>VWYP01023769.1:5845-30524 GCA_013400435.1 Pycnonotus jocosus
TTTTTTGTCACAAACGCTGACAGAGATGCAGCTGAGGGTGTGATCCATTGGCAAACAAAGGGAATTCTCCATGAGGAATTCCCTTTCTTTCTATCTGTTCTTACAGGTGAGCAAAAGAACTTAAATACGCTTCTCATCTGCAAAATAACGGCTGTGAATGAAACGATGCTGAGGTTTCCTCTCAAAAGCTCAAGGAGCAGCGAATGTTATCCTGACTTTTCTTTACAAAATGTGGAATCACTGTTTAAAAACCCCACCTTCTTTTATTCTTTTTTTTTCTTTTTTTTTTTTTGTATAGAAAGATTGTGCCACTGGTTTTTTTTTCACGTCAAAAATAACATTGGCCTGAAAACTTTGATGAAAACCTCTCATGCACTGGATTGGAGCCATTCAATCAATGGAAGCAGTTATCAGGAAAAGAGCTACTCACTGGAATTTGTGTAACATGACCACAAATCAGAACAAATACCAATCATTAAATGATTTGCTAATTAGATCCATTTAATACATGAGTTACAACGAAGGTTTTTAATATTTTTTTGTACATGAACACAGGATTTTATCTAGAGGGGGAAAGTCATTTTCTGATTTGATTCCTAATTCTGCTCTTCCTAAAGATCCAGCCCCACAGGGCTTTGATGCCCAGTGCTGTAATTTTATCCTCCTGGAGTGCAGAGCCACTCCAGAGGGTTTCTGGAGATTGGATCCCCGAATTTTGCCAGAGAGGGAAGCTGGGGCTGTTCCTTAAAGTTCTTGATAATGTAATTACATTTATATATATATAAAATTAAAGTGTGTATATATATATAAAAATTAGAGGAAAATTAATCCACACCAAATCAAAATTAGGCTGCTCTGGGAATCCAAACAGCTCCCTTGGGAGAAAGGACAAAGGGTTTTTTTCCCATTATTTAGGAAGAGCTGATTTTATTTGTTTTCTCTTATGCACAGTGAAAACTGCACAGCTTTTTCAGCAAGACCCATCCCTTTCTTCTTCCAGAGGCTGCTCAAATCCCCAAACCTGGATCTGTGGGGGCAGGGAAATTCCTCCTCCCCGATGGCTGGAATTTCATCTTGGCTCAGCTTGGATATCAAATCTGAAAGTGCCATTTCCCCTCTCACCCTTGGGCTGAGGCCAAACGTGTCAGAGCCAAATGGAACCCAACCACAGCCAGGGCAGGGGATAATTGATAATTCCCTGTTCTCCTCCCATGGCTGGACTCCCTCCTCCCAGCAGGCAGGCTGGAATTCCCTGCTAGGTGTTAATTAATGGCATCACCACGGATTTCCAGCAGCTAATTTTAATAAACACTCCTGGACACAGGGAAAAAAAAATCCAAAAAAGTCCCCCCAAAAAAACAGCACAAAGATTTAATACTCAGTGCACTATTTCAGAATAAGGGGTGATTCTGGAACTGTCCTGTGCAGGGGCAGAAGTTGGATTTTGATGACCTTATGGGTATTTTCCAACTCTGCAGTGCAGTTGGTGACACTTTTATTGAGCCACATGGTCACACTTCCTCTCACCTGTCACAGAGCAAGACAAAAACACAGCTCCTTGCAATGAGAAAAAACTCCTCAGGAAAACCTCAGCTTGCTCTGTTAATTTACTTCTTAAAAAAAAAATCCCTAAAAAACCATCACTATCCTGCACTTTCCAAGTACCTTTACAGCAGAAAATAAAATCTCAATGCAGGGAAAAAAAGGGAAAGAAATGGTTGGGGAAGAGAGAACAGCTCAGGTGAGTGAGATTTCCTGGGAGTTTGAGCCACTTGTTTAATATTCATTGGGCACATTCCTCAAAACCCGTGTTCAAAAATCCAGGTTCCATTGCACATCTTCTCCTCCCTGGTTGATTTTTAGGTCCTGAGGCATCTTGGAACACCAACACCAAGATTTAAGGCTGGGAGTTAAAATCTGAGCGGGAAAAGCAACACATCACAAACTCCTCCCAGCAGCACCAGAGCCAGAGCTGCACAGAGGGATTTACACCCATTATTGCATCACTTAACACTCACGAAAGTGGTCTGAAACTTAACACAGAAATTTAACTTTGTCTGACAGAGGCGTTTTCTGGGGTCTGGTTTATCTGCAGTGACCCACAGGAAAATGTGATGGGGGTGTGCAGCCACCCCCCAGCCCAGAGGGAGCATTTGGGGGAGCCAACCCCGATTTTATTCCCTAATTTTCAAAGGCTTTTGATCACTGCAGATGATGCCCAAAGGAAATACTTTAAAACCAGCCCAAAGGAAGCAGCAGGTTGTCAGCAGCTCAATCAGTTCTTAGATTTTATCTGGTTTGGGCTGCAGCAGACACGAGTCAGCAGATAACGATGCTGCTGGGAAATGTCTCTGTCGCTGAGATGCCAATTTTCACATTTCTCTAATTGTGCACTCCCTTCTTTGGAAAATTGCTTTTCCCCCCTTAAAATTAAAAGGGTTTTGGACTTTTTCTGTGTTTGGATTGAGTAAAAAAATACAGAAAATAGAACTTTATAAATAATAAAAAGTGAATCATGTGGGTCACTGATATGGGATGGGATCATTTTTGATTGAGGGCAGATTTCCACTCACTGATTTTGTACTCATAGGCACAGCCTGAATGGGGCTTTTGGGGTGGCTGCTTGGGGTTTGCTTTTCCCAAACAGAGGTTACATAAAAAGCCCTTTAGAGCTCCAATTAAAATCCCCAAAAAGAGGCACAGATAAGAGAAGCTCGAGCACCAAAAACTTCCAGAAACTGCCAAGCTCTGAGGAGCAGCCCCAGCCTTGGAGGAGTCGTGTGGGATCCACAGGGAAAAATCTGCATTTCCATGGGTTTAACTGGAAACTCAGAACCACGTGAGTAATTCTTGCTTCCTCTCTTTCTTCCATTGAAATCATGGAGGAGCCGTTTGGGGATATTTGCCTAATTGCTATCAGGACGCCAATCAGAATTTAGGATGTATTCCTCCTGCAGGAACTAAAAAAGTTTTATAATGACAGAAGAAATGATGCTCTACTCGAACAAGCAGATTCGAAAATACAAAATGCTATTAAAAAGAGCTTCAGGAGATTCCAATACAAAAAGACAAAAAAAAAAAGGAAAAAAAAAAGTGCTGTACAGCTCGGCTGAGTTAGTTTGGAGAGGCAAAGAACCAGATTTAAACCAGCATTCAGTCAACAAAACAGGAAAAAAACCCCCAAGCTCTACCATAATATTTTCTCTTTGCTTTTGTTCTTATTTTATTTAACAGTGAATAGGCTGAAAGGAAATGAACTCTTGAAAGTCAGGGAGGTCCAGTCCAGGTGATGCTTGAATGGGGTGAGGTTTGGATGATTCCTATACACACAACTCCTTCTGGAAACTAATTCTGCTGGTCCAAACCCATGTCGAGAAGCAATTCTACTCATTCCTACACAGCTATACAGACCCATGCTAGCAACATGTCTCAGCTCAAAATAAAACCAGGCTGCTCTGGACTTGTGTCAATATTAATATCATATGTACAAACGTCTCCATGAAATGTTGGCTAGCTCACAAATATACAGATATCAGACAGACACCAAGGAGTTCGCTTAGAAATGCAGCTTGCAGCTGGGGAAAAAAATGGAAAAATATCTCGAGTGATGGTGGATGGGAACCCTGTTTTGCCTTGCCACAGGAAAGAGCTGCAGCTTAAGTTATTTAAGGAAATAGTGCCAGCTACTGGGCAGCAGCTTCACCCACACTCTCCTGTGGGTAAAGCTGCATTTCTAAGTATTGGTAGTTGAAGTCAGCTGTAACCACTAAAACAGTTTTTTTTTAATTTGAATATCATACACAAAAGGGTTTAATTCTTTAGGAAAAAAAAATATACAATATATAGAATATATTTCTCTGGTATTTAAAATTCTGATTTTCCTCGTTGTGTCACTTTGCAGAGTGACCTGGTTTTGTTGGTGCCATAACCTCGAGGTTATAACCGAGGCCACGAGGGAATTTTACACAAACACCCGTGACAACAGCCACAAAGGGCAAAAACACTACACAGAGAAACATATTCCAAACCTAAGAAACACCTGGGGCAGCAGGTGAGGACACATGTACCACTGAGAAACTCTGCTTTGCTCAGATTAAAGAATTATCCTGTTTTATTGAGAAGAAAACACAGAGAAATTAGGATGGAAAAAAAAAAAATCACCTTTTAGTGGCAGTGACTCGTTATTGGGTTACCTGGATGTCAGTCAGGGTTTTCCTGACTGGCTCAACTGGCCCCCTGCTCCCGTGGAGAGCTAAGCAGGATAAAAACCACAATTCAACACCAATCGTTCTAGGCGTGCAGAGGAAAAGTTGCCGTGGAGCTCCCAGTGCTTTCCACTGATCCTTTCTCCTTAGATCCAGAATAAGCTCCAATAAATGAACCATCTTCATTGAACATGCCATGCTCCCCTTCTCCATAATCTACCAGACTATCAGCACTTCCAGTGGCTTTAATGTCCCCGTTAAGTGACTGGAGGCTGCCTTTCAGCGGCTTTTCATCGCTGTCACTACAAAATAAAGAGACGCCTTTCCAAAAATCCGCCTGGCACCGCCGCTCTGGGCTTGGGGAGGGGAGAGGGACACATGGGTGGTGTGGAGGTGTCAGTGAGGATGAGCTGACCTCTGAGTCCTGCCCTGGGTGGTTTCCACACATCCCAGCTCCCCCATGAAGGATTTTGTCATTATTCCAATTAATTAATCGGTTAATGGGCGTTATTCATACTCATCCCCTTTTCGCCTTGGGCAGACAGAATGGACAGAAAGGGAAGGGGAAGGGAAGGGAAAGCTGGGAAGGGTTGGAGGGGTTTGTTCCATCCACCAGGGCTGATGTCAGGTATTTGGAACCTCACAGAGACACTTTGAATTTTACAAAACGCTGGGCAACGTTCAGGGCCAATTTATTTCATTTTCCTGTTGAGGTGGGTGGATGAAGTGATGTCAGTGGGGCACATCTCACTGCTTTGGGAGCACCTCTTTGAGTTTAAATGACCAGGAAAAGTGTTTTCTCCTTTTTTTCCTTACTATTGTTTTATTTTACTGAAGTTTCTCTCTTTGGAGTTTGCCTCTGCTAAAGGGGAAAAACTGGAAAAAATCAAAGTAGAATCAACATCTGCAGTGTCTGGTCAGTGAAGGTTCCAGGAAAAAAGGGGAAAAAACTGGGAAAAACCAAAGCGGAATCAACATCTGCAGTATCTGGTCAGTGAAGGTTCCAGGAAAAAAGGGGAAAAAACTGGGAAAAACCAAAGCGGAATCAACATCTGCAGTATCTGGTCAGTGAAGGTTCCAGGAAAAAAGGGGAAAAAACTGGGAAAAACCAAAGCAGAATCAACATCTGCAGTGTCTGGTCAGGGAAAATTGCAGGAAAAAAGACAGGGCCACCACCAAAATTCTGGGAAAAAAGGGGAATTTAGTTGGGCATTCCTCCTAATGGCACCACAAAAGAGGAACAAGAAGAGCCTGAACAGGATATTTGGGAACATTGGAAAAACATTAAAAGATTATATAAAAAAAAAATAAATTAGGCTTCTGGGTTAGGGATATAATTACTCAAATACAGCCCTTGTTGGTAATGCTAGCTCAGTGTCAAATCTTTGGCAATTTTATCTAAGGAAGGACAGAAAAATGAACCTGAGCTTCATTTCTTCAGGTTGGACTCAATATGTGCATAAACACAGAAAAAAATTCGCTACTTTTCTGCACAGGGCATTTCTCCTCAGAAAAAAAAAACTACAAGTTTGGATTTCAGAGGGAAAGGAGGGGGGTCAAAGTTATTATTAACCTCAGGGCTTTCTTACCTTTCTAAATATTTGTCCCATTAGAAAGCATTAAAAATTAAATAAAGATGAAATTATGCAGAAAAAAAAAAAAGCCCTACTCCAGTACAAATAATGTAGGATATATAAGTGAGATTTCAACAGTAATTTTATGCTCTTAAGGGCAGCAACACCGGTTTTCCAGCATGGTTCTTATAATTACATGTTTTCCTTTGTACCACAATTATATATTGCTAGAAGTTTTAGTCATTTTAAAACCAGCCAAAGTGGTTATTTCAATTCTCCTACAGGGATTTCTGTAGAGAGGTGTTTGGGTTTTTTTAATATTCTTTACCATATTCCAAAGTTTTCTTTGTTTTCTTCCCCAAAATGACCATTCCCCATACGACACGATTTGGGTCTGAGTTTCAAAAACCCACTGGAGACACAGAATTCAATCCTTTGACTTCAGTGGGCTTTTCAGCAGCACCCCAAATTATCATATATATTTACATTATTCATACAGTGCTAATTAAAAAAAAAAAAAAAAAAAGTGAAAAGTAACCAGCAATACATCAGCATTTCCTTATATCCCAGCTTGGATGGATTGAAATATACTGGATATACCTTTATATTCCTACTCTTATCCACTCCTATGAGGTTTGCTTTGAAAATGAAAAACAGCGTTAATTGCATGCCATAAAAATGTCCCAGATAATGATGGCATTTGGAAACAAACAAAACCCCAAGAAACACAAAGGCTGGTGAAAGCAGGTCCTATTTACCTATATTCCCCAAAGATTTCATCTTTTATTGATTGAGCTTCGGGATCTGGATGCAAATCTTCTTTTTCTTTCACTGTGCAAATAAAATAAAGGACAGATCTCTGTGTTGTGTTCTGCCATGGATTTTTCTTTTCCCAAGGGCACTGGGGAAAATCATCTGGAATCACCTTCAGCTTGGCTTGGAGCTGGCTGGACACAACCTGTGAGCTTCCAAGAGTTTGGGAGCATTTCTTTATTTATTATAAGCAAATATTTATAGAATCATGGAATGGTTGGGGTTGGAAGAGACCTTAAAGCCCATCCAGTGCCACCCGTGCCATGGGCAAGGACAATTCCCACTGTCCCAGGCTGCTCCAAGCCCCATCCAACCTCTGAGTGTTTTCAGAGATGGAGCATCCACCACCTCTTTGGGCAACCAGATTTCTACTTCAATAAAATGCACCCAACTCCTTACTCACTGCTTGGAAAATTACAATTTTTAGCAAACTATTCCACTGTTAGACTGCCTGTGGAAGTTCTGTCCGTGTGTCCAGCAGCAGGTCCCAGGTGGAAAGCAGGCAGGGAGTCCTGCCAGCAAGGAATTTGCTGGATGAAATGCTGGAATATTTCAGGAGTGCTGGGAGAGGCTTTTGCAGGCTCTGTGACCAGCACGCACAGCACAGCTCCACTTCCACGCATTAAAACCCCTTTCTGTGGATATTTATCAGAAGCTACAAACCCTAATTGGATGTCTGTGCTGGCCCCCCAGAGAGAAACCTCTGAGGGATGGTGCTTATTAACACGTGAATCAATCCATTTACCTGAATATTTGCCTCCTTTGTTTCTTCTGACGAAGCAAATGGTGAGCAGCAGCAGGGTGAGCAGGGCCACGGCGCACATCAACCCGATGAACCAGCCCTGGGTGGAGATCCCCTCGTAAATGCCAGCATAGGCTTGGGTAGGCTTGGGGAGGAGGAGAAAGGAAGAAAATTAATCGGAGGGAAAAGGGCAGCACCTCACAATGACATGAACACAGCACGTTCCTCTCTGGATCTGGATGGAATCAGTCTATCACTACTGATGGTGTTCAACGCCAGGGATGAGTCCAGAGTGTGACATTCGGGACAGGAGGGGAGCGTGCAGGGGACAAGGGACAACACAGACACTTGGCAAGGTGGCTCTGAGAGAGCAGTTGACTCGCAGGGTTAGCACCAGGCAGGAAAGCTGAGCACAGAGTTGTTAAGCCTCTCATGCCAAAGCAGTTTTGCGAAAGAGAGAGAGGTGAAAGTGCCCGCAGGTACCTGCAAATCACCAAACTGATTGTGGGGTTTATCACGGCTGCCCTCTCACATTGCACGGGTTTGTAAAGGTTTGGGGTCGTTCCAGGCTGTTGTAGAGCAACTCAGCCAAGAACCTGGGACGTGTTTGTGCTGCCGTGGGATTCAACTGCAACCCCACAGCGTGGAACGATGATTTGGGACACTCACACTGCACAGGATGGAACCTCAGCCCCGACTCACACGGAAAAACAAACCAGTTCAGCGCCTCGAAGGGCTTCGAGTCTCACCTCTCCCCCTGGTCTCAATTACATCTTCAAAAATGCTATTGTTATCCACCCAGTTCTTAGTCACTAGGCGGATTGTGTACTCAGTGCCAGGCTCAAGGGCCTCGCTGGGCTGAACCTTTGGGGTGGGCTTTACAGCGTCTGAAATCCTGCCGCTGCCTTTACCTACGGAATGCACACATTCAAGGCACAGGGATTAATGGCAGCCGTGGACAAAAAGCCTAGGAAATGCACAGTTACAAACAACAGACAAATACAATATGCAATTTTAAATATTTGGCATCAGGCAATCTGATTTTCCAAAACAACAAAAAAAATTAAAATACTCCTAAACATTCCCTCTGTTTGATTTTTTAATGTTCCATCAGATGAAATCACCAGCAGACTGGAGTAATCCCGATGTTTAGGAAGGGGGTTTGTACATCTCCCAAGATGAAAGTTAATATTGATGGGGGATTATGGATCTGCTTTAACTAATGCGTGCTTAAAAAATTACAACTTGCAAACGGGCTCGCTTTGTATGGATAATCTGGGGTTTGATGCTTCTCCCATTGAACTGAACTCAGCAGGGAAGCACAGACAGCTTGTTAGCTGGATATGGATTCTTATATGTCTCCCAGAAAAAAAAAATAACAGCAGGATTTGTCCTTGCTTCTCTCCTCACAGTGATTTTCTGTCTCCTTTTAAAGTCCACAACGCCTGCACAAAGCACTGGTTTAGAAACAACTCAACAATTTGCCTGTAAACGGATATTTAGGCATGTAAGTGTTGCTGATGAGTTTAATATTCGATTAGGAGAAGGTGAATTCCAGTAGTTCTGGCTGTGGAACCTTGTTAGTTGCAAAACACCTCCTGTAAACCCATCTGCGTTCAGATTGTGGGCATTAAATAAGATTTTTCAGAACAGCTTTTGTGGAAAGCAGGAAAAAGGACATTACAGCAGTTGGAAATCACTGCCTGGACATGAACAGCCTGCTCAGCAAATTCAGAACTGTGTGTGACATGGAGGGATCTCTTAAAACATGGGAGTGTCCCTGTCCTCCATGGCAGGAGAGAAATTTTGGGGGGGCTGCACTTAATAGAAATAATTCTTGAATTCTTCTCAGCTGCCTGTTTTGTCCAAAGCCATCTAAACTAAGGCTTGAGCACAAAGCCTAATCTGAAAACTACTCGGCCAATTAGCACTGACAGGGCAGCAATGCTCATTAATACTTCTACTAGTAAATAAGCAAAGCAAGAAGCTGCTGGAGATTAAGGCTGAGTTGACAGCTGAAGGGAGAAAAAAGAAAAAAAAAAAAAAGATTAAGATAAATCCAAGCACAGTCAAAGCAGCAGTTCAGGGTAAGTTTTTCAAGGCAACTCTCCATGTATTACAATCAGCAGTTAAATGAGCAGACCACTGGGACCCAGAGAGAACACATCCAGCTGAAGCACTGCTGATACTGAGGCACGGCTCATTAGCATAAATTAATCCATCTATCGGTAATTTCTGCTAAATGAAGTATGTGAAACCCGGCTCTAGTTCTCAATCAAACCGCAAATTAAGCAACAGGATAGCACAGGTACGTTTTAATTACACGCTCTAAAATCGAGGCATCAGGAAAGTGGGGATATTATCCATAAAGGAACGGGAATGAAAGTGAACCTTCAACCCAATGTCTGTTAAATACCAATAAAACTTGTGCATGGAATGATGAATACATGATCCAAAGTGTTCACACCAGCACCTCCTGAGGAAAAATTTCTCCTGAATCCCTGGGAAGCAAATCCTAAACCTTGAGCTCCTGGAAGGGGGTTTATGGTGCATATTCTCAAACCAACTTTACCAGTCCCTCTCTGCCCCCCTACTTATTCCCAGCTCGTGGCAGCTCCTTTCTGAACCATCAGCTCTTTAGAGAAGCAGGAAGAGGGAAGGGAGATGGCTGAAAAAATCCCTTTTTCTGTCCACTTATTGCTCAGTGCTGCGATGGACATCTTGGGATAAGGACGAGCCCAGTCTAAGCTGGCACTGGGGATTTACCAACAGCTCTCCATTTATCATCTCCTATCCCAAAACACTCTTTTTTTTTTCTCCTTTAAAACTCAGAACAGGTGTCCTGGGTGATGATGAGGTTTCTTTCCATGCCATTTCTTCCTGCTCTGTGTGACACAGCCAACAAGGGCCCTACAAAGGAGAAAGATTTGCTGATGGGGACGGGTTTGGTGGCTGGAATAGGAAAAGCACTTTGGCCTCCTGAAAAATAAAAGCAAAGACACACAGATACTGCAAAGCTCCACATCCTGGAGGGCCAGGAACATCCTGAAAGCTGCAGGAATTAGCTGCAGAAAATTGAAAGCAGTTGGGTCGGGTTTTTAATCTCCAATAAGGGAGAAGGAGCATTAGTAATAAAGGCATATCACCAGCACTTCTCATCTTCCCCCACTATTTATCAGCCCCACCATGGGACTTGCATGAACATTAAACACTGAACTGCAATTTTACAATATTCCTACCGGGCTCCAGGATTTATGAGGAGAACAGAACACACATTTTTTACAGAAGCTTATGGTATAAAGGGAAAAAACAATAGAAACCACCCCCAAAGATTTTCCAGAGTGTTCTCCAAAAGTTAGCACATCTGTTATAAAATATACTTATATTAAAAAACCCCAAAACCTGGCAGTCTGAGAGCTAAATACGAATTGTGGGCAGCATCTTAATTTACAACCATACCTGTCTAAATACATCTGCTGCAAGAAATGCAAAGTTGAACTTCCATTAATTTTCCCCTGCTGCCTGGCTATTAAAAATGTATAAATATGCAGCGCAAGTATCCTTCATTTTTAAGGGCTTTTCAGTGCAGGAGGTAATTCATGTTAAATTTCCAATATTTCAGACTACAGAGATTAACAGACCTGTTGTATGTAAAGTTTATTGAGGAAAATTTATAGGTGAGGTGGTGACCAAGAAATTTTCACAGGTTTCATCAGATTTTCTTCATTGTGAGCAAATAGGTTTTGCTGCTAACTGCACCTACATATAGGAAAGGTATTTTATGATTCCTTTTCCCACTGTGGCCATGGCAAAAGAGAGCTAAACCCTTGTTCCAAATGGTTTCTCTGCTCCTGAAGGAAAGGATTTTCCTTTGGGAATACCATGCCAAAGGCCACTGGAATATAATGAAACTGGTGAAGTTTTATTTCCTGACTTCTCTGGAGAATAAACCTACAACTGTGTGGCTTCATGTGGATGAATTTCTCATTAATGCTTGGATTTCTGGACACACAATGATAATTCTCAACATGTAACACGTGTTTGGTAATCCCCGAGCAACACTGGTGACAAGATGAAAAGGAGCTTTGTGTTAAAGGAGGGCTGCTACGTTGAATTAATCTTTTCACTTCTGCAAAAATGTTATTTTGCGTTATGTTTCTGAGGGCTAATGATCCTGGGGAAATTGACATTTTCAAGGGGAAAATTAATTAGTTTGGAGGTCATTTAAGACATACTGCCTGAAAATATGAAGACAGAGATTAGAGTCATTTTCTAAGGACAACATACCTTCTTCTGTGGAATGAAACCACAGTAATCAAGCTATTATTTATTTTGCAGTACAATCCAAATTCCCTTTTGCTCAGGTTCAAGAATCACTTTATGAAGAAATGATAAAGATCTTAGGTTGCCTATCAGGGTTTCATATCTGAGTTATTTTCCCTGTACAGATTTGTTTTCAGTGGTGCTACACCAATCCTCACACATATTAAATAAGGAAATTCCCTTTTTTTTTCTAATTCCAGACAACAGTAGCAGGGATATCTGCAAATAAACTAAAGCAACAGCAGTGATGGAGATCAAGTAAAAAAAATAAATAAAATGTCAATGAATCCAGAGCTGCCACCTGAACATCTCCACTTTCCTGGCAGATTGCATTGTGAAATTCTGAAATACCCGTGGCAAAGGCTGAATTGCAGCAGTGGAAGTTTCCAAAGCCTCAAAACGAACAACAAGAGCTTTATGGGTTTATTATTAAACTGGAACAGAGTGGTTATAGAATCACTGAATCAACCCCCAAAGAAACCTGGAGCGCTCCATCACCGAGTTTCATTTCAGAGGGCAGCACATTTTATATCTGTCATTTACGTGGGTCATTTGAAATGATAAACTCTGACTTCTGAAATCACTCCCCTCCTTCAAAAAGAGAGATTGTTTTAATTTTGAGCAATTGCCTCGCTCCCCAAACCACAGCTTAAAACCCCAAGGAGGTCACTGAAAGAGTGATTTTTTTTTTTTCCCCCTCTGGTCTATCATGTTTAGGTGAAAAATATCTGAACAATTTAGCCAGCAAATAATGACACAGAACTCTAATGGCATCTCAGTGACAGATGCAGTGCCCTAATTTAGGGTGGCTTGAGAAGCAGCAAGGAGCACAAATAAATCACAGAACTGAACCCTTGCAGCTTTCATTAATTATACTACTCTAGTCTAAGAATATTTCACAAGAAACAGGTGTTGCCACCGCTGAAACAGAGTTTAGGAAAGTAGAGAATGAGAACAAAATGAATGTTAACATCTCTAAACCGTGACAAGGTTATTTCAGGGAGTTGAAACACATTATTCAGGTTGCCCAATGAAGGCCAGAAAAGGCAGCTAATGAGGGGGAAATGGGGTATTTTTATCTTTGGGGGAAAAAAAAGACATTTTTCTTTTCTTAATGAGGAATAAATTTTACATCATGGTGATTAATAGTTGCTACCAGGTATCCTACCGTGAGACTGGAGGCCAAAAGGGAGTTGAGAAGGAGTTTTACTACTTAGGAAAACAAATGGCAGCTCCTGACTGGATCTGGAACTGGGACATGAAAGTTTAAAGCCCTTTTTTACCTGTTTTACCAACAGCTGAAAACAATTCTGCAACTTAGAAGTCCAACAGCACATGGACATTTTTTTTATTTTACATCAACATTGCTGCAGACTGTTATCTTTGCTAAAAATGATGCAGCCAGGACTCTCTTGCTTATCACATTCTCTTTCTCCTTCCCCGGGGTAAGTGCACAGCAATGGTTTCTGATTAATAGCAAGGAGCTGCTCCTCAGCACTGTGGAGCTCTCAGACTTGCTGAGCACAGTACATTTGATTTCATTTCAGCTGAAAGTGAAAGATGAGCTATCATAGAGTGCTTGGGATTTTCCTTTAAATCACTGAACATCAGTGTTTCAGCACAGGGTGTAAGTGGCACACAAATGCTCGCTCCTGGTCTCAGATAAAATGATCATAAATAATGGAGAGAAAGCAGTCAGCTTGATGTTTATCTGGATTTTCCATGTCAAACAGCTGACCCTAATGTTGCTGGCAGTCTCCCATCTTCATGCATGGGCAGAATTTGTTTTTATAGTATTACTGAGAACAGATTATCTGTGCCTTCAATTTTCTGTTCGTGCCTGAATGCAATTCAATTATTCCAGCATGGCTTAAGGAGTTGATGGGTGGCAACAGAAACAGGATTGCACAGCAAAATGAAACAGATGAGCTCTGCTTCCCTGAAGAGCACCACGACCACATTAAAAAGTCCATTGACTGCTCTCATGGCAGGGAAAACAAACTTATTTCCCCTAATTACAAAGGAAACGTCAAGCCTGGATTATTCCCAATGGATTTTTCTGTAATGCAGAGTCCCCAGACAGGTGCAAAGGAGAGCCCTTTACTTCAAAAACCAGGCCTTTTGAAGCAGTTAGGCCATTTTCAACTCCATTCCACTTAAGTGTAACAGACATAATTCAACCAACCACCATAAACCACGATGTGAGCATGTCACGGTTGTTTAACTTGTTTTCCCACCTCCAATTTAGCTGAGTCACACAGTCCTTTTCTACTTAGCTGAAGTAGCAGGCCTGAGCCATGATTTTACAACGGTATCAAGCCCTTATTTTGTAAGATTTTACCAATAAATAACATTTTTCTGCTGAATCACTTTCCCACAGTCCTTTTCCACTTAGCCAAAGTTACTGGCCTAAGCCATGATTTTACAAGGGTAACAAGGCCCTTATATCAAGCCCTTATTTTGTAAAGTTTTATCAATAAGCAACATTTTTCTACTGAGTCTCTTTCCCAAAGTTTCCTTCTACTTAGCTGAAGTAACAGGTCTCAACCATGATTTTACAACGCTATCAAGGCCCTAATTTTGTAACGTTTAACCAATACACAACATTTTTCTGCTAATCACTTTCCCATAATCTTTTAGATGAAATAACAGGTCTGAGCCACGATTTTATGATACCAAGGCCCTTATTTTGTAAGGTTTTACCAATAAACAACATTTTTCTGCTGAGTCACTTTCCCATAGTCCTTTTCTAGAAAATATTCTACTATTGGCTACTTTTCTACTTAGCCAGTAGCAGTCCTTTTCTACTTAGTAGTCCTTTTCTACTTCCAAAGTAGCCAAAGTTACAGGCCTGAGCCATGATTTTATAACAGTACCACGGCCCTTATTTAGTAAGGTTTTACCAATACGCAACATTTTCCCGCTATTCTCGGATCTCCTCCCCACCAAACCGGATTTTGTGAACTTACTGCCTTGGGCCAGCGTCAGCCCCTCCTCGGTGGCCGCCTTCCCGCAGCCCTTGGCTGTGCAGGCTTTGATGTAGAACTTGTACTTGGTGCTGGGGCTGAGCCCCGCCAGGCGCCAGCTCTGCACCGAGCTGTTGGCGACGCTCACTTCACTCACCGCGCCCACCTCGTGCGTGTTGTTGACTGCAAAGGAAAAACACCTCGGTCAGAGCGCTGTGGAAACGTGTCCTGAGCTCTCTTGGCAAGGAGAGGGGAGGAGGAAGGCTGGGGGAGTGTTTGTGCCCTTCCTGATGGTGTTAAATGGGATTTATGTGCTCTGTGTCCATCTCCTGACGGCTCAGTGAGCTGTCGCTGCTCTTGAAATGCTCCTGGATGGCACAAATGCAATGTGGTGGAGTCACCATCCCTGGATGTGTTTAAACAAAGCCTGGATGTGGCACTCGGTGCCATGGTTTATTGAGGTGTTGGGGCTGGGTTGGACTCGATGATCTTGGAGGTCCCTTCCAACCTGGTCATTCTGTGATTCTGTGATGTGCACAGCCTGAATGAGAGGTAGGAATGTCTCCTAGATGTCTCCTAGACCATTAAATATCTTTTAATTGCTCCTTGCCTGGCTTCCAAATGTCTGCAAACTTTTACCGGCAACTTAGAGGGTGTTTGGTGTGATGTGAGCTGCTCTGGCTCCTCAGAGCTGGCAGCTGAAGGAGGGGTTGTGACAAAATGGAGAGAGGATCTTATAAATATACAGAAATATCTGAAGGGAGGCGTCAGAGGATGGACCAGGCTGTGCTTGGTGGTGCCCAGGAAGTTCCACCTGGACACAAGGAAGAATTTCCCTGTGCAGTGACTGAGCACTGGAACAGACACCAGAGAGGATGTGGAGTCTCCCTCTCTTGGGATATTCCAGAGCCATCTGGACACACTCCTGCACTGTGGGATGACTGAGACGACTCTGTGGTTCCTTCCAAACCACCAATCTGGGATTCTGTAACTAGACCCACTCTCTGCCCATAATCAGCAAGACCAAAGGGAAGATGCAGACACCAGCCTGTTGGCAAAGGCACCTGAGCAGCTCTGCTGTCAGCAGAGAGAAGTGTAAAGTACATGGGTGACTTTTTAAAAATATAAATAGGGCACAGACTCATCCTTTTGCACCCTCAAAGAACGTATAAAATACACTGAATTATCACCACACCACACAGCTGATGGTGTGGCAGTCTGGGCTAAGTACTGGGTCCTGCCTGAGGTTGTTTTTGTTTCTCATTTCTTTCCTAGGCAAGAAAGAAAGAAATCCCCTGGAATTTGGTTGTTTTCAGTGGTTCCTCAACACCATGACTCAGGTGGTTCTTTGTGTTTCTGCTGAGGCACCTTAGGGGGGAGAAGCTCCCTGACACAATGATCTGCATTAATGTGGCTTCACAGAGTGCTCCCATCACAATTCACTTTGTACTCAATGAGTTTCACTCCAGTAAGATGCACCTACAATTTATGGGTCTTTTTAACCACTACATCAGGTGTAATTTGCCAATATGAAATAATTGAATCAGCCCATAAGTGTGGGACAAGGAATGGCAGCAGTAGGAGATTCCTTGGGAAAAACTGCATGGAAAACTTCCAGCTCTGGGAGCTGACTGCAGCCTGCCCTCTGGCAGCCTCTGTGCACACCACACCTGGGGGGTTTCCTTAACTAATCCTGCCTCAATTCTGAGCTCAAAGCAAAGCAGGCACGTACTTATCTGGTACTGCAGAATGTAGCCAGTGAGGTGGCCATTGGCCTTCTTGGGAAGTCCCCAGGACAGAGTGACTGATTCCTTGTCAAAGTTCAGGATCCTGAGAAAACGTGGTTGTTCAGGGACTGGAAGACACAGGGATGAGGTTTCAGAGGAGAGTAAACAGGTCTATCCCTACAAATTCTTGTTAAATGAGGATATAATTTAGCTCAACACCCACAGCTCCCCTTTCCAGTGAAGTTTTTCCATGAATGGTGGAGTTTTTACTATCACCTTAAATAAGGGAATCAACTCACCTTGTCCCAAGGACAATTTCAACTTATGTCCCTCCATCCCATATTTTCCTCTTGTCTTACCTCCTTCTGGAGTTTCAAACACCACGGAGGAGCTCTCAGGGCCATCTCCCCTGGAGTTGAAAGCCAAAACTGTCAAGCGGAATTCACTGAAGGGCTCCAGGTCAGGAATCATCCCAGACTTCTTGTCTCCCACAAAGGTCAGGAAGTGTTTCTCTGGGTGGTGCCTCTTTCCATCCAGCATGCTTTTTGTTTTCCACCAGCTGACCTGTGAGGAGATTGGGATTTCTGTAACCAATTATTTTGCATGGAGATGAGCACGGTCGTGATCTCGCTCACCTTCCCAAAAATGAGAGATTGCAATCTGGGACTCATTTAATAATTTAGTCAACTATATACAAATATTTATAGAGAAATTTGTAACCTTGTAGCCTCTTAAGTGCCCACGAACTCTGTCCCTTGGTATCCCAAGCCAGTAGACTTTGACCCGGGTGCTGTCCATGACCTCCACCGACACGCCCAAAGGAGCAGCATCTGGAACTGTAAAAACAAAAGTCCCAGGTGTTAAAAACACTTCCAAGAGCCCAGATTCACACTGTTCACAGCTCCAGGGCTTGGCTTCCCAGCCTCAGCTGTGCCACTTCATGCAGTCTCATTGCAAGCAAGCAAAAAGCCATTCCACCTGCATCCAGTGGGTGGAATGGGCCAATAAACATTATTTTTTCCATATTTTTCTGCTGAGGGTTGGGATACATGTGCACTGGGACACATGAATTTCTACACCACTATTTATGATTTCCTGTTTCAAGCAATGCTTACAGCAGTGAGAAGAATAAAAAAAAATGATTAACACGGCACTCAAGAAGGCAATCATAAAGGGTTTTTTTATAATCAATTTCATTTTACAACTAAGCTCATTAAACAGTAGGATTTTAATCACTGCATAACACAGAGAGCTATTACTATGCCTGAAAAAAAGGAGGCCTTGATCCATTGACAAGTGAATTGGGAGGAAGATTTTCCACTGGTAGATGTAAAATTAGACTCATCACAGAGAGACAAAGAAAATAAACACGATGTGGAGTTTATTTCTTCTTGTTCTCGCTATTCACCACCTCTTCTGCTCCACCAGACTTTCCTGTTCCCACCTCTGGGTGAGCAGTGGGGATTTTCCTGTCTGACCACCACTGAGCCCATTTCCAGCACTGAAACTCCACCTGGGAGCCATGGAAAACCATGGGGCTGGAGAGGATGACACATTTTGCAGGGACTCATGGACGAGGTAACACCAGCACACGTGGGAATGTGACATTATAAATTCACTCAAACACCCAGTGCCTGCTTTTGTCCCTAATTGTCAGAGTATTTAACTTCTGACAGCGTTAAACTGTTGGGCCAAGCCTCAGAGAACCCAGTGATTTTTTTTCCCACCAAGTACAACACGACTGCTACACTTCAGAGACTTCTCATGGGCTGTGGCCTTCAAACAAGTACCCAGACTCAGCCAACAACTGAGATTAATGAGAGCACAAGTGACCTTTCCAAAAAAAAGCCCCTCACACTCCAGCAGGCTGGCTGGAGGCACCCAGCACGGGTCATGTCCATGCCTCATGGAGCCCATCAGGCCGAGCACAACATTCCAGCACCTCTGGGCTGCCTCATCCATCACTCCACACCCTGCAGCACAGGAAACCCCCATTTTTTACAGCCGGGTTCCTGCCACTCACCATCCTCTCCTGAATACCCAATGGTGATGTTTGGTTCTGGGCCAGATCCCAAATTATTCACGGCCTGGACTTTGATCTCGTAGGGCACGAAGGTGGGCACATTCTTCACGCTCAGGGAGTGCTTCTTCACCAGCTCCTCGTTCCAGTCTGCCTCCACACCCCGCTGCCTCCAGCTCACCCTGTACTCCAGCCCCGGCCCGTTCCTCTCCGTGGGCTTCAGAGGCTGGGGAAAAGTTAAAAGTGTTTTTATCTGCCTTTGTTATAATCCCAAAACAACAGCCGAGGGGAGGGGGGATAAATCCGGAATGTGCCTTACAACACTGGGAGAAAAAAGGTGCAAAAAACCCCCCAAGATTTGAATTTTTGCTGTCATTTTAATTTGAGGATGATTAGAATAACAGCATCATAACTTCAAGAGAAAGGAGGGTGCAAAATTAAAATTAAAATCCAGATTATTTGCCAGGAGTTGTATTTCTGCCTCCTACACACATCAGGTTTTCCTGTGTGAGCTAAAACCTTCATCACAGCTGAATTGCACACTTTGGCATAAGGCTGTGTGTGTGCCTTCTAGCAGAGATAAAATTTGCATTTTATCTTAGAATTTTATGTAGCATGGCAAGTTGGGTCATTAAAATTTAGATTTGTTCTAACTACTCACCAAATGCTTGAAATTAAGCCTGGACATTTAAATGTGCAACTTGCTGGGCCACTCTGCTTTTACCAATCAGCTGGAGAATTCATCCCAGCAGGGTTTCCAGCTAATTAACATGAATTTATAAAATATTAGGAGATGTATAGCAATAGCTTGTCATGAGACATCCTCAAGTTGAGTTTATTTCTCTGAAAATGCGCTGCTTTAATTAAGAAAGTTAAATAATCACCTACCCTACCAAAAAAGCTGAAACAGCTGTGGGTGTTTCTCACCATATAGGCTGCTTTTAGCAATATTTAAATATAGGCAAATATGAAATATGTAACAGCTGGTTTGTATCCAAGAGGTCTGACAGGAGATTCCATCAAATACCAGTAGAAAGTGAGTCCTCATTGATGCTCCTCGTGCATGGGGAGACCTAAATTTGGGGGATTTGCAAAAATTCCCACTGATCTGCTCTGGTGTGAGGACCTTTGGGATATCTGTGGCAAAGGAATGGGGAGACTGGGCAGCTTTCTCACAGCCACCACCTCCATGGCAAAGATTCCAGGGAATGGGATTTGCAAGAGAAACTGGAGAAGTAAAAAATCCTTCCTTAAAAAAAAAAAAAAGATTTCTTGTATAGGGTTAAATTGCAACCCTGCTTGACTCCTATTTTGATGTCCCTTAAAGCTGCAAATCCTTGGCTGAAAATCCCAATCACTAGAGCTCAGCTGGTCTCTTAATCCAAAATAGGCAGATTAACATCATTCTGCAGCCTTTGTCTGTCAGAAATAGCATGTGCAGTGCCCAGCAGTTCCTCTGAAAAGCACACAGGAAATGCCATAAATAAATGAATATCCTGTTTAACAACATCTTAATGATTCAACAAGATTTAACCAAGCCTTTCCATCCCTTTCTCTCCTTTCATGCTCAGCTTTCATTCTCACTCTTGCCCTGTCTGAGCAGTGATTATGAAGTTCCTGGTGCTCAAAGATGTGTTGGCCATCCCAGTATTTCCCAGTAAACGTACCGGGTACTAAAATCTGTGTTTCATTGGTTCATTAAAGCTGGAAAAGACCTCCAAGATCAAACCCAACCTTTTCTGAGAGGCAGGATAGTCTCCCCTGACCCTGGGCTAAAAACCCCATTCAAACCCAACCCTATGGATCTTGAGGGCCTTTTGGATGCAATCATCCCCCAAACCTTGACTTCCCACTGGGGAAACATTTGCTGTTCTTTGCTGGGAGCAGCAGATTGAGGAGTAAATCTCATGCAAATTGTGTGTAATTCCAGCCCCAACAAAAACCTGCTTCCTTCCACAGCTGTGGATATTTGTGCTAAATGAAGGAATACATAACTCAGCTGCTGGCACAGAGGCTCCAGGCTTAAAACCCAGGAAATTCGAAGTCTGGAAACCATGCTCAAGACTTTTACATAATTCCTTTGATGCACATCACAGGCTTTAGAGGTTTACCCACATTCCTTTAGTTCCTGGTGTAAAAATTCAAGCTCACGTTCTCTTGGGCGAAGGATCTGTGGCGTTTTTAAACTTCCAGGCTGGGAGGGCAGAGGCCATGAGCCCCCCATCCCCTCCCTGGGCCTGGCTGCTAATTTTAATTGCAGAGCAGGTTAAGACCACAATTATTTGAAGCAGTTTCTTGCATACAAGAAGCAGAGAAGAGCAAATTTTGGAGAATTCTCACTACGCTTTACAAGAATTCTGTATTTTTTAAATACCCTGTGAAGTCAGACATAAAAAACAGTCCTTTGAAACAAAAAATTATACTGGGGTTGAAAATCCAGAATACATTTAAATCAAATTCATCTTTCAGAAGAACAAAGGACCGTTCCTGTAGGGTTTGCCAATCTTTCCTTACCTCCCATTTCATCACCATTTCGTTGGGTTCAGAAGCTTCAACCCGGATGTTCTCTGGGTTTTTATCTGGAGCTGAAACCACACAGGTGCCAAGGTCAGTTTGCACATCCCATTTATTTGCATTTAGCATTTGAGTGCCAAAAAAGATGAGAAATTCCCCTATTAGTGACAGACACTTAAACAAAGACCGTTCATTAGATGAATTACTTGAATTACAAAGCTGATGGGACCCAAACATGTCATTTATGCAGTTTGGATTTCTAAGCGCCCCTGTTGGCTGGAGCCAGCAGCTAACACGGAACTGTGACTTTTGGATTTGAAAGCACCAGATGTGGGGGGATTATGAGGAAGAGGTTTTTCTCCCTGCGGGGATAGCAAACAGAAGGTGCATCATTAGAGGTGCACACACAGCTGGAAAGATGAGGAAGGACCTGAAATTGTTGTAAATGGGGAAAAAAAGAGAGAAAATGCCAAGGAATGCAAATGCTGTGCTGAACAGTTGGCCTCTAAAATGACTTTCAGCATTTTCTGCCCCAGTGAATGCTCTGTAAATGGAGATTTCTGACAAGCTTAGTGCTCCTGAAAGGCTCCCTGTAAAGCCAGCCCTTCTCCAGGAACTGTTTGCACATGAAGGTCTGCAAAGGGTGGAAAATCAGCAGAGTGAGGTGCTGGAGGTGTAGGAAAATCCAGCAGCAAGGACTCCTCTCTTTAGCATCCTTGGGAATTTTATGCCATGCAGCAAGTTGGGTCATTGAAATTTTGGTTTGTTCTAACTGCACATCAAATGCTCAAAACAACGCCTGGACATTTGATGTGCAACTGCTGGGCTGCTCTTTTTTACCAATCACTAAAGAATTCCTCCCAGCAGGGTTCCCATCTCATGAACATCTAAAATATCAGAATATGGCTCATCACGAGACATCCTCCATCTGATTTTACCTCTCAGAAAATTCACTGTTTTAGATAATACAGTCAGTTTAAACGGTCACCTGCCCCACCAAAATTACTGAGGGTTATTCCAGTCCACTGAACCACCAAGGGGTAATTCCCACCACAAGACCCACTTTTAATTAACCCTGAGGCTGCCACTGAGCAATGTAGGCAACCCTGATTTCTTCCCACCCTCTGGAGCATGGGAGGGCACAGATATCCCAAAAAAACCCCTGAAAAATCCTAATATTTGTGATGTTTACCAGCTGGGGGTGTGGCATAGCGCAGGGATGGTTTGCTGGGCTGGCTCCTGCCCACGGCGTTCACGGACACCACGCGGAACTGGTAATTCACGTACGGGGCCAGGGACAGCACGGCTGTGGTGTCATTCCCTGGCACTCTGCTCAGCTCCTGCCACCTCCCCGGCTCCCAGTGGTTCTCTTCAAACTCTATGATTGACTCTGGGCAGGAAAAAAGGCAAAAAACAAAGAGAAAAAAAGATAAAAAAATATAGCTAAGCGTGAACAGCGCGGGTGGAAATCTTACAACAAACAAACTGTCATAGTTAAAATTATAAATTCTGGCTGTCAGCAGGGTTTGTGTCCTGGGACAACCAGGAATTCTGTGCCAGAACTCTGAACAGCCCTAAAAAGTCGTGTTGAAAACCCTTTCCTACCATTAACAGGGCTGTTATTGCTGGCCCCAGCTTTCCAGGAGAGTCGAACGCTGCGGTTTTGGTTTTCCGAGAGCTGGAGGTCTTCTGGTGGGTCAGGAACATCTGAGAAACAAAGGAGAAGTGTCAGGAGCACAGCAAAGTGTTTCTGTTTGTCCTGGCATCTTCCAGAGGGTTGGAAGAGCACAGGCAGTGAAGAATGGTGGTGAAACTCCTCCAGATTTCAAGATGTGGAAAGTGGGATTGCTTTGAAAGATCCTGAATCTTCTGGTGCTGATTGTTCCCTTAAAAATACAAAATCCTTCTCGAATTCATCTCCCTTTACCCGCTGTTCTTCCAGCAGCAGATTTTTCCTTCCAAATCAACCCCAGGATCTGCTCAATCATTGAAGCTCAACTAATGCTGTCCCAACTAAACTTTTGACTTTAAATGTCATTTCTTAGAGAAAAAACAGTGACTTCCACCACCACCACCACTGTCTTTATCATCATGAAAAAAATTCATTGTGTTTATATTGCTTTGTTTAAAATTACAATACTGAGTTTTCATCTCAGGGTACCTCAAGAAGTTAAAAAGTTTATATTTGGACTTTTTCCCCTTTTCTTTGCATTTCTTTCCCTATTTCTCTTGTACCTGGGGAAAAATCAGGAAAGCACAGTTTAAGCAACAGGCATGTTGCTGTTCTATCCTTGGAGCACAGCTGGTTAAAATTCAATATATTCATTTAAAAGTGGTGATGGTGCATTTTAAATATTTTTATCCCTCTACCTGTTCATTAAACACACAACAAATACTTAGAATTGTTCTAATTGAACATTTATTTTATTCTAATTGAATATGTATTTTACTCTTACTTGCCCCTAATCTGCTGTCTCTATTTAGTTCTTCAGTCCTTGATTGCAAAAATGCTGAATTTTTCACTTGGAAAGTAACTGATGTTGTTAATTCACCAAGATCTTTCTCATATACAATAACCAAGGGGAAAAGAGCACAAAACTGTTTTTCTTCATCTGCAAAGCACTTTTTTTAAAAAGGGATAAAGTGCTTTATGAAATTTTCATAAGTGAAGTAACAAATAGTCTACAAACATTTTGAATTATACAGCACTGAAGGACACAGCACCATAAATAATGTGCACAGCATCTTCCTAATTTACTATTTACTGAAAAAATATCACTCCTTTAAAGTGGGAAAACATCTCAAAGGGCAGATTGACTTATTTCTTACTGCAACCACTGCCAGCAATAAATTAAAAATGTAAAATGAAGCAAAAATAAATGCAATTAGAGTGATGCAAAGCTGTCAGAGAACCATAAAATCACAGAATGGTTTGGGTGGGAAGGAACCTTAAAGATTAACTAATTTCAGCCCCCTGCCATGGGCAGGGACACCTTTACCTAGACCAGGCTGGCCAAAATTGTGACCAAAAAAGAGAATTTGGCTGCTGGCTGCTGCCCTTGGGTGCAAATCCAAAATTTGATCCTCTTAATTCCAAGTGGTCCCTCAGGGAGGGATGCAGGGTGTGAGGATGCTCTCACCAAGCTCCAGACTCAGGGGTTCAAGGCTCTCCTCTGCTCTTTGCCCCTGGACAATCAATTCTGCACAGATTCACAGATATAATTAATTCCTTTTAGCTGCTTAGCTCACACTGATCTTCTGAGGAGCTGCACGTCCAAATATTGGCCTGATGGCCTTCGAAAAATAGCCCAATTCTTTCTTCACTAAAGTGAAGGACTGGCCAAGGACTTCAGAGCAGCAGCAGAACCATCCTTAGCAGGCTCTGACACCTTCCAGCCTGGGCAGCTCCTGCAGCCACTGAACTGAGGCAAAAATGCTGCCTCATCTGGCTACACCAAAAATGAAAATAAATCGAGTTTGTGTCAGCATCACCATTCCCAGAGATAAGGGACAGCACAGCTTAAGGAGCGAGAGGCTCTGTGAAATCGGGTTATTGAGGCTCTGTGAAAAGAAGCAAAGCAGCAGAAATGCTGCAGTGGCAATTCCTACTGCAAGGAGCTGTTTCCAGACTGGGGAAAAATTGACTTTACCCAGAACGATCAGCTGAGCCTCAGCCTCGGCGGCGTCCAGGGCAGTGCTGGCCACGCACGTGTAAACACCCTGATCCTCCAGGAGCACACTGGGAATGAACAGGGTATCCCTGTCCAGAAGTATCCTGCAAAAAAGAAAAAAAAA
>VWYP01023771.1:0-27024 GCA_013400435.1 Pycnonotus jocosus
GTTTGGAATACCTGTCACTTATTTTTGTCCTGAGCTTTTTCATAAAAATTGTCAGGTGACATGCAGATGCATTTAAGAACTGAAAAGTAAGCTTCAAATAATAAGTAGTAAGTTGTGCTTTTAGAAAAATTAATTTAATTCTTAAATCTCTTAACTGGTAATCTAGTAAAAAATTTGAAATCTTTCCATAATTGTATAGAGCAGGGACAAGAAAATCTGTCTTTATTTTGAGAAGTAGTTTTATTAATTTTATGAATGTGATGATATGTTGCTGCTGTCCAGTTACCAAGTGGTGTTTTACACATCCTTATTTGCTATAAAAGAAAGCACTGCATCCTGACTTAGGGTCAGAGTGCTAACATGCCCCCAAGTAAGTGTTATTAGAAGAAGTAGTGCAAGAAATACTTTCTCAAAATTTAGTGTTAAACCTTTTAAGTGTATTTTTTTCTGAAATATTACTATTTAGGCAGTTAAATGTCAGGAATTGGGTTTACCTCATTTGAGCCCAGGTTATATTACAATACTTTGAGAGACAAATTGGAAATCCAAAATCTTGAGAATCTGTTACCAGTTTTGGAAGATAGAGGATGATACTGCTTTTCCTTGCTCATCTGTGTAGTTCTGTGTATTGGATGATAAAAAAAATCAATTACGATATTAAGAGGGTATACTTGCTGGAGGTTGCACTTACCTATTGCTACAAAATAGTTAATGTTCTGCTGTTTACATGCTAACATGAAGTGTGGATAAAGTGTTGTTTTTAAGGGACTATAAAATTATTAGGAACCATGAAGACTTTTGTCTTTAATGTGTACAATTCTATTTGGAAAGTAATTGAGTAGTGAACTACATCACTTTTTGCCTATGAAATGATTTTGATTTTGGGGTGTAGGGGAAGGACAAATAGAAATACTAATATCAAGTTCTAGTTTTAGGATGCAGTGTTGCACTCTATTAACAGAATGTGTAAGTTTTGATAGCATGTACTGTTTTATCTTTTAGGGGGTTCAGTTGCTCATTTGTTAAGTAAATACGGAGCCTTCAAAGAATCGGTTATTATTAATTACACTGAACAACTGTTACGTGGCCTTTCTTACCTCCATGAGAATCAGATAATCCATAGAGATGTTAAAGGTGAGAATTACTGACAAATTCTTCTAAGAAGGGGTATTCAGAAAGGAGCATTTGTTTTGGCCTGAGACCTGTTCATTCTCTCAGATGCCATCTCAGGTGTGGTATTTCTGTTGGGTTTATCTGATAATTTTTAAGAAACTCTGTTGCTGAAATTAATCAAAATGTTTGTGGCAAGCTTGTGGATATTTGCTACCTGTGCTAACAGTTTAGAAAAATTGTCCTTCTCAGTTAAAATAAGATGGGAAGTTGCCATGAAGTTTTAAAAGTACTGCTACTTGAATTAATGTAAATGTTTACACTGAAATGATAGTAAAATCTGTGAACAAACCAAGATAAAGAGGCCAGATTTCTAATGTGTGGAGATATGGTAATGAGTTTTCTTCCTTCATCCTAATTGAAGATAATTACAGTTGTACCCTGAGTAACATGAGAACTTCACTGTGAAATACCAATCTTACTGAACTTTTTCCTTTAATGTCACTATAGCTGTCCATGAACTGGAGATACAAGAGTAGAACATATTGATGGGAAATGTTTGTCTTTACTAATGCTTTTTGAAATAGTAAAACTTCAAATTGTTTGTAATTTTCTTTAGAGCAACTCAGGGTTGCTTGATAATGAAATAACTAAATTTCATGAGGAGCTGCAGGGAGTGAAAGCCTCCAGCACTTTAGGTCACCATTTTCTCCCATTATACCATCTCGAGGTGTTGTTCCAGAATCTTGTGTTTGCCCTACTTTGAAAATTTGATTGCCTCTTTGAAATCTCTTGAACAGTCTCAAGCTGTGTGCACTATCATTCAGGCATAACAGAAAAGTGTGAGGTTATTAGACTGTACCCTTGATTTTTAGATTTCCTTGATACTAGGGTGGGGAATGTCAAACAGTTTTATAATTTTGAATTGCAGGGAGGAAAAGTGTCAAGTGTCTGTTCATCCTTTTGCCTTTAATAGAAAGCCAACTACTAGTATTTTTATTGTGCTGTTGACAGGTGCCAATTTGCTAATTGACAGCACAGGTCATAGATTAAGAATTGCTGATTTTGGAGCTGCAGCCAGGTTGGCATCAAAAGGAACTGGTGCTGGGGAGTTTCAGGGACAGTTGTTGGGAACTATTGCATTTATGGCACCGGAGGTAAGAAACCAATTTTTACAGTTATTTCAAAAAGTTCATTTGAACTCTTCAAGCTAAGTCATGTAGCCAAATAATAGAAAAGTGCTGTATATGCTTCAAATGTGTTTTAAATACCTTTGTTCTAAACATAAGAAATTAGTCCAACATGGCCATGATGACATTTCTTGCTGTCAAAGTTGCTCTAAGTTGTTTATTACAAGATACAGTTATCACAAGTGTTGTTACTAATGCCCAAATGACCATTTGCTCAAAAGCTAGCCATTGCAAGGTGCTTTGCTTGCCACTTGGTCAAGTATTTTATTTACTAGATCTCTAGACCTGTGTAAACCTTGTGGCATTTATTTACATCACAGGTCACTCTGTTAGCCTGAAATGTTATTTAGAATACACTTGTTTGATGTGTTGAAGTTTACTTCTAAATGACTTAGTGCTAAGAGTCTTTGAAGTATGTAATCTGGTGTCTGTCTGTCCAGGTCCTGAGAGGTCAGCAATATGGAAGGAGCTGTGATGTGTGGAGTGTTGGCTGTGTTGTCATAGAAATGGCTTGTGCTAAACCTCCTTGGAATGCAGAGAAACACTCCAATCATCTTGCTCTGATATTTAAGGTGGGGTTTTTCATTATTATCAATATACTACAAAAGATGCTAAATAATCTTGTACACAGCAATGTGAATTTTAGAAAAGTGCACATGTAACAGGGGTTGTTGCAATAGATTTTTTTTTTTATGTTGGAGCTGTTAGTACAGAATACTGGTACCAATATAATCATACTTGCTTCTTTAAAACAAACAAACAAACTGATAGCAAAAAAGAAAGATACTAATACATGACATTCAAAATCATAGAATTGTAGAATGGTATGTGTTAGAAGGGACTTAAAGGTGATCTAGTTCTACCTTCCTTGCCATGTGCTGGGGCATCTTCCACTAGACCAGGTTGCTTGAAAAGGTCTGTTCTAAGGTATGAAAGTGTATACAAGCTTAAAAAAATCAGGAATAGAGTTGATCTTAAATGAGGCAGAAGATTGGGATTTTAACTTTTTCTTATAATCCTGTAAAATACAGAAGCTTTTTTTACCATAAACCATTTGTGTATATATTCATATTTCACAGTGGGGAAAGTTCTTTTGTAAAAGCCTAATGTTTCACAATACGATTTTGCTGAAGGATGTTTCCCATTATGCCATCCTATATATTATTTTTGCCTCTTCCTTTACTAGACCGTCCATCTTGACATTCATGTTTCTTAACTAAAACCAGTTAGTTACATTTAATTCTAAAGGACCAGTTGAACTGTAGGCATGAATGAAGAAAATACTGCTGCAAGTAAAGGAAGTGTTTCCAGAAAACAGACATTGCACAGCAGGACTCAGATATGTTCTAAGTAAAATCACTTGTGCTGAGAGATGTAATTGTCTTGGCTCTGTGTCTCTGTGAATCTCATGGTGCCACACTGGTATTCCCAGTCATCCTGCTGTAATCCATCCAGATAAAATTAAAATTATTTGGTTGGGAGAGATCTGTGTCTTTCTGGGAAATACTTGCCTTTGAGGTAGTAGCAGAAATACAGTAAAGGCAGTGCAAATAAAGCACACCCAGTTTAACTTGTAGTGTAACATTGCTCAGCTCAATCTCTCCTTGGTGCCTCATGTCAGCTAACAGTGAGGGCAGCTAGTAGACTAAAGAATGTCCAGATGTGTGCTGTAGGAGCTTTTCCTGTTCCTGCTCAGAGATGATCACTGCAGAATCTTGGTGTGAGAAGAACTTTCAGGGAAAAGTACCAGGAGGGAGTCCAACTAAAAAACAATACGCATAAGGACAATAAACTGAATGCAGTAATGTGATCTTCAAACTGCAGTAGGAAATATGCTGAATGGAGAAAAGTTCATAAATCTAACTCATCACCTGAAATTTTCAGTTTGTAGAATGATTTTAGGGTAGAAGAGAGGGCTTAATCACTGACTTCTAAAAAGTTATTTCCCTTTTTTCAGATTGCTAGTGCAACTACTGCTCCATCAATCCCTACACATCTGTCTCCAGGCCTGAAAGATGTGACTCTTCGGTGTTTAGAACTTCAACCTCAGGACAGACCCCCTTCAAGGGAGCTGCTGAAACACCCAGTCTTCCGTACTACATGGTAGCTACTTATGTGTAAGGCTGAAATACTGAAGAAAATGCTACTGAATATACGATAACTGTCTTGCAGTGCAGTTAAGTGCAGCAAATTACATTATTCTGCTGGCCTTAATGACAGATACATCAAGAATGTAAGGCCAGTGGAGGACAGTACCTAAGTATGTGATTGACAAATCAAGACCTTTACCTAAGCTCAGTATGCAACATTTGACAATTCATGCAGAGATCTGTAAACTGTGCCTTTTCAAACATCTGGCCCTATGTTAAAATAAAAACATTTTTTTCCTTAATTCTGCATGATTATTTAGCAGGTAAGTGATTTTTATTTTATTTAGAGCACTTTTTCAGCAGTATTAGAAGCTGAGAGGCTCAAGATCTATTTTAATATAGCAATCACTGTTCAATTTCACATGTAGATGCTCTGCAATTAGTAAGTTTTCAGTAGTGGTTAAAAGGACATTCTGTATCTGTCCCTTTTAATTACATGATGTTCTCTGAGTAAGAAATCCAAATATTGATGGAAACTTTAAAAACAGCATTTGCCTTCCTATAAAGTAAGAGCAGGCACTCATGGTTCACTGTGCATTTACTGCTGGCCATGTAATTTCTTTTGAAATCAAAGTTTGTTTTCTTTGTATTTTTAACTTTCATGAAAAGGGGATATTTTAAAATAGTCTTTAGAAAAAAAGATGCAAGCTGCGTCATGGAATATTTTCCTGACACAAGAGTTTTAAAACCAGATTTGCTGGAAATCTGGGATAAAATGCCACCTTCAACAAGGATATGTTGAAGGCTCTGATAGTATAGGTTATTTAATAAACAAGATTGTTCTGTATAAAGCAACTTAGTCTGAACCATGCTAGAAGTTGTTGAGCCTTTTTTTTCTATAGCAGTTTCTTCTGGCAAATTGTGTAGAGAAGTTTCATGTCAAAGGCCCCCAAACCCTACTCCCATTAAAGTTTTTATGGGAGGCTTTGGCATGTACTTCAGTGTGAGCAGGTGCCAAATGAGCAAATCTCATTCTTTGTGTAAAGAAACTGAGGTTACATTCTCTACTGATAATAAGTTTTACCTGCTGTTTTCCTTCTGCCGTACATCATCTATTTACTGTAGCCATTAGTGATAATTTAATTTGAAAATGTTAAAAATATTACCATAAGAAAGGTATTTATTTTAACAAGAAACAAACTTGGACTTGAAGATCAAGATAAAGTAAAATGTGAAGTAAAGCTTCACCTGTAGTGCAAAACTTGTCGGTTTTTAGGAGCTGTGGGGTTTTTTTTTAAACAGGTTTTTAAAATTATTTTAAAGGCAGGTTTTTAGATTCTGATGCATGTAATTCTGAAGGAAAATGGCAGCTTTTTCTTTTGCTTTTTTAAAAATGGGGATCTTTTTTAATCTAATAATGATTGTGTTTAATCCATTTTGAAAAAAAATACTGTTCATGTTATAACTCTTCAGAAGCCAGTTGGATTGTTGGACTCAAATAGAATTGGTTATTTTCAAAGACTCAGGACAAACTAAATAAGCTATAGTACCTTAAAAGTGTATAATAAAAATTGGAAGCAAGACATCTTAAAGATAAGTTTACATGAATGATAGTGCTCATACTAATAAAAAAAACCACCCATGTCATTAGTTGTGAATGTGTTTCTTTTGGAAATTTTACATTCCTTTGTTTTTGAAGATTGGCAGACTTTGAAGAGTTAAAAAGATAATACTGAAATGTGAAGTTTGGTAGCTCTGTTTTGTACTTGACTTTTTTTTGACCACTTTAGAATTTCTCATTCTAATAAGATTGTTTCCAAGTCTCTCTTATGTGCAAGCTTTAAAGGATGCACTCTTGCCAATTCATGTACTGGAAGATCATTTGTCAGATTAATACTGTTTCTGGCAGAAATGTAAACTGTATAAACTGATGAACCTCAGCTAATCAGTATTACTATGTAGATCACCATGCCTACCACATTTCAAACTCAAACTGCCTCTTAGGTGTCCAAATGCATTTGTTTGAGTTTGCATTTCCCTCGGCTTGCTGGTAATTGTGGTGTTTTTAAAATGGAGATGTGATGTAATATTCTTATTTTCTTTGGATCAAAGCTGGACTGAAAATTGTATTGTGTAATTATTTTTTTTTTGTGTTCTTAATGTTATTTGGTACTTAAGTTGTAAATAACGTCTACTGCTGTTTATTCCAGTTTCTACTACCTCAGGTGTCCTATAGAGTTTCTTCTACCAAAGTTCACTTTCACAATGAAATTATATTTGCTATGTGACTGATTCCTAAGACTTCCAGGGCTTAAGGGCTAACTTCTATTAGCACCTTACTGTGCAAGCAAATTTTACAGAAATCTCTGGGTTAAGAAATTTGGCTTCATTGTATCCTTTGTTATTTTAAATATATCAAGATATTTTAATTAAAAGTTTTTACCCCATTGAACCAATTTTATATAGTATAATTTGTACGTATTTTGGTGTTTTTTGTCTTCATAGTAAATAAAAGTTTTTGAACAAACTTTGTCCTTTGCTTCCTGTAAGACCAACACATTCATTTTACTGATGGAAATAAAATATTTCTGATACACTTCACTGTTTATACACAATTTCATACACTTGATATATCAAGACTTAGTTTGTAATATTAAATGATGCAAGTGAGTGGATACCAGCCTACATATATATAAATACATCTTGGGTGAATTAATAAAGAATTTTATTAGATAAAGGGCAGCAACAAAGACTAATTTCTTCCTTTTTTTAAAATAATGACAAAGATAGGAATTTCTCTTATGACAGCACTGTTACCTACAAACATCACTTGATTATGCCTTTAAGCCAAGAATTATTTCAATTTTACATTCCTGCAAATGTAACAATTACTTATTCAGGTGAGCTGGTTAGGTCAGTTCTGGAGCCACTGAAGTGTGTGTTGGAACTTAATCCGTTGTTTTATGTTTCTGGTGAAATTATTCTGTTGCTTGAGATTTTAATAGCAAACATAAGCCTTTTCTTATTCAGGTAATCCATGTATTGCAAAGATAGGACTTGTCTTTCTCCAGATATTTTTGAAATTTTAAAAATTAATTTTTTTATGGAAACAAATTTCAACTATGGACTTTCTTGTGACTATAAATTCTGTATTTTGAAGGACTGCACTTTTTGTTATTTTCATTAGGTATGAAGCTTTCTGCAAATAGATAATGAATGTATCAATTCACCAGAAAAAAAAAAAAAAACTGGCAGCAGAAATCTTCAAATAAATTCTGATAAATATCTGATTTATCAAATCAGAAAAATGTACTATCTGAAGTATCAGACAGGAAAATACATGGCAAGGATTAAGTAGGAGATAAACAGATTATAATGTGTCTTTTTGTGATTTACTGCAGAAGTTGTGAATCCTGCAGTACTGTGTGGTAGTTGTGGTATTTGCAGCCTCCTTTTTAGGAACAGGGGCTGGCAGAGATCACTGGCTCCCAGCATATGGCAATAAATTTCAGACACCTATTCAGGGAACCAATTCTCTGCACAGGGCATGTCCTCCACAGGCAAAGGGTAAGCTCTGTGCCTGCTCTGACTTCTCTGGTGGCAATAACATCACATTTCTGTGTGTTGGTCATAAGCTGAAGTCTGATGGAGTTTCATCTTTGCAAGTTCTCACTCGAGGCTAAGGACTGCCTCCAGAACATGTTGGAGTGTCACAGGGGTCATGTCTGTCCTTTCATCACATGAAAGTGGGCAACTTGTGTGCCTGGCTATTCTGACCTGACAGCCCACCTCCCAAAGCTCTCTATTTCCCTCACTAGCTTTTCACTCATTACTTAGTCTTCCTTAATGACTTGAATCACGCTGTGACTGCATTACTTTTAAGAGCCCAATATGCGTGTGTTGGGGTGTAGTGAACAGATGTGTTATTTTCTGTACACTGCTGCTGAAAGCAGAGGCGCAAGTACTGAAGTGAGACCTTTCTTCCCTGTTATTACTGAGGAAGGCCAGGAGATGGCAGGGAAGCACTTTGTGGCAGCTCCCTCAATTTCTTCAGATCAAAATAGCCCATCGCTCAGCTCCTGTTCTCGGAAACGATGAGGCAAGCCAACGGTAGAATTAAAGTGATGATGGAATAAATCATGGGACGACTTTAAATATTTGTAAAGTTCTGAGATGGGAAGTTAATTCTGATAGTTATATTGCTTTGGTGGGCCTGTCTCCAATTCCCAAACGCTCTTCAAAAAATTTCAGGTCCAGAAGAGGGAGTGTAATCCCTTAGAGTGTTTGAGGTCTGATTTCTGTGTTTACTCCAAACCAATTCTCAAGCGCTCCACATTTTTTCAACTACTTTCTGAATAAAGTAAAATGCATGCATACATGTTCTTATTTTCCCGGTTCATTGGCAGTGTAAACTAAAACTGCAGATAAGGAGCAGCATCCAAAAAAAAAAGTTTTATGAAACTAGGTATCCAAGCAGCCCAAAGGAAAACAGTAGCCAAAGATGATAACAGTACCCTTATCTTTATACCTGTAGGGGTTTGTAGAAAATGATTTGGGGGCCATTGCTAATTTTTGAAGACCAGTTGCTGAGCATTTGTTTTCCTCACTAGATTTTTTTTTAATTACCTTAGAGATAAGTGATGGTAGGATGTGGCACCAAAAGGGCTTATGCCCGTTTGTAAATGCTCCTGATTTGTATATGCCTTCAATCTGCGTACTTTGATGCTGCTGTTTGCTGTACATCGGTCAGTGGGAAGCACCTTTAAATCTACAGTAACTTATGATGCTACAAAGTACAACTCGTCTCCTTGTTATCACAGCCAAATACAAGCTCAAAGTGGACAGAAGTGTAACGGGTGTCATGTCTGTAACTGAGCCGCTCTTTTCATGACATGGATCACAACTCTGCATGACAAGCCTTACAAGGAGCAGCTGAGGGAGCTGGGGTGGGGATGTGCTCAGGCTGGAGAAAGAGTTCAGACGTTTGTTGGGTATTCGGAGGAATTTCTTCACAGGGAGGTGGTGGAGTCACTGTCCCTGGAGATCTTTAAGGGAAGATTGAGCAATGGTGCTCACGGTGTCTGCTCATAGGCTGGGCTCCATCTGATAGGTCTTTTCCAACCTAATTCGTTCTGAGACCATCTGAGGCATTAACAGCCCTGGATGTTAAGCAGGCACTGGATGATTTTGGAGAGGTGATCTGACAGTGTTAGGAGTGGTCTTTACTGGCTGCTTCTAGATGATTTTTAAACCACCTTTTAATCAGGTCTTGTCTTTTTGGATTGGTCAGTACAACACAGAAGGTGAAACGTAACATTGTTCCGAGAGAAGTGTGTGCACTTAGGTCGTTAAGTGTGCACCCAGGATCTCTCTGCGTTTTCATTCCCGATGTCCGCAGCTCTCCCGTTCTGGGCGCTGCCCGTCGTTACCGCGGCGCGGGCGCCACCCGAGCCCTCACCCTCGGCCCCGGGGGCTCCCGTCACGGCCCGCCCGCCGCTCGGCGCCCCGCCGGCTGCTCGCAGCCAATGGCAACTCAGGATACAAACGCGCCGGCGTGTGTCCGCAGCGCGGATTGGTTGTGCCGGCTGGCGCGGGCGCGGCTCGGCGCGGGGCGGTGTCGGGGCCAGGAGGGAGAGGCGGCCATGCTGCGGGAGCTGCGGCGGCGCTGGCGCTCCTATAAATACCGCTTCGTGCCCTGGCTCGCCCTCAACCTCCGCCGCCAGCGCAGGTGAGGCGCGGGGAAAGGNAGGAGCAGCTGAGGGAGCTGGGGTGGGGATGTGCTCAGGCTGGAGAAAGAGTTCAGACGTTTGTTGGGTATTCGGAGGAATTTCTTCACAGGGAGGTGGTGGAGTCANGGAGCTGCGGCGGCGCTGGCGCTCCTATAAATACCGCTTCGTGCCCTGGCTCGCCCTCAACCTCCGCCGCCAGCGCAGGTGAGGCGCGGGGAAAGGCCCCGGGCCCCAGCTCAGACCCCGCTGCCCCTCGTCGGGATGGTCTGGGGCGCCGCAGGAACTCACTCGGGTTTGTCACGCAGAAGTGCTTCAGCATTGGTCGCCCCTTGGCTGGCACAAATTCTTGGTTAGATACCTTAAAATGGTGTTTAACGTTGGAGATAGATAGATAGATAAATGATAGATAANCTTTAAGGGAAGATTGAGCAATGGTGCTCACGGTGTCTGCTCATAGGCTGGGCTCCATCTGATAGGTCTTTTCCAACCTAATTCGTTCTGAGACCATCTGAGGCATTAACAGCCCTGGATGTTAAGCAGGCACTGGATGATTTTGGAGAGGTGATCTGACAGTGTTAGGAGTGGTCTTTACTGGCTGCTTCTAGATGATTTTTAAACCACCTTTTAATCAGGTCTTGTCTTTTTGGATTGGTCAGTACAACACAGAAGGTGAAACGTAACATTGTTCCGAGAGAAGTGTGTGCACTTAGGTCGTTAAGTGTGCACCCAGGATCTCTCTGCGTTTTCATTCCCGATGTCCGCAGCTCTCCCGTTCTGGGCGCTGCCCGTCGTTACCGCGGCGCGGGCGCCACCCGAGCCCTCACCCTCGGCCCCGGGGGCTCCCGTCACGGCCCGCCCGCCGCTCGGCGCCCCGCCGGCTGCTCGCAGCCAATGGCAACTCAGGATACAAACGCGCNCAGGAACTCACTCGGGTTTGTCACGCAGAAGTGCTTCAGCATTGGTCGCCCCTTGGCTGGCACAAATTCTTGGTTAGATACCTTAAAATGGTGTTTAACGTTGGAGATAGATAGATAGATAAATGATAGATAATTTTTTGCTGGTAAGATGTGTATGCCCTGTTTTAATCGTAAAGGTAGAGTTTGAATTTAAATTATTATGACATGGTTATAAGTAACAAAATAAGTAATTAAATTAAAACCTTCCTTGCCCATGTAATATTTGTCTCGCCTTATTTAAAGCGTAATAAACTACTTATATTTTTTTAAATAAACGTTTTGATAATTATGTTTTATTTTCTCTGCCTTTTTCACTGAGCGCTCAGTAGGGTTTAACCTGCTTATGGTAAATATTCAGAGGTGATGATTTATGGTAGAACGGGTACTGGTTTTAACTAAACAGTCTTTTTAATGCTTTTAGTGTTAAGAACAGTGCATTTAGCTCAAGCATGAAAAAAGCTTGGGGTTTTCTAAAACAACAGTGTGTCAAAGTTACTGGTGCTGCAAAATGGCTCTTCTCTATTTAGAAAAAAGGGTAATACATGTTTCTAATTTTAAAATATTTTATTTTCTTTACAGGACCCTTCGATATGTTCCTGAAAGCTCTCAAGACAAAATTATTGCTGATGAAAACGTCTTTGAAACTCTGCTGAAAACATTTAAAGCTCTGTTTATAAATGACTTCGGCAGACAAGCAGATATTCTGGCCTTACTTCCAGAAGTCAAGTGTCAATATCTGGAATTACTTACTGTAGAGCAGAAGCAGTTGAAAGTAAATCCTTGTAACCATCAGGGTCAGCACGTGTTTACTCCTGAGGAAGTTTTGTTTAACACACTTGGGTTCGCTGTTAGCAGAGACCAGAGCTCCTTGGTGTCTGCTGGAACTGGAGTCTTTGTTACCAAAGGTTTTGTGCCCAAAGGGACGGTTGTGTCTATGTATCCTGGTAATGGAATGTTCTTATTTTTGGTTAAGTTAAATGGGACTTCTAACCTTCTGATCATGAAATGCCAAATACCCACACTAATTTTTGTTTTATGGGTTTTCTTTCTGAATTTCCTTAGCAAAATCACCAGTTACTTTGGAAATACAAAAGATGGTAGTGGGAAGGATAATTTTGTTTATAAAAAAAATCCAGTTCTTAAAACCTGATTTTCTAGCAGCTGCAAAACTTGTTCCAGATTCTTTAAATGTAGATTCATGGGAGAAATTTAAAGTAGATGAGCAGTACAGTTTGATTCCTTAGGGTTTCCATTTTGGTTCAGAATCTGAAAAATGAGGTTTTGAAATCTCCACACAGGCCAGTAAACAATTGCATAAGCTTCTTCAAAGTACAGAAGTACAAAATGGAGAATGAAAATAAACCCTTCATTTAACAGAACTTTATTCCATGAAGTATGTTTGGAAAAATCAATACTTCTCTATTCCTCATTTCTTGGAACTGTATTTGCATACATTTTTTTAAAAGGTTTGTAATTCTGTCAGTATGGCCAAGCTAGCAACTCTGCTGAGTTGCTTTGGGTTTGTTTCTGTTTCCTCCACCAGCAAGACCATCCCCTGTGGTCTCTGGCTTGTGCCAGCAGTGCGGGATTGGGAGCAGCCCGAGCACTCACCGGGCAGAGGAGTGATTTTTGGAGTGCCTGGCCATTGCCATTGATTATCCATGAACTGACTAATTGTCGAGTAACAGGAGAGAGAGAGCCTGCCACTTTTGTACCTCACTCCAAATTTCAGGCACATACTAGATGTGAGGAGACTCGTTCAGAGTCTCCTGTAACAGCTCTTCCAGCAGAACAAGAGGATGGGCTGTTGAAATGCCCTTTCAGGGAAATGAAGGAACCTGCCAGGCTGGGGATGGGACCCTGTGTACAGGGGCTGCAGCCTGCCCATGGCCTTTGCCTGGCTCCTTGTGGGATTGCAGTGCAGGATTTCTGCAGAGAGCTGCTGAGGATGTGAGGCTGTGAGTGATGCAGCACAACGATTTCACGAAAAATGGCAAGCCAGTCAGCTGTTGCTTTTCTGTGCTTGGAAGTCGTGGCAGGTTGAGTCCTCTCCTCAGATTTGAGAAACAGTGTGCAGAAATAATTTGTTCTTGATTTGTCATTTTTCATCTCCTGGACCAAACAAAATCTCTGGGGTAATGCAGGAAGGTGTTTCAGATTCTTTGCTGAATCTGTGTGTGTTTTAGAGAGTCCTGACACAATAGTAGCAAAACGGTTAGTATCTTAATCTGTGTTTTCCTGAACAAATGTCACCTGATGTTTTCACCTCTGCAGCATGCTGGTTGGCTGTGGGGCTTTATCTACCTCTCCCAAAGATACTCGGTCCAGATATTCTGTGTTTTCCTTTGAGGCTTCTCTCTTTGAAATACATTAGCTCATTTAGTTGAGAGAGGATTTTTTACATCCCAAAAAGTGTCTGAAAGCTTGTAGGTTTACAGATGGCAGTGTCACTGAGGGGATTTCTCTCCTTCCCACTGTCTCTCCTTTTGAGTTTCTGTGTGGAGGGGACTGAAAGCCCATTCTGACAGTTAACTTATTTTCTTCTGAATAATATCTGTCTTGCAACAGGTACAGTATACAGAAAGCATGAGCCCATCTTTTTCCAGTCCCTTGGCAATCCCTTTATTTTTAGGTGCATTGATGGTGTCCTTATTGATGGGAATGATAAAGGACTGTCAAGATCAGTGTACAGGTAAGCAAAATAAACAGAGGATTGTCACTCATCTGATTTAAAACATGGATACTCCTTGTCTCAATTCCCTGTTTCTTAACTTGAGTTGTACAGGATTGTCATCCACCTGTATGTAGCTGATCATGCAAACAGCACAAGGGTGACAGATGCTGGATGGGATCCATTATGTACTTGTGCCTTCATCTGTAACACCAGTGAGATGCATTTTGGTGTAGAGACATTCCTCTACAGAAAATAGTTCTGTTAGAGCAGGATGTAGAATAAAAGTATCAAAATGTTTCTGAGCTGTTGTTCAAACCTGCTTACTTCAGTTCCTTAAATCCAACTCCCTGGTCCTAGCAGAGCTACCTAAAACTGAACTGTATGACTAAGAGCATCATGTACATGCTCCTTGAACTGTGACACACTTGGTGCTGTGACCACTCTCCAGAGGAGCCTTGTGACCAGCCACCCTCTGTGTGAAGAATCTTTTCATAATGTCCAGTCTGAACTTCCCTGACACAGCTAACTGGTTGATGTACCTTTAAAATATAATTTGTTGCATTTTTTGTTTAAATATAACATGAAGAGAACTAAGAGAATGATATAAAATAGTACCTAGTTTGAATATTAATACCTACATATACCAGATTTTAATTTCTGGAATGAGTTTAAAGCTAACATTGTAGTGAGTTGTTGCATTTTTAGAGATGAGTGAAAGCTGTTGACACTTCTGTAATGGTAGCCTTAGATGTTGATTTGTGGAAGAGTGTGTGGTAGTTTTGTGCAGGTTCTTCCACCGGAGTTTGGAGGACACCACAGAGTTGTGGGAGGTGTTGGTCTGTGCACATGCCCTCCACCCTACGTGGGCTGAGCAGCTGTAGCTTCCTGCAGTGACTGTGGCCATTCCTGCAGAGGAAGGAAGAGAACCTGTCAGGTGAAGGAGCCATGATCCACACTAACGCTGTCGAGCATTTCAGGTCTTGCAGCAGAAGAGATCAGCTTGGCCCTTTCCAAATGAGTGATGAGAGCTGGCTCACAGCCACCCCACAAAACCCACTGGCTGTGGGGCAGTATGTCAACAACTGCTCACATGGTAAGTTGCCAGGTAAATTTTCCAAGTATGAGTTTGTATAAAGTATACAAAGTATACATTATTATATTGTATATTATATTGTATATTATTATATTATACTTGTATAATTTAAACAAGTATAAATTATTTTGAAGGTCACGCAGAGAATAGGAAATTCATCTTAGGAGGTCAGTAGTACTGTTTGAAACAAGCACTTAGGGAGTAAAACATTTCTGAGGATTTTTGTCACAGCTGAGTGTTTGAATCCATCTGTGCAGCAGCACTTCAAATATACTTTTCTCACTGATGCCCCAGTTTCCCTCCTGGTACGTGGGATGAAATGCACACACCCCAAAAGTGAGATGATGGATGAGGACATGTGGCAAAGTACCACCAGACTGACACAGTAGAGAGTTCCAGATCAAATTCCCCAATATGGTTCCAGGAGGCTTAATGAGAAAACTACACAGTGACATGTACAGTAAAATTCTACTACTGCTCACTTTGAACTGTAAGACCTTTTCTAGATTTCCTTACATTTATGCATGAAATCTAGGAAACTGTTGTAATCTCACTGGACGTGAAGAAGGGAACTACTTACTCTGTGTCACTGTTGATCTTAAGTAATTTGTGGGAACAGTTGTACTGTACAGAAAGTTGAATTGATACCATACTCAGCTTCTAAGTGGCTTTCATAGCTTGCATTACACTGAAAATTCCCTGTCTCCAAGTAGCATTGAGAAAGGTTGCTGGAGGAGCAAACCAAGGATTGGCACAGAGATATAGGGCTGTCCCATGAAACTCTTTCTTCCAGGTCATGTCTATGTAAGTGGTGATTTTCTTCCTGCCTGTATTTCTGACATGTTTTGACACCAGGCAAAAACATTTTTCATTTTTTTTTTTAAATTGTAAAAGCAAACCTTATGTATTTGGAACATTTGGCAGTGTTGTAAGCTATCCCTGTCACTTAGCAAGTTGTGCCTCTTCATAGACATGTTGGTAACTGGGCAGAACTCCTGTAGTTGATTACACCTCTGTGTAATTAAAAATAGGCCTTTGGAGGAGTGCAGTACCCCTCAACAGAGGAGTGGTTTCCAGTGGTTTGATGAAGCCTCTGGTTCTTCTGTAGCAGTATATTTGATGTTTTTACATACCTTTAAGCCCTTTCTAATAACTTGTGGTTTTCTTTATTCCTAGAAAAAGCAGCAAATGTGTGTTATCAAGAGTTTGATGTGCCGGGACATTTTCCAGTAGAACTGAAACAATATCTTCCAAACGTCGCCTACAGCCATGACATAGAGAGGTTGGCAGCAAATTAAAGCGCTTGTAGATTTGTGTCATAAAAAGCATACTGCATGTGTAAAGAAAGGACAGACGTGGTTGAAAAATAACAAACAGTAGGAAGATGACTTACACAAAAGTGTATGGGAGATTTGCCTCTCTGAATAGACTAATTTTAATTACATTAAATTAATTCATTCCTTCATTCCTTTTTCCACATTTTCACTAATGAAATCAGCATAGCTCTGAATACACAGTTTTTCAAGCAGTTGTTGCACTATAGAGCAATTCTTCTGAATCCCATAAAGCGCTAACTGTACTTTGTATCACAGTACTGAGGCTTTTCAGTATATGTCTCAAATCTGTTTCAGCCTTGACCAAAGTCCTTCTGAGATAATTCAGATTTAGGCTTCTTACTCTATTTTTGCCATGTCTTCTGATTATGTGACAATGAATACATTTGCAAGAAGAAACGTAAAATTGTATTGAGACAAGTGAAATACTGTGCAATATAAAGGCATGGACTTCTAGTAAGTACAGTTAGTAAAATTACAACATCCTGATTAAGACTTGAAAGGCCACATTTTTTCAGAAATTAGAACACATGGAATCTTTCTCAGATAATCCATTTCAAGGATGTATAAGAATTTTAGAGCAGATCATCTGAACTTTTAATGTAATTCTGGAATTAAATTTGAGTACTCTGAAATGTCATTGAAGAAGGTTATGGTGCATATTGGAAAAACAGCTTTTCTGATTAAACTTAAGGGTTTGTTGAGTCAAGGTTAAAGATGCACTTGGAATCTGCAGATAATTAAATAAATGCTAGTAAAATAAGCAGTAGGACTAGATTCTCAGGAAGCCTGGATGTTGTACCTGAAGTGTGAAAGCACACGAACTATGTGACTGCTTCAGGAAGGGCTCTTGCTTGGAATCTGTCCAAGAAAATATGGTCTTCTGGTCATCATTTCTCCCAGTGTACAGCCACCAGACAGAAGATCCCATCTGCTGCTAGGTGCTTGTTTTGAAACTGATATATACAGTGCTGGCAACATAGGTTATCTGGTTTCTAGATATTTTCGTGTCGTAGGAAAGAGTTCTCAGTACTTATTTACCTTGTTTCTTATGTTTCAAAATGGCCGCACACTAAATTTTTAATAGTGGAGACTTGGGTTGATGCTGTTTTCCACTTCCTGGTTCATCAGTATCCAAAGCATGTGCTCTCCTGGAAAACGTACTTCTGCTTTAGGGCATCATTGTTTACTAAAAGGAAGTTTAGAGGGGTGGGTTTCCACATTTCTGTGTGAGAAACTGCCTGCCAGCCCCTGATGTCAGCTGGCTGAGGGAGCTGGTTGTTCAGCCTGGAGAAAAGGAGACTCAGAGGTGACCTTATCACACTCTACAACTTCCTGAAGGGTGGCTGCAGTCGGGGGGNAAAGCTTTTTTACAGAAAGAGTGATAAAGTACTGGAATGGTCTGCTTGGGTAGGTGTTGCAGTCACCAGCCCTGGACTTAAAAAAGACTGGATGTGGCACTCAGTGCCATGGTTTAGTTGAGGTGTTAGGGCACGGGTTGGACTCAGTGATCTTGAAGGTCTCTTCCAACCCAGTGATTCTGTGACCCCTCAGTGCAGAGGGCAGTGGGTCTCTGGTGCTGTTCAGAGTTGTATTCCTGGGTGCTGGTGGGCCTTGAGACAGACCCAGCTTTAGCCAGCTGGCACCTGCGGGCAGGCGTGTCCACAGGAGCAGCTTCTGCTGCATGAACTGTGCTGTAGCTTTTGCTCCTCTCTGAGTAAGTGTCTCTTGCAGTCTTGACTAATTCTTGTCATCTCTGAGTGATTGTGTGGAACAATTGAGAGGAAACATCTTTTACATACCCATATAGGGTGTGGTTTTTTGGTAATTATATTGGTTTTGCTTATATTTGCTGTCCGTATTCCAGTGTTGTTTTTCCATGTTCCCTGCACTGCATTATGCATATTACTCAAATGTTATCTATATGATGCCACTGGTTTAGCTTCTTGAAATGAAGAATTGAAAACAATTCAAAGGAAAATATAACTGTTCACTTTCACATGTTTTGCTTCTTCTTCTTTTACAGCCACTTGAGGTGTGTAGTCCTTGTCACTCTCAGAGACATCAAGCAAGGAGAAGAACTGTTTTCGAATTACTACACTGTTGTCAACTGAATTAATAGATTCAAAAGTGAAGAAATCTGTGTCAATAAAATATATATGGTGCCTGTACTTCAAGCTTCTTCATAATTTTTGTGTAAGGGAGAGCTGTAGTTTTACTAGCCAGAGAGCAAACCTGTAGGCTTGAATTTCTCTGAAAATAGTCTGCATTTGACGTACAGGTGAACATTTAACGATTTCCACTGTTAGGTCCTCAGCTGTCTGCTGTTGTTGATATTTCTGCATATTGGTGCTCAGTTGTCCATGAAGTAGGTCATAAAATTAAAACCTAAGTTCTGGACATGTCATTTAACCTGCCAGATTGCACAGTTTTCTGTAACTGGGACTGTTGTGATATTTTTCCATTTAATTTCCTGTGCTTAAGATGGACACAGCTCTTAAGTTTGAACTGTATAATAAATTACAATGATAATGCTCATAGTTCACTGTAGTTACTAGGTCTTTTTCTGGTTTTCTTGAAGTTGACCCCTTTGGTATCAGTTTGCTTTTAAAAACCGCAGTGCAGGCCCTTGTGACCTTGTATGAACCAGGTTGATGGAACCAGGCTGATGGGCCCCTCAGCTGTGCCTGTCCTGGGTTAGGAGGAGACACGTGTGTGCCTTGAAGCCCTGTCCAGTCCTGATTCCAGTGATTCACTGCCAGGTTCTTGGCAAGTGGCATCTCTCATTGCTTTTATTCTGCAAGAATACTTCATTAATCAGTTGCTGGTATAAACAGGGCCAGCTATTCCCACGTTAATTTTTGCTGCCATCTGCAAACTGCTTTCAGAAAGGTAAAACCAGTATTTACTGCAGAAGTCCAAGCCAGCCTCCCAGTGAATTTGTGGTTGGCCTAATGAGAGAGGAGGAGTTGGGAAATGCTGTTCTGTTATGAACTGGGTGGTGGCTGGGGCAGCCAGGATGCCCTGCTGAGCTGCTGAGGCATCGTCTCCTCAGAATGCCAAGCTCTGTGGTGTCTGCGTTAGGGGGTCTGCTTCCAACCATGAACCTTGCCTGTCACATTCATGTGGAACTCCTTCCCTGCCAGAGGAGGCTGGCTATTCCAGCAGGAGTTAGCCAGCAGAGCTCAAGGATAGTGGTGGCATGATGTCTCAGCATTTTGCAGGGTTGTGCAAGTTTCATGGTGGCGCTCAGGGAGACTTCTAGTGACGTTCTTTGTGTCTTCACTGCTTGGTAAGGGACCAGAGCAGTGACCACCAGTCTGCTGAAGAGGATGGTCATCCTCCATGGCTCTGGGGAGCCCTTCTCTCCTGAGCTGACTCCCCAGCTCTCTGTGAGGTTATTGGGACCTCTCGATCTGTGGAGGAAGTTGGATGCCAAGGGCACTTGCAGTATTCCTGGTGTAGGGGCTGTGGCTCCCCAGGCAGCTCCCATGGCACTCTGGAAGGAGGCGAGCAGGAAGCTCTTTTGTGGGTCTTGGTGTGGGGGTATGTGTGTGTGTGTGTGTGTGTGTGCTGTTTATTTGTCCCTTTTCTCTTGCTCTTGAAGCTCCTGTTCTTTCCTGGCCACAGCTCGTCAGAGCGGATCTGACTCGGTAAGCAGCAGCACCACCACCCCTGGCTCTCTCTGCTCTACTCTTCTCTTCTATTGCAGTGAGCTAAAACAGCTCACAGTAAACAGCTCATAGAAGGGCTGGAGTGGGCCAGGCAGCAGGAAGCTCCCAGGTGGGGTCAGAGTTGCTGCTTTGACTCCCTGGGTGTGAAAAAGCTGTGCTTTCAGACAATTCTATTTTGCACATAAACGTGATGCTGCACTTGCTCGACGTCTCAGTCCCTGCCAGGCTGCTCTGCTCCCCCTGCGTGCTCCTCCCCACGCTGGTTCTGGAGCTGACCTGGCGGCGTCAGGAGCCGCAGCGAGAGGGAGCGCTGGTGTTCCGCCACCCTGTGCATGTCAGGCCGCGTCACAGCAGGCAGGTGGTGGCAGCCACGGCAAAGGAGCGGCATAAGCAGCCAGGCTGCAGGGCAGGAGTGCGCTATGGCTCGGCAATGGTGAGGGGAGCGGAAAGCACGTTGCTGCTGGGGCATCCTGGCCTCCTCCCCCGACAGAGGGACAACATTTACTGGGAGCTTAAAATTACTTTGCCCTACAGAGAAGGAAGAGAAACCCAAAAACTAGTAGAGGAAATGTTTTATCAAACTGATAGCCAGGGCTTATTGCTTGTAGCATTTGCTGCCTTGCAACTTGTCGACGAAACAAGTCAGTCGGTGAGGCAGCAGCAGTGACTGTTTGGGTAGGTTTGGGCGTGAGGGTTAGATCGTGCTATTCATGGAATTCCTGAGCTCATCAACACTTGAGCAGCAGTCTCAAGCCCTGTCTGTGCTCAGGAGCCCTCGGCAGCCAGTCAGCCACTTTTCTGGGAACAGTGTGGCAGATTTAATCAGCCCTAAGAGGTGTGAGCAGCCCAGAGTGCAGTGGTTAGGAACATGGCACAGCAGGATGACCAGGAAGGGCTCCTTTGACCAACCATATGGAGGGAGCCAATAGAAACAGAAAAACAGTATCTGGTGGAGAAGAGCCATAAAAAGGTCCTTTTAGCCCCAGTGTTATTAGCATAAGCTAATATTAGCATAAGCTTCAGTTGTGTTGCTGCACCACAGAGCTCATTCTGCTGCAGCTGATGGAGTCGCTGACCCAGCCATGCCAGAGGCCACCAGCCAGCCAGATCTGCTGGTGACAGACGTATCTCTCCAGTTACAGTCTGCCCAAAGTGTCTGATGCCTCACAGGCTGGGCCAACAAACAGTTCTTTTGCAGAAGGTGTGCTGTGGTTGAAGATATGTCACCAGGTGGAGGAGAGGAAGACATGAACAAGTTATGTAGTATAGTAGTATTGAGTGAATGAGTAAGAGATTGACCAGTTATTTACAGAGATGCTATACTGTCATGACTCTCAGGAGTCTCAGACCTCCATGGTAGTGGAGAAGCTGATGGACCTAGAATCCTGCAAGATAATTAGCCAAGGGTCTGTTGGAGATGAAGGCTGGAAGCAGGTCACTGCACTGAAGGTTCCTTCTCCAGGAAACAGTTAGGACTATCACCTGCTACAACAGGTATGAAGCCCTGGAACTGGAAGCCCAGACAACAGATGAGGTGAGTGAGGATTCTTCTGGAATAGTGGGGCCTTGTAAAACAGCACCACCTGTACTCCACATCACAGCCAAATCTTTTAAAAGAGGGGCATTTTTAACAGGAGACTCCCTTCTAAGGAGAACAGAGGGCCCAATATGCAATTGGACCCAATGCACAGGGAAGGCTGCTGGCTCCCAGGGGCTCGGATAAGGGATGTTACTGGAAAGCTCTCCAATCCAGTAATCTGATTACTACAGCTAGTGGTTGTTCAGACTAGCAGAGGCAAAAAACCAAAAGTCTGAGGACCATCAAAAGAGCCTTCAGGTCCTTGGGAAAATTGGGAGTTTGGAGGATCAGGAGTACAGGTAGTGATTTCCTTGATTCCTCCAGTAACAAGGAATAATATTGATAGGATGATGGACTAAGGGAGTCTCAGAGCTGGAGGACCATGACTATGAGAATAATTAGCTCGCAGCTGCCCTTGAATTTGTGTGCAACCTGCTGCTCCAGCTGAATCCCTACAAATATATGGAGTATGAGAGGAATCATAAGAGAATACTAAAAGAGCTGTGTGATGTTGCAAAACTTCTCTCAATGATTTTTGAGCAATCTTGGGAATCTGGAGAGGTTCCAGCTGGCTGGAAGCTGGCAAATGTCCTGATTTTCAAGGGCAAGAAAGAGGACCCTGGAAAACATAAGCTTGTCAGTCTCACTTCAGTGCCCTGTAAAATCATGGAAAAGATTATTCTGGAGAAGTACTGAAAAACAGCTGGAGGACAATTCAGTCACAGGACATAGCCAGCATGGCTTAATGAGAGGGGAAGTTCTGCTCGTTGAACCTGATTTCCTTTTATCACAAGATAGCACACGTAGTTGATCAAGGGAAGCCAACTGATGTGGTGTTTTTGTATTTCAGTAAAGATTACATTGCTTTCTCTCACTATATCCTTCTGGACAAAATGTCCAGCTCACAGCTGGACAAACACATTATGGGATGAGTGAGAACTGGCTCATGGCTTGGGCACAAAGGGTTACAGTGACTGGGGTGACATCAGACTGGGGACCTGTCACTAGGGGGGTTCCACAGGGCTCCATCCTCAGCCCTGTGCTCTTTGACAAAGGATGAAAAGGAATAAAAGTAAGTTTGCTGATTACACTAAATTTGGAGGAGCTGTTGACTCCCTTGAGGGCAGAGAGACCTAAAGAAATTGGAGATGGGCAATCCCCAACCATATGGAGTTCAACAAGGGCTGGTGCCAGATTCTGCCTCTGGGATGGGGCAGCCCTGCATGTCCAGACAGACTCGGGGATGAGAGGCTGGAGAGCAGTGCCATGGAAAGGGCCCTGGGGTCCTGGTCCATGGCAAGTTGAACAGGAGCCAGCAGTGCCCTGGCAGCCAGGAGGGCCAAGCGTGTCCTGGGGGCATCAGGGACAGCACGGCCAGGCAAGGGAGGGGATTGTCCCCTCTGCTCTGCACTGGGGCAGCCTCACCTCCAGCGCTGGGGGCAGGCTTGGGTGCCACAATATAAGACATTAAACAACTAGAGAGAGTCCAGAGGAGGGCTGTGAGGATGTTGAAGGGTCTGGAGAAGCCATATGAGGAGCAGCTGACATCACTTAGTCTGTTCAGCCTGGAGGAGACTGAGTGGAAACCTCACTGTGGTCTTCAGCATCGCCACAAGAGGCAGCAAAGGGGCAGGCACTGATCTCTGCAATTTCATGACCAGTGACAGGACCCAAGGGAATGGCCTGGACTTGTGTCAGGGGAGGTTGAGGTTGGATATTAGGAAAAGGTTCTTCACCCAGAGGGTGGCTGGGCACTGGAACAGGCTCCCAAGGGACGTAGTCACAGCACCAAACCTGAGAGAGTCCAAGAAATGTTCAGACAATGCTCCCAGGCACAGGGTGTGATTCCTGGGGTACTGTGTGCAGTGCCAGAGCTGGACTTTGATGATCCTGATGAGTCCCTTCCAACTCAGCTTATTCTGTGATTCTATGACTTGGCTGTTTGTTGCCTCAGCACTGTATAGACTTCATCTTATCTTTTTGGTGGCAGAAACTAATGTTTCCTATATAAATGGAAGTGTAAGTTAAGTAACAGAATTGAGATGAGTTTAAATACATATACTAAACTATAACCATTTTTAAAACTACAGTAGTGCAAGGCTAATGATTAGTTACATTAAAATAAGAACGAGATGGGGTCAGTCATTATCATTTATTCTAACATTGATCCTTAGGCTAAACAACTAAAAAAAAGGGAGGTGCAGCTTGTAACTGAAGTGTTTTGGATAGCTATTTTGTTTTGCAGATTGTACTGACCATCATTAGAAAGACATCCTTGTCTTTCTCATCCATCAGGGGAAGAAAAGCTCATTACTTGGCAAATTACAGCTTCTGCTGTTTAGAACTTGTATATCAGCTTATACTCCTGTCTTATACTGAGCTTATACTTATATCAGCTTATACTCCTGTATATCAGCTTATACTCCTGTACTTATATCACCTTGTACTCCTGTCTAATTAAAAAAAAAAAAAAAAATTCTTCACTTTAAGATTAACTGTGCCAGGCACTGTAAAAACAATCATGTTGGGCTCAGGAAAGAACTCCACTAACTCCATCTGGCATTTGGCAGAATTGGTACATAAGATCTTAGAGCTTTTCAGAGTCTAAGATTAATGCTTGTTGTCTTGAGGGAATGGAGAATCAAGGCAAAAAGCATTTCAAATTGTTTAAGTTCAACATTAAGGCCTAAGCCAAGTAAATTTTTTGTATTCACAGCTGTAATCTAGCTTGACGTGGATTTACGAATTTGGGCGAGTTTTCTTTCCACAGGGAACAGGTATGTGTTTCCCAGGGCTTAGGTGTACTCTGAAGGCTGGGTGACACTGCTGCAATGTGTTACTTTGAAGCTACGTTCAAGTCCCATGGGAGATTTGCTATGCTTTAGCCATAATGTTTCAAAAGTCTGAGGGAAACCATTACTCATTTTCACTCCTCCGTGCGCAGCTAGGTAGACAGATGGTAGCATCTGCTTTGGTGGTACCCAGAGTTCCTAAAAGTGCGTTCATTGTTACGGTTAAATACCTCTGGAAATGAAGTAGCAAACACAGTGCAGATGCATGAAGAGCTTTACAAATAAAGAAAGGTTTCCAGACATTTATTTCTGGAACTGTACACCAGGTATTAAAGTACAACAAATACAAAATAATGCTCAAAAAAATCAGTGTTTATGTACAAATATTAAAACCAATGCAACAACAGCGACTTCCTCTTGAACATCTGATACTAAAACATGTTCCGATTGTCACTTGATTTGTTGTTATGCACAGGGTAGTTACTTTGAACTGAGAATAACTGGAATCTCTATTTTATTAGGAAGACTATAACCATTCTTACTTTATTGTACAATTGATAGCATCTTCCTCCTTCTTTCAATGAAAAATAGGAATAATAAAAATAGTAACCTTGTCATTATCTTACAAATTACTGTATTTAATTTCCCTGTCTGTAGACAATGTGCTTGTAATGCTGGGCAAATAGCGTCCCTGTTGGTCAGTTTATCCATTAGTTTACATTCAAAGTTGAAATATTCATTAGAGACTTTGGTTAAATTAAGTAGTATCACTGTGTCCTACTTGAACTGAAGTTTTCCTATATTTTTGACTCTCAGTTTCCATTGCACAATTCACTGACCTAATTGTACACAATTTCGTATTCTTCAAAGAGTAATGTACATCCTTCAAGTAAATTCAGCAGTTTGAGCATTACAAGAGGAAGACTAAACACTTAAGAACCTAGCATGGGAAGATGACGTGTGACCAACTGTGGTATTGCTATAATCACAGCACCAGTTACACTTCTACATGAATCTGCTACCCTCTTCAGATTCCCTGTACATAAAAACGATACATTTACCAACACTGCAATTGCCCATTATGGATTTTTTGGTTTGTTTTTATGAAGAAAACACGTGGCAAAGGACAAAGAATTCATCACAGTTTGTTACAAGAATTGTGCTTCACTGTGTAATAGCCAAGGCATTGTAATTTCTTCATGTGGTTTCAATTCAGTTATCTCCATGCTGACTTTCTAAACACAATTCTTTTAATAAACAGTAACAAGTTCTCCATTTAAATGTTTAAACTGAGAGAAAAAAAGTAAGTCCAGCTTTTAAAAGTAAAGTTCAATAAATAGCTATTTTACATGGATAAAGTCATAGTGGTACAAATTTATGAATGTCACATCAAGCATGCACAAAAATGTTACTATACACAGAAGTAGTCAGAAAATATTGAAAGAGATATCTAAAAAGATATGAAGAATTTACATATTTACGAAATCTTGCAAATTATTGCCTCATTTTAACAAGGAATTAAAAGTAAACGATACCAGCTAGCTAGCCAACAGGCTAAATAAGATCAGCATTTATATTAGACTACCCGGAAATCATTTTTCTCTCATATCATTTTCTGAATTTTGGTCAAAGTCTTTATTAAATAACTAAAGTGTCCATTCAACTTGCTGACAACCCAAACCTTAGACAAGTCCCTGCCTACATTAAGAGCCCAGCAATGCATAGATAAACTGAGTATATTACTGCATCAACTAATGAAATGGGCATGTTCATTTAAGTGCAACTGGTATAAGCATTCAGTCATCTTTGTATGATTTTTATACGGACCAGCCACTCACTGTAAACCCATAAGATAAACTTGAATGTATAACAATAGAAGATTATGGCCAGAATTCTACAAAATTACTTAAAATGGGTTGATTCATAAACAAAAGAAACAGGGTACAAATTTCCGCACAAAACACAGCAGTAAGAAGCTGAGAACTTGGCTAAAAATGTCAAGAGTACAACACAGGGCCAAGGCTACCCGTTATTTACTGTGTACTTACTAAAGTTAAATATTTCAGATGTTTAAGTTAAGAACTGATTACAAAATCATATCTACTTTTGTCCACTGTGCTAAACTAACTGGTTTTTAATATGATAAATGTGCTATTGCATAAACACTTCAAAGCAATCTTCATTACAATGCTGTAAAGAAAACTCCATATGCTGCATCTGAAACTCGGGATGTCAATGCAGTTCACAGTATGCATAATAAATACCCTCTTCCCTTTCAAATATTAAAGTCACTACTTTCTAATTACTCAGCACAACCTTGAAGCAACTATTTAAAATATCAACAATGCTAACTTAATAGCTTGAATAATGAAAACAAATTAGTGGCAATTAAATTTGTAATACAAACAGTGCAAATTGAGAAAGTACGGAAGGACAGGTGTAATCCTGCTGAAGTGAGGTTCAGGCTTTCATTAGAACACCCTGCAAGTTGTGTGCTACAACATGTTATAAGCCAATACTATGCTTGGTTCCTGCAGCAATTGGAACAAATGTTTCCAAGACAAACACCCTGGATGGCTAAATTGCACTCAAGGTTCAAAATAAAAAAAGTAATGAAGTTAAATAGTTGCTTTTACAGGATGCATTTTTACTCATCCTCTCCTATTTGACCAAGGAAGTGAAGTGCCCTTTTGAAGCCAATGACTTGCCAAAACAAATAAATGTAATCCACGCTAAATAAAAACTTTCAAGCATGTACTTCAAGGTTCCACTATTACTACATAAACTAGATAGTCCCTCAAAA
>VWYP01023772.1:0-107957 GCA_013400435.1 Pycnonotus jocosus
ATATATATATATATGTGCTAAAAGAATGAAGGCAGAGAAAGGTAAAGAGTTAGCTCAATCAAACCAAGTGGTATGTTCCTTAAATTTCTGCTGCAACTCAGTAACAAGCAAAGCATGTGATCCAAACCCAGCCTGATCAACCAAAAATCTCTTTTTTGCCTTTTAATCATCTCTGGATCAATTAGATGTGCTACTCCCACATGCTATGCTTAGGATTAAATTTATTTTCAAACAGTTTCAATGCTCTTAACTGAATGCTACATTACCAAATGCCTTTCCTTATACTTAATCCACTGTTCTCATTATACTTCTATCATTGCTGTTTTGATCATTAACTGTATCACTAGAAGTGGCTTAATAATTACTCATTGCTTCTAGAAGCCTTAGTATAAAAGTCTTCCTGATTCCTCAGGTTTTCTGGAAAAAAAGAATTTTATGTCATTACCTGTTAAAAACTTTTAACACTATTTCAAGAGTAGTTGCAGTTTTTAACAGTCTCCTGAAAGTATTGCAACAAGTACAGCAGTGAGAGTAACAGTTCAATAGAGCAATTGGATGTTCATAACACAATCATTACAAGTATCTATCTGTAATAAAAAGCAGTCCTTCCCAGAAGTCTTCCCAAATAATAATTTAATGAATCACATGCTACTACTGTTTTGCAGAAAATCTCCCCACACCAAGAGCTGTATTTATCATCTCATGCTCAAATTTAACACTGTTCCCCAGGACCTGCTGGTAATATGTTAGACAGGTTCCCAGGTTGTGAACTTTTTCATTCATGACTCTAAATTTCAGAGATACCTAGAGAAAAAGAATTTGTACAGGAATTCAAGCTATGTCCCTCTCTGTGAAAAAGGCCACTCACTTGAGCAAGACGAGGCAGAAGACTTCCTGTTGGCAGTATTCAAATGAACTCAGTTACATCAGCAAAAAACTACAATCAAGAAAATTTTCCTTGATCCAAAAAGATTGTTTACTGCTTTTTCTCAAGTAAAAATGAAAAGTCTGAGATTAGACCATATGGATACTAGAACCAAGCATTCACACTAGAAACCCTCTAGGAACTATTAGTTCAAAGGGATCCTGCCCTTCAAGCACACCATGCCCATCATAAATGCCTTGCTCTTACCATGACACTGCATTCACTGCACCACCTTCTGTCTCACAGATCTGGAGAACAGATGAAAGAAAAATAACTTGGTACCAGTTCAGGAAAGAGGCATGCAATGATTTACTGTGGGAATGTACATTCTCAATACCTACTCATATGCACTGTGGTCCCTGAATTGTCCAGGACTCTGGCCAGTTAATTGCCAGTTAATTGCCACAACAGGACGGGATGTGACTCTGCTGTTGACTGTGATACTCCTTTCCACACAGTGACTTATAGCTTTGTAACCCCAAAGGTGTAACATTAGAACACATTGCAAAATGATTGGCGGTGTCATGGGCAGGTAAAACAAGACTATTTTGCTAATGCATACAAATAAAGAGGCTGGAATAACAAGTAGATGTTAAACAGAAGTTGCATTTGTGTACTAAAAGTAGAAACAGTGCAAGCAGGAAAAAAAAATTATTCTAAATTATTTGAAAGCATAGACAGCCTTAACATCACTTTTAAATGTAATGAAGAAATCCTTTTTTCCAGGCTAATGCTCTTCAAGCTAAAATATGCTTTAAAAGTCACATTAATTCCTTTAAAAAAGTAGTTTCTTTCAACAAACACTGCTGTCTACAGATTTATTTGTAAATACTCATGCTATGCTGTTTAGGTAATGTAGGTAAGACTTAGATGAGGTTTGTCCTATTTAATACTTCTGTGAAAACCTGATTTCCAATCATATATTCTTTATATAGAACATCAAATATACATACAAAAAATTACAAATCCTAATTTAAACTGATCAAAAAGAGTCCTGAAAAGAGTCAAGGCTTATGGAAAAATAGAACTTTCCCATACTGGCCACCTAAACTTACACACAATGTGTAATTTCAAGTCTTACTTCCAGCACTAGCTAATTTTTCCTACAAAGAAATTACTAGCTCAAGAACATAACAAGTTCAAGAATGCATTTTCTTTCTCAATATGTCTTCCCCTTTCTCTGAACAGGTACATTGATGGTTTTAAGACCACTGTTCAACAGAACACATATATTAGAACATGTGAGAGACTAAGAGGCATGTAACATGCTCCATGGTTTTGTTTGTTTCTAAATCTGGCAGGTTAAAAAACCAGCAGAAATATCCCAAGCTGTTCTAGATAAATGAGTGTAACATACTGCAGTGTTTCCTGTGACTGAAGATGAGAAAACAGTACAATCACACTACAAAGATTGAAACTACATCTCAAAGCTGGAGTTCTTAACTACTGGAGTGCCAGCTATTGCCATCTCCATGGCTGACTACCAAATTTCCACTGACTTCAGATGGTGGCATTTTTTGTGCTCAGGGCTAATGAAATATTGTTGTAGTACAAAACAGAGCTACATCACACATCCTATATGCCTCAGACACTAAAATTAGTGGCAAGCAGGCCTAAAACCAAATTATCTTATTAAGAAGTAAGCAAATGTGTTGTCATTTCCTAGCCTGGTACAATACACTTCAGAATAAATCTATGCGACTTAATAGATTCTCAGCTTTTATTTGTTAAAAAAAAGCTGTGCATTTTATTTAGCATCTTAGAATTCCAGAGTTATTTTAATTTGGAGATCTCAAGTTGCTTTGCAAATGTTACTAGATTAGGTAAAGTACACACAAGCACAATGGTGTTTCTAAATAATATTTAAATAATAAATATTGTTTCTAGGTGCATACGTAGATCCTAACAGCAATATGCATCAGTGACTGGTACTTGATGCTTTTGAGTCACCCCAGATTAGAATGCCTGCATCTTTGACCACAACAGTACTAAGCATATAACACTATAATTTCAGTAAGAAGTACTGAAATTTTCTTTAAAAAGCTGTTGGAATGATAGAAACAACATTTTTTGTTATATTTAATCACCATGCAAATAGCTTTTTACAAACATTTAAAGCTCTACAAGCATCTGAAATAGAAAATAATGTCTACTCTGACAGATTCAGTTTCTATTTCCTTCTCCACATTGCTGTAATATTCCTATCATCACAATCTGTTGAACATTTTTTTAGGGTTTTTTCGTTATTGTACATCTTTTTGTGATGGTTCCTGTAAAAGATTCAGTGTGTAAAGGCCCTCTAAGTTCAGTATAAACACAGCCTAGTAAAACATTAAAATTCCATTTTTATTGTATTGATCTCATTTCATTTTAGCCAAAGCAAAGCCTAGAGAGGACTGTTGCATTTTTAACAGTATTTTGTTTGTTACTGATGTAACATAGGGCTCAAGGAAAAAGTGATGACTTGTTAAAAAATTCAGGAAGCCTTAAAGGTCCTCCAAACAGCCAGCACTACTGAGATGCACAGTTTCCCTTGTCAACTGGCCTCCTCCTGGCAAAGGGAACTGTCTCTGCCCTCAGTTTGGTAGAAATCAAACGTTTACCTACCTCTGTGATGAGTGCAAAGAGCAATTTACTTTCCTTCCCCATCCTGGATTTTTTTTCCTTTGGATAAGTCTTCATGCAAACTTAACTGGTATTGTATCATTAACACAGCTTTCTTTCTTGCTGTGATACTTTAAGCTCCTCCTAAAACTAAGCAAGATCAACTGAAGAGGCAGCAAAATCTCCCATGCCAAGGAAGAAGTGGAATAGCATGCCTTGTTCTTCAGAGCTGGAATGGAAAAAGGATGGTTAAAAGTAGGAATAAACAGGAAAGCAGGCTAGGTAAAAGCAAGGTGAAAGAGCAGTGTATTTGTATTTATGCTGAAGTCTTCTGATTTATTTTTACTATTTGCATAAGCAATGTTTGACTTTGAAAAATTCAAAGCCTAGTAAGAACTAAAACATAAATGCTTCTAAAACTTGTGTAGTAAATATGTGAACATTGCAAAGAAAAAATTCAAAGAACAAGCACACTGAATTCCTTTTTTTTTCCCTCCACAGCATTCTGATATAGCCTTTAATTGTCACTTCATCTAAACCTGTCCATCCCATTCCAAATAACAGAAACCAGGTAAGTCTAACAAACACAAAATCAAACTGAACAAACAAAAAAAGATGCTAGGTAGAACCATTAATTTCCCAAGGACTCTCTCCTAAACTCAGAATCAGAGGTTAGATATCCTGACACCCAGATGAAATTTCCATGTACCAGGAAAATCTTATTTAAAGCACACTGTCTTTTGTCTGTTCTTCTAGATGCTGACAATAATAAGAATCCCATCAGTGTCACTCCTTCAAGTTACATCATGAATTATTTAAGTAGAGATACTAGCAAATTATGAAGCAGGTTGGTGGGAATATTTGCCTATTACAAAATCCTGTCCAGTTGAAATGACAGTCAGAGCTTGCTGCCAAAGGAGCACGTGGAGATTTTGCAGAAAGTTAGCCAAAGAGTTAATTGGAGGTTAACTTGCTGATGTGGACAAGGAAACCTATGATCATGGCTCTTAAGTGCAAGCCATATGGTCCATTTTTTCCCTCCATATACATCTGGATTTCAGATACATTCCATGATGAGTTTGGATGATCTGGTTAAAGAAATGAGTATTTTTATTTCAAGGAAGATCATAGAAAATAACTATATGGGACAGACACAAATTTGTTTATTGCAGAGCCTCACAGGCAATTGGGTTTCCAAAACTTTAGTGCATGGTTAGCCTTGTAGGAAAGCATTATGAGAAAGAAATCTAGATGAAACAGCTGTTGGCAGCTTAAACACCTGCATTAACAAAGAAGGAGCTATCATCAATAACCTGGACAGTTCTGGTATACAGGATGATTAGGATTAAGTATCAAAGTAGATAGGAACTGCTGAGTATTTTACTGCACCAATTAGACAGAAGGTATCTTTTCTAATATACTAGTGCTTGTTGATTTCATGCACTGAAATGAGGTTTTGTAACAAGAGAACTGTTGTGTCTATGGCAATAGCAACTTGAATGAAGGAGTTATGTCAGTGGTTAGAGACTTGGAGTTATGTCAGTGGTTAGAGAGAAAAAGCAGCAGATACACATATTCAGGATCCTAAGTACATGATTCTATATGAGCACATAGGAGGCTGGACTGCAGCCAGCTAAATAATAGGGTTTTACTAGAGAGAAGGAACCTTTTACTATAAGCTCAAAATCATTCCTTTAGAATCACAGAATTGTTACTGTTGGAAAAGATTACTGAGTTGAACCATTAACATAGCATCACCGTGTTTACCACTAAACCATGTTCCCAAATACCACATCCACATGCCATTTCAACACTACCAAGATGATGTTTCTACAGCTTCCCTGGGCAGCTTGTTCCAAAAATTGCCCACATTTTCAGTGAAGATTTTTTTTTCTAGTATCTAATCTAAACCTTCCCTAGTGCAACTTGAGGCAATTTCCTCTCATCCTCATATCCTCACTTGTTACCTGGGAGAAGAGATTGAATCCCACCTCACTACCACCTCTTGTCAAACAGTTGTAGAAAGCAATCAGGTCTCCCCTGAGCCTCCTTTTTTTTTTTCCCAGGCTAAGCAACCACAGTTCCCTCAGCCACTTCTTATAAGACTTCTGCCCCAGACACTTCACCAACTTTGTTGCCCTTCTCTGGATGCTCCAGCCCCTCAATGTCTTTCTGGTAAAGAGGGGCGAAAACTAAACACAAGATTTGAGGCCTTACCTGTGCCAAGTACATTGCCCTAGAGGACTAGGGCCACGTTATTTCTGATCCAAGCCAGGATGCCACTGGCCTTCTTGACCACCTGGGCACATTGCTTAGTCATGTTCAGTCTGCTGTCAAGCAAAGATAATCAGGGCATCCCCAGTTCATACCTGCTCCCACATGCCCAAAAAGGAAGACTCATGGTTTCTTGTTACTTGGACCAGCTGTGACAGAATAGCTCAAATTATCATAAAAGTCTCTTCCACAGGTAGACACTTGCACACATCCCTTTGGAGAGCAGAAAAAGGATGCAAGTATATAACAGCTAGAAAACAGCGCAACATCTTTGAATGGTTTTCCCACACAGTATGTTGTCATGATTCAAATGTTGGCATTTGTAACAATTTTAGTCTATACCATTGGGGATGTGGACAGTATCACAATTACTTTTGAAGAGAAGATCTTTAAGCAGATGTAAAGGAGATGCTGCTGACTTTGCTGGAAGAGATGGATGAGATTAAAGGAATTGGTAGCAAAGTCCAGTTAGCACACCCTAGGAATGCAGTGAGGGGTTGAACAGTTCCTCTCAGAAGAGAAACGGAGATTTTAGGAGCTCTGAATTACTAGTAGGACTTTGGAGAGCCAGAATCACAGATCATAATATAAAATACCATCCTGACTTAATAAACTCAAACAAAACAAGTCCAGAAAACAATATATGTGTGGGAGTTCTCACAATGCCCAGAGACTACTGGTGAGCAGCCCCAGTAGCTGTAAAAGTAAGAGATAACCAGACTTAATACCCTGTGGTAAACCTGTGATAGCAAGGCCATTCAGTATGAAGACATGACAATCAGACTGTATGCTTTGCTAACAAAAGAAAAGCAAGAGAAAAAAACAATACAAACCACCAAACATGATAAAGCAAAAACAGCTTTTGATTCAAAACCAGTCCCTTTTCCAAGAAGCCGTATCCCTTTCGAATTGGTCAAAGCAAATTAAGAATGTGACAACCAATAAAAATATTACTTATATGAATATACTGAAATATGTGGATAACCTTCAGTCTTGCTAAAAGTGGTTAGACAAAGTGAGATATAAAGGTAAATTAATAAAAGTGAGAATAAAAGGTAAATGGTGTAGAAAGCTAAAACCAGCACTTGATCATTATAAACTGCCTTTAGAAAATTCAAACATTTGAGTTTCTAAGAGACAGGCAATACTATTACAAGTGGTTGCCTGAGTACCAGAAGAGAGTCAACAGGCTGAAACAAGAAGTTACTCACCATGATAACGAAGTGGGAGTACTGCCAGTTAAGATTAAGGGGACGAAACAGCATAGAACAGAGTTGAGATAGTGGAGGAATGAGGAATTTTTAATAGAGAGGTTGCGTCTAGTAATATCAGGAATTGTTCTGACATGGACTTGCCACACAAGACTAAAGCTTCTAGGTAATATTGAAAGAAATTAAAAATCTGCCTGAATGACACTGAAATAAAGTCTCTTCAACATCCTAATACTTGTTCTAGGTTTTTTTAATATATTACTGTCATAATAAGAGATATTTTCACAATAGGATTCAGGTTTACATCATGCCCATGAATTCCTTACTAAGTATGGGGAATTTTGACAATGGTTTGATGCTTCTACCAGAAAACAAATTTTACAAACAGAAAACCAGTTGGTATGCAATTTATACTCATGTGTTTGGCAGCAGATTGAAAGTTTTAGATCCAGTACCATCCAAACAGATTTGGTAAAGTGGACAGGAGGAACACAGCTGTAAAAAATGAATTATAAGCAGAACAGATAAAATTAAATACTTTCCATCTTTTAAAGTCCATTAGAATAATGACTGAAATAATTATGAACAACTCAATCTGCTGCAGTGCAGCACCTCATAACAAAACAGAATGGCAAAACTAAAACTGATTTAACACTAAGGGTGGTTTCAGATCACAGAAAGAACACAGATCACTTAAGTGATTTTAAGAGAATAAGTATCCATCTTTATACTTGAAATAACTTAAATATAAGAGATGCTATAGCTATTTACAAGTCAGCTGAAATTTAATCCAGGACAATATAAAGTACTTTGTTTCCCATTTGTTTCATGAATGTGACCTGTTAAATTGCAATCACTTGCGCTACTTTATGGGACTTTTTTCAAACTACACAAATTCCTGGATGTATTGCTCTAAACCATGGAACCAGTACAGTTGTTAGTTCACCATCTCCCAGTTGAACATTTACTGGTAATTTGTCAATTCTGTAGATCCAGAGCTACTAACCTACTTCTGTAGACCCTCTCTGAGAATGAGGATCTCGTAAGATTTTCCCAGCTTGAGCCATTCTATAATCATCTCCTGCACATAAAATGAGTACTGCACAGCAACAAGGAAAAGATGTTGGGAAGTGTTCCTATAGGAGTAAATAAAAACACACTGATATTTGGCAAATATGGATGACAGCCAGGACTTACCATACTGGCAACCAAAATAAGTCTGCCTAGCTGAAAAATGAAGGCAGACTTCAAGGTCACAAATAAACTGGAGTAAGAAGAATGTGAAAAAGAAGTAGGAGAGTCTACATCAACGACAATGTTTTATTTACAATACCAAACAAACACAAAAGGAGACATCACCTGCTACCAGCTTCTATATGATTGTCTTGTTCACATTTGAAACAGCTATTGGGTACACTGGCTGCAAGGTTCTTCTACACTTTGAGCCTTTGAAAATAGCTGGGATTTTTTCTTTTAACACTAGGTACTATCAGGCCTGTTACTGAAAATGACCTTCCTAGAGTGGTGCCCTTTGAGAAAGCAGCAGTATGCAGGTTGCATTTCAAGTGTCTGTAGTTTTTAAAACTGTCATTTTAATTTGAATGGGTTATAATGCAGAGAAAAGGAAAAAAAAAATCACAAGCAAACCAAGCAACCATCTCCAAATCAGAAACCTGAACAAATAAATCACAATTGTCAAATACTGAACAATTGCTAGTGTACTAAAGGTAATGAATTTATTCATAGTATCAGCACCAGTTAGAAAGAATTCTCTTGGAACATGTGATGTCTGTTGTAAAATATCATACTCAGCAGTCTTTAGAGTTTAGCAGCTGAGGATATAAGTTCTACTACTAGCAAGTCCATCTTCTGTAACACAGCTAAGCCAAATGAATAATAATATGGAAGCTTGATTTTGGTTATGGTTATTATAAAGTTGAGTACTAGTAGACTCAATATGGATACAGAGAAGCTACACAAAAAAGGCATAAATACTACTTTTCCTCTGCAGAAAATAAGAAATATTCAGACCAGTAATAAACCACCCCCCTGAAAACCTAGAAAAAAGTTACAATTTCATAAGAACTGACATGGCTACAAAATCATTCAATGATTAGATATGTTAAACATTGTATCTTCATTAACAAAATATTTTAAACAGAGATTTAGTGTATACAGGTAAATCCAATATAAGCATATAAAACTAAGCCTTTCTATAGAAGCATGTATTACAGCTGAGTCAGTTTTAACAACCTTTGCTCCAGGGACACTGTGTGAAAAGAAGGGGGTTTGCATTTCTATCAAGTTTCCAGAACTGGAAGTTTCCCTCACGGGATTTAATTTAAAATGTTCACCTACACCAGAGTTCACGTTACACCAGAGTTCCTCATTGTTAATAATCTGACTTTCATTATACTTTAATGCAAACAGGCTGTCATATTTAACAGACAAGCAAATAAAATCCACAAAATGCAGCTATGAAAAATGTCAAGCAGGCACAATTGAAATATGCAGACCATGCAGGTTTCTTTTTTAGTAAGTGCAATTTTTATAGCACTCACTATGTTCTAAGCATAACTCTAGCTAACCCGCAAATCCCAATACAGAAAAAGTTGCCTTACACATTGCATTGCATTAAGAAACAAAAGTCAAGCAAAAAAATTAAATAAATAAATAGGAAAACTTTCACAGCCACCTTCTGATCAAGATTATGATAATTTTAGTTAAAATTAACTTGCCAGAATTACATTTTTACAGCGCCGTGGGCACAAGGACTACACTTATCATTTTGTACTCTTCTCCAAGACCAAACTCCACTTCTGTCAGCTCAGTTTCATTTCAGCCTGGGGCAAGGCCTGAGATGAGCTCAAGGAGCAATGATGCCTGTGGATGGAATACACAACGTCATTCCTCATTTGTTCTTCAAAGAGGTTCGCACGAACCTTGTGATGGATGAGACATTATTACCGGTCATTAGAAAGAGCTCTAACCACAATTCTGAGATTTAAAGCAGTGCCCTGTGTAGCCAGGCTGGAGGTCGAAAGCCTGCCTCATTACAGGTAGCTGCCGCTCAGCTTTCCCACGCGAGTGTCCCCACCGCAGGCTCGGTCCCTGTGACACTGCGCGCACACACATGTAAGTGACGTCACTGGCTGCCGCTAGGTGAGGTGGCGTGGAAAGAGCGCGAAAATGACGTCAGCAATTAGAGATGAACCCGTATCTTTTACCTTGAATCCACCCATATAGACCAGCCACACATCTAAAGACACAATTTCTCACGTGGCTTTGCTACGTCTCCCAGCACCCACAAAGCAGCGCAGCCACGAGTGCGCCGCGCCACAGCTCCACGTGCTTACAAGCACCACTGTCACTGATTCCGTGTACCAGGCGCCGTGCCGCCCTGCCCAGCACGGAGCAGCCCCGCCCGGCGCTGGCCAGCACAGATCAACCCCGCCCGGCACGGAGCAGCACTGCCCTTCCCCGCCCCAGGCGCAGCTCCCGCCCCAGGCGCAGCTCCCGCCCCAGGCGCANGGCCACGTGATGTGCCCGTGCTGAGGCGACGCGCGCGCGGGAGCGGCTCCATGGCCTCCGTGGTGTGCTCGTCCCGCATCGTGGCGGGAGGCGACGAGGGCAGCGACAGCGATGACTGGGACATTGGCGTCGTGCGGCACGAGCCGCAGGTGAGGCTGAGCCTCCCTGCACCGGGAGGTCTCGGGGTGGGGGGCCTCGGCTTGGAACCGTGAGGGGAGCGGAGCCCGGTGGGTCCCAGGAAAGGGTGCGGCTGGTGATTCCTTCTGGGCTGTGTCCTACCAGGGTAATGCTGGTGTACCCTCAGTACAGTAAATGAAACCTAGATTGTAAGGGTTTGTCTTATTACAAAACTCTTTAACCTTTATTTAAAAACTCTTTCTCCCCTTAAGTAGCAGACCCTAGTGGTAATCATATTCCAGCATGAGAATAAATTTGGAAGTGGCTGGGTGCCTGTGAAGCTGTTTTGTATCTTAAATCTCTTGACTCTCTTTCTTGCTGACGTGAAGATTTTATTGCATCTAACAGGTGTGAAGTATCCATCACTGTGAGGTAGGTTCTGTGAGGGTTTTTAAGTGTGGGTTTGTCTCATGACCAGAATTGTAAAGTGGAAGTATAACTGTATTCTTCAAGTCTTAGGCTAATAGCCTAAGTCTTATAGCCAATGTTTAAGAGGCTTTGATCTTTTGGTAGAAGTTCCTATCCAAAGATGTGCGTTGTTTGAATATTGTTGTCTGAGTAGAATAAAAATAGGGCTAAATTGTTCCACTGACTGTTTTTCACTTTTGGTTCTCTAGACACTTTTATTAGTCTTTACAAAAGTTATTGGAAAGATGGGCTACAATATGCTGTAAAAATTGTATATTTCTAAGTTATAGTGTTGAAAGTTAAAAACTTACGATAAGTGCTTTGTTTCATATCCACTTCTGTCTCTAAGGAAACTAGTGAATAATCAGTCCTCTGCTTACCAGTGAATGTAAATGTTTTGTACACTTGATATAACTCCAGCAGCAATCTTCAGCTGGATCTGCAGCTTTAATACAGAACAAATCTATGATGATTTTGAAAACAACCTAAATTGAGCAACTGTCTGATGCATAAACTAGTCTTCTGGTCAGTGCTTTTTTTCAGCCAAAATGTTTATGATGCAGCACTACAAATGCCTGTCACCACAGAATTAGGCTGACAGAGGAAATGTAGCCCCTCACAGCAGTGGACTTGAGCTGTTAGGCCAGACAGCTGGTCACTGAGGTCCCTTGACTCAAGCTCAAACTTTGATATCTGATAGTTGGATTTGTTAATGTTGTACTTCACAATATGTGAAATGGGCTAAAAAAAAAAGGCATATAAATGAGTTGCAAAGTTCTTCTAGTGTCATAAGATGAAAAAGAATCTTAATTGAAATCAAATTATGGTAAGTGAAATTGAGAGCAGTGTAGGAGGATAGCAGGTCTGTTGAGAAAGAAGATATTTCCATTTTCAGAGAATGGAACCTCTTGGAAAAATTGATTTTAAAACTTAGGCTTTATAGGAGACTCTGAACAGATCTACAGAGATGGAAGGACAAAAGTTTTATGTTGCTTTTTCCCTTCTTCTGTGCTGTGTCCTTTCAGAAATTATTAGTGCTTTCATACTGAAACCTAGCTATATTGGTTTTGCCTTGAAAGAGCCTCCAGATTTTGACTTAATTTTTCTTTTTTTTCTAGGTGTTGGATCAAATGTTTCAGGCGGACAAGAATGAGGCATTAAAGAGGGCTCTCTTTTGCGGTGATGTGTCATTAATTGAGGAACTCTTAAACTCGGGTGAGGAAAGTCAGTTACAAAGTTGAAATTTTTTTTGTGAACTCGGCAAGAACTTTCTCATTTAAAACAAGACTTTATATCCTCTACTGGAAACATTCACATGTTCCTACATACACTCAACACATTATTTTGAATGATTAAATTAATTTTCAGTTACTCCGATTTGGTGTTCCAGCACATTCCTTCTAATTTGTTTCTTTTGTCAGTCAGGAGCCCTGAAAAATTGAGAAAACTATAATGTTTCAACTACGAAATAAGGTGTTTCTTGGTTTTCAGATGCATCTTTAACATGCAAATAGCAATTACAAATGCTGAATTAGAGGTGGTTTAAATTGAAGAGGAGAATTCAGTGGGTGGTCTTTGGTATTGAAGGTTATACAGCATGGGATAAGAAGGGGAGACTAGCCTTTTTTATTTAGTGTTCTTCCAGTTTGGAATTTTTTTTTTTCTCCACAGCATGGTTAAGTGTCTGGTATGTGCCCTGTGTAATACTGCTGTCCTGGCAACATCAGCTGAACAAAGATTTCGTGAATCTGAAAGGTCTAACAGGCTTTTTGTGGCATTTGTCTCTAAAAAGTAGTTTGTTTTAACACTGAAAGCCTTTTTCCCTGTTCTGTTACTTAGTATTTGTCTTTAATGTGTTTGTTAATCAGTGTTAGTAAGATTGGATCACTTATTGAAGCGTCCAGGGCAATCACAAACTGCATAGCTGAGTTGACCTGCCTAGTGATAATTGTCAGGAAGTTCTGCTTCAGCAAGCAAGGAGAATATAGTAACCAAGAGCTTGTTCTCTGAGAAAAATCTGTCTTAGGGAAGAAAGTAGTTTATTGGTTAGCAATGGGCTTTTCTGAGTTTGAAACAATGACATTATTTGCCCTTTTAGAAGCCAACTGTTTCTCACCACAATGGGGTAATGGTTTTGTTTTTAAATTAAGCAAAACTACTGCACAGACTAAAACACAAGAAGTGCAGAACAAGCTTGAAATACATCTGTCTTGCTTTGAGAAGATATATTCTTATTTATGGGCAGAGTTTTAGTGATGTCTGTGCATCAGATTGCTTCATTGTTTTGCTACTCCATCCGTTTTAAATTGTTGTATTGCAGTCAAACAGCAATAGTTCACTTTCTGTGCTAATGCCTGCTATACAGTGGACAATCCTGTGCTGTTGGAAGATAATAGGTTTCTGTAAGTGCATAGGTTCAGGCTGAGGATTCGTGTAGTCTTATTTCCTGTCTCCTGAAACGAACAGGGCAGTATTGTAAAAGAACACGTAATTTCTTTAAAATGGAATCAGCATTAAATTCTGACCCATCCAGTACTGTTCTGCAAAGCAGTAGTACACAGTGCCTGTTATGGATCCCTTTCTGAAGAAAGGTAACATTGTCCTTCAGGGAGTCTATGCTCAGGTTAAATCTTTGCCTCCAGAAATACCTGAAGTATATGTTTGGTAGAGGTTGTAGGAGGCTCACTACCAGTAGTCAGCCAAACTTAAGGTTTGTGTGGGAAGTGAATTTCCTAGCAACAGTTCAGGTAAGTGAGACTGTGTTGTCTTCTGACTTGGTTAGATGTTGCTTTAGTATTTTTGATGCTGAAGCAGTTTTATAGAGCTTCTTTAGGAGATGGACAAGCACATGTTTTTCCTTACCACTTCTGTTAAATGGTAACTTAGGAAAAAGTTTCTGAGGTACGTTTCAAAAAGGAATGCAAGCAAGTAGCACCTTCAAAGATGATTTGGATGTTTTAGTTTGCTTTAGGAGTAAAGTACTTAACACCATGTAATTCATGTGTTCCATTTCCTAAAATGGAACTGAAAGTTATGATCTCATGACAGTTTAGGCTGATTAAAGATATAACTACAGTCAAATCCCCCATTTTCCTTCAACATTTTGTTCCAGTAATGTCTTTGAATGAGTGCTGGAGCTCATCTCATCTTTTGTGAGCCAGTTAAAGGAATTATAAGTACTAGTAAACAACAGGAATGGGAGGGTGTCTAGCATGTGAGAATAATTTTTCAGCCAATTTAGGATTCTGAACCCTGAGTCAGGTGGCCACCATCGCTGGCCCAGCAGAAGGACACGACAGCAGCTCTAATATGACTGAGCATTAAGGTTGTGTGGGAACGGACCTAAGTGCACACAGACTTAAATCAGTACTTCTTCTAGAGAAAACTCTTAGAGAATCAAGCATTTTAGAACTTCCCCTCAGGTAAATGGTGTCTGAATGTGAATGGATTCCAGACTAAGAGCTGTTCTTTAACTGAATGAAAGTCAAGACCTTGTCTTTTTGATGTTAAACAAGGAATTAATTTTCTCTATAAAAGCAGCCTTTCTACTACAGCTATTATTAGCCACAGTCAAGAAAGTATCTGAAAGGGATATGGGAGAAACAGTAATAGTCACAAAAAGAATGCAGTTCTTACTTTGCTGTTCTTTTGCCTCACTGTTGTTTGTATTCTTCACATGGTTTCTGCTGTAGTTTGTGGCCAGAATGTTTCACCCCTTTGGTGCTTAAACAGGAAGATACTTATCTGTAATTCATATTGTAAAGAAGAATGTTGGTTTGTCTCCTAGCTGTAATTGTGGGGCTGTGTAACTGAAAGGCTCCTCTGCTCATACCTACAGAGGAACACAGATAATGACAGGTGGGGAAGCCCAAATAATGTCCTGGTCCAGCTCCTCTCAGGCCTGTCATGGAAGCCAGTAGCCTACCTCTGCAGTCTCAGAGAAGCAGAGACCATGTGCAGGCAAATTACAGACTCAGAGCAAGGGACTCCCAGCTGCAACAAAAGGTCCTTGTGCCTGGAGCCAAGTGACTGTAGAGAGAGGTTTTTATGAAAGCTGTGCTAGTCACCGGAGTGGGACCAGAGGTTGGAGCATGTGTCTGTGATGGGAGGGGAGCAGCTGGAGAGGATGGATGACGGGACAATACTGGTGCTGCTGTGTTCATAGGAGGGCTCTGTTTGTCTGTGTTGATCGCAGTGGCGAATGGGCGGGGGGTGTGTGTGCTTGCACACCTGCTGGGAATTCATGCTCAGCATTGATAGGGGTTGGACCTGCGGTTCTGGAGTGCAACAGCCTCACTTCTCTCTGGCTGTTGGATTTGCTCTGATTTTTCACTAAAAAGTTTTTTCTGGGCTTCACTGTTTTCTCAAGGAGAAAATCTCAAGAATTTCTTGAGGGGCATTTTAAATGCTGGACTAACACTGCTTACTTCAATAACAGCTCATGTAATGAAAGTAATAACCTATTTGAGTAGTCATCAAGGTGAGACATTTCTTCAGGTCAGTCAGAAACTCCTGTAACCAAGAAGTCACATGAATGTTCCTGTTTCAGTTGTCCTTTCTTTGTCTTCCTCTGGGATTGTAGCTTGTTTGCATTGGGACTTTCACACTAAGTGGTACTTCAAAGCAGTCACTACCAAGATAGTAGGAGACTATGCAGGACAAACAGCATATTGCCAAAAAGACCGTTCTACTTCTAGAACTTGGAAAAAGCACCAGCATCATGGCAGATACTGCTGCTATACATGTAAAGAAAGCATTGAGGAAAATGCTTTCTGAAGTGTTTTAATAAGTCTATATATAGCTGCCATATAGAGAATTTGTCATTGTTGTTCTGGTATGTGTTAGGGTAAAAATCTTTAGATGGGAGCTGTAGTTACATGGACTGCTTTTCTTCTCATGAGGAAAAGAGACTTTTTAAAGGCTGACAGGGTGACAGGCTTTGGGTATTTTTTTCTTATACTAGTATTACTTCAGCGGGGTGTTGAATATATCAGACTTGCTAAATTCTTGAAGTGACTTAAAAGGAAGTTCTAATTTTCTGGCTCCCCTTGTAGAACTGTGGGCTTTAATGAAAAGTTTTGTATGCTGTAGGTAGGCCAGTGTGCTGTGACATTAACTGCAGCTAGTATTACAATCAAAGGAGATTTTATTGTAAATTCTAAGGCTTGCAGGTGTTAGAATGCTTCAACACATTGCTTTCATTGAATTGCTACCTCTTTATTGATTCTACAATTCCAGTGATCTTATGAAATTAAAGAACCAATCCAAGAGCAATGACCTGTTAGTCCCTCAGCTTTAATGGCATTATATTGATAAACACATCTTTGACATGGTACCAAGACAGGGAAAGTACTCATTTTGCATGAAAAGGTATGCATGTAGCTTAACTGTCACAGATTTCTAAGGATTGTTTTGAGTAGTTTTTTGGAGTGTTTTTTCCTATTTTTGATTATCCATGGTCACTATAGGACTAATATAGAACCAACTGATGAAAACTTTTCCTCTAGAGGAAGTAGTATTTGTTGAAGAATTGAAAAATGCATACAAGTTTTTCTTAAAAAGTCAGATGAGTATCTCAGTCTGGTACTTGGGTCTCTGTGCATTTGGGAAGCCTGGGCTGTCTGCCAGGCATGCTTCTAGCAATTTTAGCCATTCTGGATATTATAAAGTGTAACAAACAATTCTAGTGATTGTGTTTGAACCTTACATAGTCTCCTATTTCTTCTTTTTATTGAGACAGTATTTTGTTAGTGTCAAACACAAATCTGCTAGTTAACTGTATTTCAGGACAGAGAACACAAGGAGCTGTGAAGCAGGAAACCCTAGATATTGTGATCCTAATTGCCTGACAAGCAGTTTGCTTCCTCAGCAGTCTTCTTGGCTTGGCAAGAGTCAGATTTTTTCATTTTGATTGAAGAAAGCTATTGCAAAGTAGAGAATACAAATTCTGTGTGCTTATATGAAATTACTTTTGCAGCTAAATGTTTGAGGTTTTTAATTTTCTGTGGTACTTAACTCCTTGGATTGAGAACGTTAATGTCAGTTTTAAAAGTTTTGTTTTCTGGTGTTCTAAATAAAGATTTATTTGAAAAAAGAAAGTGCCATAAGAGATTTCTCTCCCTTGTACTATATGCAAACAGAATGTAACCTTTGTAATGATACATGTTGAGAGTAAGTTTTATGAAAAGCATGTTTGTTGTGATGCAGTTTCATGATTTTAATTTCTTAAATTTTAACAGGTATCAGCATAGAAACTAACTTTCAGTTTGGATGGACTCCCTTGATGTGTGCAGCCAGCGTGGCTGACTTTGCAGTGGTACGTCTTCTTCTGGACAGAGGTGCTAATGCATGTTTTGAAATAGGTAAGATGGGGATGGAAAACACTGGCTGATAATGCTCAGTACCAGACATTGTCCTTGTCCTTATTCTCTTCTTTACATGTGTAGGGAAAAAAAATCAAAAGTTCACAGTGGAGCTGAGACCCACTCTACCTTATGCAGTTTTGAAGAAAAAGTAGTAGTTTTAAAGTAAAAATTGTGTTCCTGGAACTGATCTGAAATCAGTTGATGTGTTTTCTTGTTCCTTCTCTCTCAATTCTACTTTCCCCCACGCCTCCCAAATCCTAAGTACTCTTTTAAAAAGTGTTTGAAAGTACTTGCTCAAAAATTATAGTATAAAGTTGTACAGGTAAAACTTACTGTGTTTGATCCTGTTATGAACTATGTATGTGCAGAAACCAGATAGTTTCAACATGAATAGCTTTCCAGTTCATGGGAAACTAATGTGGACTTCTCTAAAACTAGAGTGCAATTTTCCTATTTTCTATTAAGAAAATTGTTCTTCTCTGTGTTGCTATATCACCTTCTTCTGCAAGAGTTCAGTGTAGCTTCTAAGTAGTATCAGTTCCTCTGTCAATTTTATTGGTCTAATAATAACAACTCTTTTTCTAATTAAATTGTGGTTATTTTCAATCTCTTTCATTGCACTGGAATATTTATCCCACAGTACTGCCAAGTACATAAGAGCAGTAATCATATTTTCCAGTAACTTGACAGTATTTACAGTGGTAGTAGACTGAAATGCAGATGGTACAAATTTGGCTCTGATAATTTCTCTAACCTCTTAGCAGTTGATCAGAGTATGAGATTAGAGTAGATTGCCCACACCAAAAGTAATCATACCTTTTTCTAATCACTGTCCTTGTAGCCAGTTTCAGAGAATTTCTATGTGTCTGCCTACAGCTCATACGTGATCCTTGTTTATGGCTGTAGAAAGCTATAAATGGGGTAGAAACTGCTATAGGCAATAGTTGAGGCTGACCAGGTAACCAAATGCATGGCATTTTTTCATTTGTGTGATAACTGTCTTTGCCCAAAGTGGCACCTCGCTAGGATCAGATTTCTTGGCTTGTTTCCCTGTTAGACTGTGTAGGGAAACTGTAACTAGGGCATATGGGCAGCAGAGTACTGTCCAGCCAGGAGCAGGCTTGTAAGTCATTGATTTGGGTCAGGCCACGTGTGTTCAGTAAAGCTGTGCTATCCTAAGGGGGTACTAAATCTCACCAGCCCTCCTGCTATTTTTATGTCAGCAGGCAATAATACAAGTGATCCTATAATAATTACCCTTTAACGCTTATAATCCTAATAAACAGCTGTACTGTTAATCACCTTGAGTCACTCTTCAGGCATTCTTTATCACTAGTTACTTTGCCCTTTTTGGTAGTTGACAAGAACTAATATATCATTCACTGTGTGATGGGTTCAAAATGTTGCATCTTTGAGGAATAATTTCACCAGAACTACTGGAGTTTTCTTCTAGTCTGAACATAAACTTATCTCTTTTGCAGTCTTTTAGCAATTACTCTCTGTAAAAGAGAAATCTAAAAATTCCAAGGTGTTTCTTCCCCTTTGTCTGTTGCTCATATATATGAGCTATAGGTAGGGTAACAGAAATTAATTTCCCATTCTTTATCCCTACTTGAGATAAAGAATTACAACTGCAGGTTCTTCCCAAATACCATTACCAGATTGACAGTGCTTTCTCCTGCAGTCTTTCCATTCATGTTCTAGTTGATAATCAGGTTAAACATTTTGAGTAAATGTTTAAATTTGTCAGCATATCAAGTAATTTCTGCATGAGGCAGTTGAAAATTAAAAGGTGGTATATTAAAAAACCAAATTAATTTAAATGTAGAGCTAAGTTGTAGAGGTGGAGGACAAGAAGTGGTGAGAGCAGTGATGGTAACATACATAACAAACTTCTCATGTTTAAATGTAATGAAATCTGACCTCATTCAAGAATGAAGATATTAATTATACACAGTCTTAGAATTTTTACAAGAAAATTAGAAAATGTGTTGTAACACTTGACAGAATATGAAGTAGGTGCAGCTAATATTGTACTTCTTAAATGGATGGAGGCATGTTGGAACTTGTGAACAAGTTTGTGCAATAAACAAAATGGGCAGTTACTCAAATGGCAGTTTTCTAAATGACATTGGGGCCAACTAAGGTCTTTGAGGCATTATGTTTCCCATGTGGAAACCCTGCTAATCATGGGAAAGAAAGTCTCCTGTGGGCAAACAGCAGTTGTACAGTTTTGATTTGTGAGTCAGGGTGGTATGTTACACCCAGCTGGTTTCAGAGCTGCAGAGGTAAATATGCTGGTATTCCTATGGACTGTGTAGATGCTCTTTAAATCAACATCTAAACCAATACTTTTAAGACTTCCCCTGCCACTACTGGACCATAGTAAGTTAATAAATTTAATTCTTCCTCCTTAAGACCTATCATGAAGCCCTTTTGCTTCAAGTGGCTTTTGTATGGGCCTCTGTTTTGCCCAAAATTGATGTCACTATGTGTTCGTAACACATTTCAAGTATCTTTTTCTATCCCTTGCAGCTCTTACTTCCATTTACTGGAGGAGAGGAGCAGGGAGTGAATCTACTGTTGTGGAATGTGTTTTGAGAAATAAGTATCTATAGTTAAGCTCCTGTTGTAGCTTTGGGGTACTTTCAAGCTATTCTAAACTTCTGTAGGAATAGGTGCTTTACTGCTGTGATTCACTGTTATCTTTCTGAGTATCTCCTCAGGTGCCTTTGTCTTACCTGATGATTCCAGTGATTTTCACAGACAGGAAAACAAAATTGTTAGCCTTTTCCAAATATTTTAGAGTATAAAAATCTCAGTAGCAACTCTAGCAAATACAAGGACTTTTAAAGGAACTTCTGGATTAGCATGGTATTTACATTTACATATGTAATTCTGTAACTGCAAATTTCCAAACAGATAAATACACTGTGTTGATGGCAGCATGTACTGCACAAGCTTCAGAGGAGAACATCTTGAACACTGTTGAACTGCTTCTATCAAGGAATGCTGACCCTAACCTTACTTGCAGGTATTGAAAACCCCACATGTGTGAATACAGTACAAAATTTAATATTATTATACAGAGACATGTTTATAGACATAGCTGTTGTTGGTGGTTAAGGTGAAGTGTATGTACTTCTTGTAATTTTACTGCTCTTGGTATAAGGAAAGATTAGTACCCAGATACTTATACCTATTAGTACAGTTGTGAATCTGAGTAAATAAGACTGTGATCAGCTTTATCAAATTGTAAGTATATTCTTCAGCTGAACAAAATAAAAATTAATCTTAATTATTCACTTGACTGAAGTATAGGGGCAAGAAGTATGTCCGCTGCCTTTCCTAACTCATATTGCCTCTTCTGCATAGGGATGGAAATCAAATCAATTCATTCTTTATTTAAATTCATATCCTACTTTTGAACTTTTTGTGGATATCTTTTGTGGATAGAGTGCTTCCTGAGGAAAACAAAATTCTGTAAATAAAATACATTTATTCCACTGCAATCTGGAATAATTTGGATTAAAGAGAGTAAGCTCCATTTAGAAACAACATAGTAGTCCTTCTTCAATTACAACTTTGTGTCTCAAGAGTCTGAAATAGTGCTTTGTGAGATGTCTGTAGTTATACAGTCTGATGAAATGTTTCATTTTACATGAAAAAGAAATAAATTCTGGACTGACCCCAGGATAATCTGTCTTGCCTCTGCTAAAAAAAATTACTTTTTAGGTCAACTGGTTTTTCATATAACAGAATTTTTTTATACCCCACCTCTTTCATCATATTACCTGGGATATATAGACTGAGTAGCTCTCTAAAAAGAATAGAATTGAATGCCTTTGGTTTTCCTTAGTAGAGTTCAATTACTCTAGGTCCTGAACCTTGCTGTGAGCATTAGTACACAAGGAGGAAACAGAGTTCTGCTGAAGTGCAACTGATGGCTGGTACCAAATTTAAATGCCATTCTTTTGCTCTTATCAAAAGGCTAGAAATTTTTCATAAGAGAAGAGAAAGCTACATAATCTGAAATAATTAAATAGTGTTGTTGTCAGATAGCTGGATGTTAGAATAAACATCCTACTTTAAAAAGAAGGGAAATTGTTGCATTATTAACTTTGTCTTGGGTGTTGGAAATGTAAGCGAGAGTGCAGAGCTGCAGATTTGCGTTTGGACAGGCCTTTGGCTAAATTTTAGGGGCAAACAGTGTGAATGCTGACACAAGAGGTAGGAATTCTAATTTTTAAATTTTATTTATAAACTTAGAGTATGTTTTGCATGGTTGATCGTTATATACAAGTATTTATTTACTGTCTTTTTATGTCCTTAGACCTTGCACTAACATGAGTTATTCATGCATGCGGTAGATATGTGGCTTGTGGCTTTTTCACTTTTGCAGTAGTAGTCTTTCTCAAATGAAAAGATAAATTAAGTGACAATCAGAAATGTCATATTTATGCTAAATAAAAGCAGAGGCTTGAAAAATCAGACCTTGTCACCTCAAACCTTTGAGCTGGCTTTATGCCTTTCCAGTATTTGACATACGTGCATGCCATTCCATCATTGGGTCTACTCAGGCAACAGCTGCTGTTCCTCAATGATTTCTTGCTCTGTGTTTAGAAATGAGCATAAAACACAATGAACTGCCTTTTGTGACAATAAGGCATCAATCAGCCCCTCTCTGTCCCATTTCACCTGTTTCATTAAAGCAAGCAGGATGTCCTGTGGGAGTGATCAGAACTGTCAGTGAGTTGAGATGATTGTGGAAGTATTTCCTGTGTGATCAGCTTACCGCAGGTGAAGAGCTAAGATTCTCATTATTTCGCTTTCTCAGCATGTAAGAACCAGAATGACGCTAGGAAGCTTCTCTTTTGTCCACCAGCCACTGGACGGAATGTGTGTGAATGCAAAGCAGAATACTTAACCTTCATGTAAGGCAGGGTTTAATGTTTATCCTCTCTCTGTTGCACCATCAGGGCAACAAGTAGGCTCTTTTATTTCATGTCATCTGGAAGTGATATGCAGAAACTTGGCGGGAATGGGTCTAATTTATAAAGTGTGTGTGGAGTGGGGAAGGACTAGTGGGAAAGAAACTGATTTTTGAAATGCAAAGAAAGAAGGTAAGTTTAGGAAGGGGTAGGTAGATGGTTTCTTTGTGGAGGGATATGGTTCTGAGAAGAAAGTGTTCAGTAGCATAACTTAGGATATTTTTGCTAAATCAAAATTGGAAACTGAGTACTGGTGGCTGTAAAAACAGTTTTGTTGATGAGAATGTAGTGTATCAAAGCATAAGTGCTAGCTAAAGGGTTTTAAAAGTCAAGCAAGTAATAGAGTAATGGCTAGGTGAAACAAGAAGGCATTGTAAGACCTGCTCTGAATAGTCATTGTAGAGCTGCTGTAGTCTGAATGCCTCATTTGACTGCTACCTTGAGAAATTTGTTTTGCTTATCTCATGTCATTCACATTCATCTTGCTCCAAAATGTAAATTATATACTTTTCCAAGCCTTACAAAGCGATAATGTTTAAGTAGTGTTTTTAAAAAACCTTTTTTAACCTGCAGTGCTTTCCTAAAGTTATACTAAAGTATGTTCTTCCAATATTTTTTGTTATATAGGATTCCTCACTTCATCACTAAATCCCAGTAAGTCAGAAAATGGGCAAATAGATTATCTTCTGTTGGTGTGAACACTCTGTTGCCACTTAATTTTTCAGTTCCAGGCTTAATGTGCAGCAGTGGAGTGGGGAAACTGGCTCCAAAAGCTTCTGAAGATGCTTCCTGTTTATCTGAAGCATTGTTCAGTTTACAGATCAATACACTAAAATACTGTCTTGCAACATCATTTCCTTGCTTTGGGATCTCAGTAAGAAAAGATTGAGACTAAACTCTCGGTTAAATTATTTTCTACCTACCGTATTTTTATGTATTATTATTGATGCACTGAGACCTGTTAATAAATACGTATCCAGTTATAAGACTTTACTTACCACTTGTCAAGACCACCAACTTGAAATACTGAATTTTCTATAGATGTCTTCCCAATGGAAAGAAACCTGTGTGTAAATAGGAGACATCTCCTCTCCTTCCTCTTAGGAAATTTTCCTAAGGAAAGTTTGTCTTGCTTGAGATCATGATCCCAAATATAAGGATGCTTATTTGTCAAGCACAGTGAAATCTGCACTACAGATTCAATTTAGTGACAACTATTTAATACATTTTTGGGTCAGATGCTTGCCATCTAGGAGATAAAACTTTATCACCAGTTCTCTCATGGGTCCTGATTATCCAGGATAGGAGGCTTCAGGCCAGTAGGTCTGTTCTACTCAGCTTGTTGTCTTGTGATGTAAATTTTGCCCTATTTTTTCCACAAGGTGAAATGAGCCTGTAAGAGATTCTGGTTGTATGATTGTGTACATGTCACATACAAAGTCTTGGATGGCCTTAAAAACTGAAAAAACTTCCATTTTTGTCCTTTTCTTCAGTCTTAATATAAAAGCAGGTAGACTCAGAGCATGAAGCTGTGTTAGAGGACATTTACATTGGGTATTAGGAATGCCAGAGGGTACTTGGGCATGGGAACAGGCTCCCCAGGAAAATAGTCATAGCACCAAGTTTGACAAGAGTTTGAGAGGCATTTGGATAATGCTCTCAACCATGTGTTGTGATTCTTTGGCTTGTCATGTCCAGGGCCAGGAGTTGGATTCTATAATCCTTGTGGGTCCCTTCCAACTCAGAATTTTCTGTGACTCTAAAGATAAAAACATTTAATCAAAAATCTCTCTTCATTTGCATGAAACCCTGCTTCTTACATAGGTGCTACAAAACCAAAAGCAAATATAGTTAGATGTTTAATTAATAAATTGCTTATATGCCTTTTAAGATTTTACTCGTTTACTGAGTATGACTTGAGTATCATATTCAGTATGGAAAAATGTCATGGCAAATTGTACCACACAAAAGGAGTTAATGGGTGTTTGGACACGGTCATCTGCAAGCCAGACTGCTGAAACACAGCAGTTATTCAAAATAATGAAAGGATTCTTAAGATCTGTCTGGATCATTATCACTACAATCTCTATGAGCATTTTCAGATTGCACTGAGATGTACCAATAAGTTTAGTTTCTCTTCAGCTTAAGCAGGAAACAGTGGATTTGCCATGTTAAAGCTTGCTGTTGTGGTTGTGAGGGTTCATTGCGGGGTTAGGAAAACAAGGTTTGTTTTCCCCAATGCTCTTGTCTCCCTCCTGTGGCCTTACCTGTAAATGGATCCTGCTTTCATGAGGTGGCTCAGGGCACCCCCTTGCATGTACAGTTGTAAATTTGTGCAGCAATGTGTGTGTTTCTATCCTGAAACAACTCGTAGCCTTTGAAATTAAAACTCAAGCATTAAAATGGAATGCTTTCAGTACTAATTGCACAGTCATATTGATGGACCTTTTAAATGTTGTATTTATTGAGTTTTACTTGCAAATGGAGCAGTTCTTTAAGTGGCTTTTGTGTCGTTGTTGGGTTGGTTTCAGATATCATGCCTGAAGTACTGTACAGCTTTAACTACATCATATTCTTTGGAGAAAAGAATATTCTGTAGCTTCAGGGCTTTTGTTTAGTATTTTTCCTTTGAAAAAGCAGAAGATAATTGTGAATTATTATAAAAATTTTAAAAAAAAAGGGTTGAGAGCAGGAGAAATGAAAACGAAATCAGGCATGATTGGTCTGGTTTTGCAGTCACACGTAAATAGAATACTTCAAAGATGATGGCATGGGAAGTTCATCAAAGGCTACCTACCACTGGAAAGAAAAAAGCATGGGAGTGAGTGTCCGTATTGGGCAAACAAGTTTGAATTTTGTTGCTACAAATTATTAGGTTGTAATCAATTTCTGCTCATTCTTTAATGTATAGATATCTGTATATGTCTCTGCATAGACATCTCTGTAGAGACCTGTAGAGATGGTGAGATATATAGACATCAGTTATTAAGTTGAAGATGGAGATTATAATCTTTCTCTATTTTTATAGTAATCTTCATAGGTTCACAGGGCAATTCAGGTCAGAAGGGCTTTCAGGAGGTTTCTAGTCCAACTTCTTCAAAGCTACATCTGCTGTAAAACTGGGCCAGGTTGCCATCTGGTCTTGAAATCCACTATGGATGGAGACTAAAAAAAAATTCTCTGAGCAGCCAGTTCCACAGATTGGCTGTGCTCCATAGTGAAATGTCTTCTCACGTACAGTCAGAACTTTTGCTTTTGTAGTGTTGATGAGCTTAGTTAGTTCTAGACTGATGAAAGTCTTTTTGCTTCATTACCAAGTTCCTTTATGTGGTTGACTGTATGTCTTGAAGGTCTGGTTGTTTTTCATTTTGCTTATCTCTGTGTGATTGGGCTTTTCCCTGTAACATAAAGCTGTTTCAAATTTGTAATGTTACTAGATTTCATTCAGTACACTTGTAACTGTATTTGCCTAAAACAAAACATTATCCTTGTATGAATGATCAAAATCAAAGAAAGATGTGCAAAGCCTTAGTTCTACTAATACTCTCTGGAAGGAGACAGAAATTCTAAGGCAGTTGCTTTAAGACATGAATTTGGGGATCCCTCTAGTGGTCGATGAACTTGTTTTTAAGAAACTCAGTATTGGGAAGAACAGTCCTCCCCTTGGGTATATCCTAGCAAAATAGAATAAACTTTAGAAAGCAGGTTTTTTACATGGAGTTACACATTACAAGCAATACATAATATTTTTCATTAAAAACTGTTTCTTTTTAAAATACAGTAGATTTTAATTAAAAAACAGTGGTAAAATATTTTAGCAATTAATTATTCTGCAATCTTATTCCATCAAAGAGTGTGTCAGGCATCTGGAAAAATACTTTGCAAACAGAAGCTTTTGAGCAGTATTTTGCAATGGCTGCATCTTGTAAACATCTTTAGAAGCATAAGATCATGTCTTGGTTTGATACAATTCAAGGGAGAACACTATTAAATGAGTCATCTCCTTTAAGTATTTCAGCAATCCCTTTCCACCAATGAGACATGAATAATAATAGGTGAAAGAGAAAAACAGTGGTTTATTAACAAACAGAATGTCAAAAGGCATGGGGAAAAAAAGTAAACTGCTAGACCTCATACCCCACTGCAACAAAGAGATCTGAGATGCTGGAAACTACCTGTTCCCAAAATGAGCCCAGCAGGGGAACTTCAGGCTTTGAAGGACAGAGTGATATGATGGCATGAGAGCCCTCCCTGGAAGGCAGGAGCCTCACAGAGCTGTTCCAGCAGCAGACAAAGAGCTCTTCCAATGCCTAACCACTCGTTCAGTGGGGAAAACAAAAAAAAAATTAATATCTAATCTGAACCTTCTCTGATGCAACTTCTGTGAACAGATGACAAAAATGGGATAAAGGGAAAAAATATTATGATTGTGTTTAGTTTTAGTACTTGAAAATTTAAGATCTTCAGTATTATCTGTATGTGTAATCTTCTTGGGCATACTCGGAGTGGGGATAGTCCTGACTGTTAATAATTGGTGTGCAGCTCCTGTTATTGCATCATGCCTCTGCACAGCAGTAAGAGCTGTATGATCTGTGATTCTTTTGCTTACACTGATTCTACCAGAGAGGGTTTTGCATTTATCAGCATAGTTGTTGTTTTTAATATTCTTTCTCTTAAGTATTCAGTTGCAATTTACATCTTGGCCTCATTGAAACTGCATAGTTTTTCCGAACTTTGGATTGAAATTATTCTGCATGTAGAACACATCACTTAGTCTGTGTCTTTTTAAAATAGTTTTTTAAATGAAAATAGAAATGCGCCGCCTTTTTTTTTTTTCTTTTTGCATTTTGACATACTTTATTTCACCTGGCACCTTTGCTTTCAGGAAACAAATGACTGCACTGATGTATGCAGCTAGAAAAGGCTATCCTCGAGTTGTTGCTTTTCTTGTTGCTCATGGATCACACATAAATGCCCAAGATGAAAATGGATATACAGTAAGTGGTTTATTTTTCTGTGTTGTATTTAATGATAAAAAATTTTAAAAGCAACTACCCACTAACTTGTTTCAAAGCACAGATTTCTGAGAAACATTCCTCAGATTTTTCTGCTTTAACACTACCTTGAGATTCTCTTGAATTAATTGTCTTTGTCTCCATATTGAACCATGCTTTATTGATTGAAACTTTTGGGTTTTGCTTCACATGTAAAATTATAAAATTCATTGTAAATTCATATGTAAAACAAAGTTGTTCTTTGCAGGCATTAATATGGGCGGCACAGTATGGACATAAAAGTGTAATTTTGAAGTTGCTTGAACTAGGAGCTGACAAAAATCTACAGACCAAGGATGAAAAAACAGCAGCAGATCTAGCAAAAATCAATAAACACTTAGAGGTATTTAATTTCACTTAGAAATGCAAATTCTGTGTTTTGTGTCAAAGATCTGTTTATTAATTGTATAATTTTCTGTAGAAGTATTACTTTAATGACTACACTATAGCAGCTAGTTGAATGCTATTGCTGTTCCATTTATGTTTATAACAGGCTATTTTCTGTTATATCACAGCTTTTCACAGTGCTATAAAGGCTATAATGTAGTGTTTTGGAAACTTTTTTTCTTTATTTCAGAATCATTGACTTTAGATGTAGAATTCAAAACAAGGGATTATTCACATTTGCAGTGCTGATATGAGAAGTAGAAAAATGTATTGTTTTTTATGTATCTACCAAAGTATGTGAGAGAATGCAGATATCAAACTGATTTGTAGAGTATAATTTCTCATTGAGTTTGGAAGTGAAAAGGCTGAAGCCAAAAAAAAAGAGGAGTTGGTACTGGCCACTTTCAAAATCTGTTCTCCAGAGTAAGGTGTAAAATAATGTAAATTAACCATCAGATCATGGAAAGAGCAGCCACTGATTACCAATTTAGAGAGCTATTGAAGACAACATGTATTTTTCTAAAATAAATATGTTCACTGATGTTATCAGATGATACATGGTGGATCAGTAAGACCATATTCCTAGGTATTTTGTTTTGAGTTGCTCTTACCAATGATGCGGCTTTTTTACACTGGCTCTTCAAAAATGTGTAATTCAGTCTTACGAATTGTAATTTACTGCTTCTTTTTCTTGCCTTTTTTTTTTTTCTTTCATCCTGCCAGACTCAAGGGCTAGGCAGGAGCAAAAATGATAACTATGCACAGAGCTGTCAGTTATGCACACAGCAAGATCTGTGTCTGAGGCTTAGTGATCTGCTAGCTCAGGTTACTGAACAGGGTTGCAAATGCTTTCTGCCTTTGATAAACTACTTGTTCAGCAGGTTGCAGCCATATCATCTTATAACACGACTTTCTCTGACATGGAGGGAATACGGACTTGTCACATTTGAGGGATGGTTCTTGCCTGTTGACCTGAAGTGCTAACTTTCACACAATTGGTGCAAAGTCTTGCAGATGGTATTGAGATATTTAATGGCCATGAGCTTTTTCCAGCTTCAGGGTCTGCTTTCAGGCAACTCAGGGGGCTGTCATACAGATAATGTCTGCAGAAACTGTTTCTGGGAGGGAAATATTTTTCTTTTGTATTATTCTAGATTTGACTGGGAGTTGTTTTTCTTCCAAACAGCCTGTATGATGCTGTGTTTCAGGACTGTGACCAAAACAGTGTTGATAACACACCAGTGTTTTAGCTGTTGCTGAGCAGTGTTTTTGCAGAATCAAGGCCATCTTTGTTTCTTGCTCTGCTCCCCATCTCTAGCAAGTAGGCTGGCAATCAGCAAGAGGTTGATGAGCCCTGGGCTGCTCACTCCAGCTGACACAAGGGGTATTCCATGCCTTATAACACCATGCTTAGCAATAAAATTGGAGAGTGGTTGGGTATTGTTGGGAAGTAGTGTGTGCCTGCTTTTGCGTCACTTAGCTTTTGGGTTTGGTTTTTTCTTCCCCTTTACATTGTAAATTGCTCAGTCCATGAAAAGTTTTCTCACTTTTACCCTTCTCATTCTCCCCCATTCTGCTGGCCTCAGTAGGGGCTTGTTTGCCCCTATTTTGCTTATTTGATTAGCCATGATCAACCCACATACTTGTGTATGTGTGTATTGCATATTAAACGGACTAGTTCCAGGCAGGTGGTTTCACCATTAATTTAGCTTTATTGAGATTTTACTGCTTTTGCTGGGTTTTCTTGTAACTGTCTTAAAACCCAGACAGAGGCAGTTCCATGTCTGCAATTCATCACTACTGCATAGTGATGCCTAGCAGAAGGCTTCTTCTTTAATCAGTTGAAATAATCCCTATCTGTCTGATACAGTTAACTTAGATTGTCAGTTGTAAGTTGATAAATGCTATGCTTATATATGCACTGGAAATGGAGATGTTAAAAGAGTCATATGTCCTGTGTTCTTTAGAGAACTTACTGCATTGAATATGTGGAATTCTTGTCTGCAAGGAGCAAAAATTACTATGTTGGTGTTTGGCTTTTTCTGTAGTGGCAGATGGTTTTTTTAGACCATGTGATAAAACGCCACTGTGCTCTGTGTTCATCACTGTGCCGGAATTTGGTTAATTCAGAAACTCTCTTGGTGAACTCTTAAGTCTTAACTTCTTGTTATAGATGTTTACTTAAGAGAAGTGGCAGATGTTTCATGTTCTCTGTAAGTAGTAATTGATTGTAATCTTACTTCCATATATTTTTATACATTTTGAGTTTTAATCATAATTAATTCATTTTGCCTGTTCCAGATATTTAGTTTGCTGTCTTTGGCTGCAAATCACTTGCAAGGGAGATACCATAAAACAGAGCAGGAGGCTATCTGCAAATTTCTGACAGCTGTCTCTGACCACAGTGTTGGGTAAATACAGTTGTAGTGAAATTTTAGCTTATAAACATTCCTAAGAGACTGTATTTGTTCATCAATGATTAAGTTGTTCTGATACGTAATATGTCTTGTTTGGAGTGCTACCAAGAGTCCACAGTAAGTATATTAATGTACAATATTGCAAAGTTTGTTGGCATATAAACAAAAAGCATGCCCTAGATTTTTCTTTCCTCTCATTTAGTGTAAAGTGTAGGAGAGCCAGGGTCACTTCAGTTCATTTCAGCTCTCTTAAATTTTTATGTTCCCCTATTGCATACTTCTTGTTCTGTGCTTTTCTTCATTTGATGTTAAGTTTGTGATGCTTTCACTGAATGTGTTTCAGCTTCATTGCCACCAAGAAGAGCTATGCCCTTTTCTTTTTTCTTGAATCAATTGGAGAGTCAAAATTAAGCTCTGAAGTTTTGGCAGAGTGTGCCCCTGACTCTGTGGCTTGAAGGTGCCCTATGACTGAAATCAGCACCTGCTTCAGCAACTTCAGAGGTTCCTGATATAATTTTGTACAGGAACTTGGCTATGAAGTACTCAGCAAACCATTCGCTTGCATCCTAGAGCTTGAGCTGCGTGGTCTTTGCAGCTTTGCAGTGCCCATAGTCTGTTCTGATCAGATTGCCCCTGCTCAGCCAGTCCTGCTGAATTTGCAATGCTCTAGTTTTGTAGCCTTAGGCTGATGGGCTGATGGCAGTTCACAGGGTAGCAGTTCACAGTGACGTAGCCTCAGACAGAGTACTTCAGACAGAGCCGCACCAGATTCTGTTTTTAGAATCCTAGAGTCATTTAGGTTGGAAAACACCTCCATCGAAGCCAGCCCTTTACTGAACACCACTGCGTCAACTAAACCTTAATACTGAGCACTACGTCCAGTAATTTCTTGGACTCTTCTAGGGATGATGACTCAACCACCTCCCTGGGCAGGATGTTCCAGTACTTGACCCTTTCAGTGAAGAAATTCCTCCTGGTTTCCTGCCTGAACCTAACTTGTGTCAGTGTCCTGTTGCCAGTTGCCTGGGAGAAGAGGCCAACCCCCACCTGGTCACAGCCTCTGTTCACGCAGTTGTACAGTGATAATGTCTCCCCTGAGCCTCCTTTTCCCCATGATAAAGAACCCCAGCTCCCTCAGCTGCTCCTCATACAACTCCCTCTCTAGACCTTTCACCACCTCTGTTGTCCTTCTCTGGACACACTCCAGCCCTTCAATGTCTTTCTTGTAGTGAGGAGCCTAGAACTGGACATAGAACTTGAGGTGTGGCCTCACCAGTGCTGAGTACAGGGGGGCAATCCATTCCCTAGTCATGCTGGCCACACAGTTTCTGATTCAAGCCAGGATGCTATTAGCCTTCCTGGCCACTGAGTACCTCCTGGCTCATATTCAGCTGTCAGTGAGCACCCCAGGGTCCTTTTCTGCTGGGCTGCTTTCCAGACATTCTTCCCCTAGCCTGTAGCACTGCATGGGGTTGTTACGACCAAAGGGCAGCACCCAACAGTGCCTTATTGAACCTGATACAATTAGCCTTTGCCCATTGATCCAGCCTGTCCAGATCCCTCTGCAGAGCCTTGTAACCCTCCAGCAGATCAGCATTCTCACCCTGCTTGGTGTCGTGTATGAACTCGTTCAGGGTACCCTCGATCGCCTCATCCAGGTCATCAATAAACTGTTAAACAGAACTGACCCCAACACAGAGCCCTGGGGAATCCACCAATGACTGGCTGCCAGCTGGATGTAACTCCATTCACCACCACCCTCTGGGCCTGGACCTGCAGCCAGTTTTTAACCCAGTGGGCTGCCAGCTTCTCCAGGAGAGTGCTGTGGAAGACAGTATTGAAGGCTTTACTGATAGGCATCCACAACCTTTCCCTCATCTGCTAGGTGGGTCACTTTGTCTTAAAAGGAGGTCATGTTGTTCTAGCAGGACCTATCTTTCCTAAACCCAAGCTGGCTCAGCCCAATTCTTTGGCTTCCCTGTATGTGCCATGTGATGGCACTCAAGATGCTCCTTCAGTCTTTGAGGAGGGGGCAGACGGTCATTTTGGGGCCTAGAAGAAGACAGAACAAAGTATGTCATAACTCAGGATTTTGGCAAAAGATTCGTTGTAACAGATGCAGTAGTCCTTTCAGAATTTTGTAGGATTTGCTCTTCTGTTTAATTCTTTTCATTACAGTTCATCTAATTGTTGAAAGCGATTTAGTTATTTTTCCTCTTATACTTTTATATCCCTTGGTAGCGTGGGGAACCAAAATTGGTATTTTATATTTGTTTATAACTGTTAAACTCTGAACCTATAGTTCAGTGTTAACTACTTCCTCAGTCTGCCATCTGAACAGTAAACTTCTGACAAGCTTTTTGATTGAGTAATTTCCACTATCTTTAATTACAGATGGTCCCTGTTTTCTTGATAACTTGTTTTGGCTTAACTGGAATCAGAAGGGTACCAGTTGTGGATTGAATCCAATTAATATGAATGTTATCTGATAAGAATACGTAGTTATCTTCCTTAACCCCACTTCCATGTTTTTCAGGCTTTTGTGACCAAACTTTAAGATTCATTTGGAATGTTTTGTGACTTAAAATGACCTTTATGTACAAAAATCATCCCCTTTGGTCTCAATTCAACTCCTTAGACAGAAAAGACATCTATAAATTTTTGATAGATTAAGTTGTATGCTTATAAGGTACTTTGTCATCAGCAGGTGTGTGCAATTTCAGGTTCCTCCCAAGTGCTATGTCTAGGGAGCTTTTCTGTAACATTTTTTATGGATGTTTTTGGGCTTTTTCTTTTTTTAATTTCCACTGTTTCTAACTCTATTCTCATTAATTATTTTTACAGTTCCTATTCAACTTACCATGACATGGAAGTGTTTTTACATGGTCTTGGTCTAGAACACATTAGAGGATTATTGGAGGTAATTTTGTGGTATATTTGCTACCTATGAAGTAATCTGTGAAAGCAAGATGCACCTACTGCATAATAAAAAAGTTATATTGTCATTAATATATAAATTCGAATAAATTCCTTAAACATAAGTTTATTTATAAAATGGAAAGTTAAACTGCAATGGACTAAATTGGATTTCTTGATTTTGTTTGTTAGTCACAACATTTGATGTTTCCAAACTAGACAGATCTTTCATTGCTTCAGTAATGATGTTTTATATCTGGTTTTGTTCCTGAAAACTGAAGTAAAACAGGGCAGAAAGTCAAGTTAAAACTATTTTATTCTGAAATTCTTTTTGATGGCAGAAATCCCTTTGTTTTATACAGGAACAAGATATAGGTTTAAGACAACTTCTGATCATGCAAAAAGATGACTTAATACAGGTCAGTTTACTACTTTAGAATTTAATTTAATTTTGCCCTCTTTTTAAAATGTTTTTTATGTCTTAACTTCTTGTTATAAATTTCTAACCTTGCAAGAATTCTTTCAACATCTTCTGCAACTTCTAGAATTTTAATGTGAATATATACAGGTGTTTTGTGAAGTATATAATTTCACAGATTAATGAGCGAGCAAGGGTGAGCAGGAAATAGTTCTAGTTTAAATTTTAGTTGTTACCATTTTTAGTTTTTAATTGTAATTTCTCTGAAGGGAAGTCTGTGCTAGGATTAGCAGTAGATAATACTAAACAACTACTTGAGATGTGGTCCTCCTTTGTGAGGTGGTAATTTTTATTGGAGAAAGAAGAGCTCTCGTACATTAAAGTTGCTTAAATTGTAGAATCTTGTATCCTATGCAGGTTTGTAAAACCTTAACACCCTTCAAAAAAGGGAGAGAAGAGAAGATTTTGTTTCTCACAGTTTACTGCAGCTGGGAAGGTTGGTCTTTTGCTGTTTGCAAAGGTTGGTCTTTTAACTAAATGATGCATTATTACAAGGCTTCAGTTCTTACTAGAGATGTGGTGGTTGCTTTTCTTAATTCTTTGCTGGAATTTTTCCTGTGGGAGGTGAAAGGACTTTCTGTGCCTACAGGAGGATGCTGTAATAAAATCCAGTTATAGGAGTCTCATTGGAACAATGTAAGTACTTCAGGCAGCAGGATTCTTCTGAGCACCCTGTACTGGGGAGCTTTGGAATCTCTGGTCTGGGAGTCCAAAGACACCTCATAGAAACAGCCGCTTCAAGACTGCTCTCTGCTACTGGAGCTGGCCATGTCCTTAGTGTCAGCTTTTCTTTCTCCTAGTCCTGGGACCAAGGAGGTGTGTGTTCTGGCAGCTGGATCCAGGGTTATGTTCCCTTAGAGTGAATGTCAACAAGGATTGTTTTCCTTGATGTTTTGTCTTGTAACTGAGTAGTTAATTTTTCTGACAGAACTCACAAGTAATTCTGTATTCTCAGGCGGTGTTCCTATAGGGAGCTTTGTCAATGAAGAGATTTTTAAGAATTCATCTAGGGCAAGATATTATAAGACACGTCAGTATATTTTGATGTTACTGAAGGGTATTTTGATGATCCTGAAGCCTCAGGATCATTGGACAGCATCCTGATGTTCCTGGGATTTTTAGAACTCTAAAGCCCCTTTGATAGTAGTTTTGTCCTTTAAGGAAATTCTTGTGGATTTCTTCTCATTACTGTGAGCTGCTCTATTGGGCATGATTGCATTAAACTGTAAGTCTGTCTGAGTGTATGATCATATTGATCACTTGCTGGTATTGTAGTTATTGCTGGTTTTTGTCCAGGAAACACTGGAGAAAGAGGAGAGAATTGTGGGCCTCAGTGAATGGCTAAGCTCTGTGGTTCTCTCTCCAAAGAGGTGTAATTTTACTCAAAATCATAGCTTCTGTTTCAGTGTTCTAAATTGTTTGAGGCTCATTATTATAAAAGCAAGCAAAGCTTTGAATGAACTGAAATATTTACATGGATCAAGTGCTTCTACACAGGAAGATAATATCTGTAAGAATTTAATTGCTTTGTCTGTTAACTATGCAACAGCAGGAAACTGTTCCTGAAAAATAAGTAATGCTTAGTGCGTGGACATTAATTAATTAGTGAGTCTTCAGTTGAGAAGTTAAAAAATGGCATAATGCTCCTGGCTTAATAGCACTTCATAAGTTATCCTAAATTCTTTGTGCAGTCTAGTTTTAGAGCTCTGCTAACAGTTTCTCCCCATGCTGCTGATAGAACAAATCTAATCTGTTCCCTTGTAACTTCAGAGTTGAAAGTTTTTACTGTGATGGCAGACTTTCAGCTAACAGCCAGCTGTTTAAAAGAGCCTGGATCTTATTACTACAAAGATTAATGATGACCTCTGATGGATGCCTCTAAACCAAGCTGCTTTGTATCCAGAGAACTGGGGAGAAATCCTGTCATTAACATGATATGCTTTCCTCCATCAAACCATATAGGAAGATATTTTCTCTGTAAATATCTTTATCTGTATTCTACAACAGAGCCTAAACATTGAGTCTTTCAAGCTGAAATCCTTGCATTCCTTAAGTTTATAAACAGTTCCATTCTGGGAAAAATGTGTTCAATATACTGCGACATGTCTATTCAACATTTGGAGGTTTTTGTCTGCACTACTTAGGACATTCACATTTTTTATTTTGTTTTAAGGAGTTTTTTTCATAAGATAGCAACAGAAGTAATTTTGCTTCTGGATGCATTTAGGATTAGAAAGATGTCTTTCTTACATTTTATTTAGTTTAGAATAAGAGAAATTAGTATCTTGTTTTGGATTTGAGAATTTATAATGAAAAGTCGACACATCAAAATTCAAAATATAATCCAGAACTTTAACTACATAATTGGATAATTATCTGGTTCATGTACTTCTATATCGCAGTTCCAGGACTCATTTCTCTGCCCCCACTCCTTGAAAAAAGCATTTCATACTTGACAGAAATGTGTCTGGTTATTAAAATTAGTGGTTACTTGGTCAAAGTGGCATTGGTGTAAGAGTTTGTGCATAGCTTCACTGGTTTTATCTGTGCAGTATATCATCTTTCATGTGTTGAGGCAATCTTATTCACCTCTTGTCAAGTTCATGCTGGAGTGAACTTGAGGCTTGGATTTTGAGGGACTGCTTTGTATATATTTAAGTAAAAAATAAAATAGATGTTCTAGAGTTGATCTGGCTAAAATTGAGAGTGCTTATAGTTTATTTTACAGATATGAGCAAATGATTGTACAGCACTTGATTCTTAAATATGGCCATTTCACAGTAATACTTGCATAATTTGGACTGCAGAGCACAAGTGAACCAACACCAACTTAAAAATTCGCTCATCTCTCAAAAAGGGCTTGTTGCGCTGTGGTTCTTCCATGCTTTCATTAGTGCATGAACAGTCATGTTCTGGGTCACTTCATGTTCTTGCAGAGATGGTGTAGAAGTTGGTAAGTAGTTTAGACTGCTCTATCAACCTTCCGTCTCTAAGTTCTGCACTTTTTACTAAAGTGGTAGAAGGCTTTATCTATAGTGACATTTATCTCATTCTTTACTTCCTGACACATATTTTTAAGATGTGGTGGTGCTCAGTGATCCATTTGCAGAAGACCAAAATGATATTTTATTTCCAGGGGAACAAAGTATGTCTTCCTGATATGCTGGACAGAAAGCTGCATCCTGATTTGCTGGTTTCAGGAATGAGAAGGTGGAGTCAAAAGCAAAGGCTATCTTTACAGTAGTTCCTACTTTAAGCAAGATAGTTCTAATTCCTCAAGAGTAATGGCTCTTGTAGAAATCCGCTTTCTTAGTCACGATAAAATGACTGCTGCAATGCTTTGTAAGCCTTAAGAAAACATATGTTCATTTTGGATAGGCCTCCACAAGGCAAACCTGAGAACTAATGAATTGAGCAAACTTACAGCTCAACACAAGTGAAGCAGATTATAGGAAACGCAGATCTTTCTGTCTTAAGGCTGCTAGTGATGCTTGCTAAAAAGACTTCAGTACAATTTGTTCAGGGACCCATGGAAACCTATTAAAAACTCAAAAGTTCTTGACACCTGTAGTTAAATTCCCAATTAATCTTGTTGGGATTTTTCATTACTGAAGAATTTAATTGTCTATAAACGTAACGTGGGTTTGAGATGTTTAAAGGTACACTTGTGAGCCCATAGTTATTTGTTACCTCTAATAGATGGAGAACCTGGAGGACAGTTTTATGCAGTCACAGTGATCAATGGGTGTCAGAACATTGGGTCTCAGAAAAAAGCGTTTCCCTAGGCACAGTCTCTTCCGTAGAATATGGTCTGATGTGGGTCATCAGCTATTCAAAATTCTTTCTGGCAGAAGTCTGGGAGACTGCAAACACTAACATCTTCCAGATTTCTGAGGGTGCGTAAGGTAACTTCAACTCTTCAGAATATCAGAGAGGGTCCTATATAGTCTAGGTTTGGTGACTCTGAGATCCTTGCGGTCTCAAATGCCAGAGTGGTCTACTGCTGTTGAGTCAGGTACTCACATGGTGCCTTAGGAGCAAAGTCAAGAGGTTTTTCACTTGTGTGGAGGAGCATTTTAGGGCTGCTAACACCAGCCTGTTAGTTAGTCCTGTGTTGCAGAGCAGCCTGTCAGATGAGCAAGGGAAATATTGGATGTGCAACAGAAGCGTTTCCCTTTTAACAAATGAACTATTTTTTTTCTTTAAGTGTTCTGCAAGAAAACTGAGCCTAGGACTTAAATATGATTTAAAATTTAATCTGAGATACTTGATGGATATCACAGCTTGACAGTGTTTTCTGTTCCAGGCATCACTTGGAGAATCTGTTACGTAGTATATATCTTCTGTGTTTTCCTTCAGTTAAAAAAAGTTGTCTTCATGTAAAATTCTCTATTTGCTGCTGATCTGATAATTTCCACTTTTTCTTTCTTAGTTAATGCTGTATCACCATCGTGATGATTAGTTACCTTGCTGTCAGAGATGACTCAGATCATTCTTAAATGGAAAGCTTAACCTCCTAACAAGACTGGGGTACTTAGGCAAACTGCTATTTTTTTTTTAATAAACCCTAAACAGATTTTCTGAGTAGCCTGTGCAGTTTCAGTTTGGGAGTTCCTCATCTCTTGTAATTTTATTATGCATCACTGAATATTTTCTGTGGTTTTATTTTTTTCTATTGTCACTTACATACATTGTAGCTGATTGCAATAAACTAAAAAGAACTTCTTTTAAATCTTAATATTTAGAAGCTAGTGAAATGTGTCACTGTACTGTTATGTCTAGTGAGTTTAAAAGTAAATCATATTTGGAATTACTCTTTAAATTCAGATTGGCATTACAAATCCTGAAGATCAACAGAAACTCCTAGATGCTATTAATGATCTGCAAGTGGAAGAAAAAAAATTTGAAGACATTTCTGAAATCATGAAGCTGGAATTGAGGTATTAACAGTATATCTAAGGAAATGGAAATGAAATACTAACTATTTAAGGTGACCATGTTATTTTCTGTGGCTCAGAGGTAAAATTGTCTCACACCTTATCCCTTCATGCATAACATTCACGAGAATATGCAAGTTAGGGGATTATGGGAGCCGGTGGTGGGTGTGTTTTGCACAAAGAAAGCTGGGAGCATAGGCAAGGTAGGCTCTGTTAGTCTTCCAGTCACATCTGTCTGATTGTAAGATTGTCCTGGTTTAGGGCAAAGTAGAGGACAAAGATGCAACGAAAAAAAAGTGTGGGAGGGAGAGATGCATATAACTTCTGCATAGGCCTTTAATTTTCAACCCATAAAATAATATCTTGTACATGTGTATTGTAAATGCTACTGCTACTGTTTGGATTCCAGATTTTTTCATTGGTTTTCTCTTCCACTGGAAGCAGTTTTAACTGGCTTCTAAAATATCTAATCTTTTTATCTTACTAATTAAACAGTTCAGAAGCTATTTTCTTTATCATAGATTATATGTATCCGTAGGTTTATAAGAAAAATTTTTAAAGAGAGTGTCACTCCTTCAGACTCCCATTCTGACTTGATATTTTTTCCCATTATAGTATTAAGGCATCAGCTCATCAGCACCTCTCATACTTTTAGTATAGTCTTGTGCAGTACCATGGAAGCTGGGCCCAAGCTGAGAGGTACATTCCTCAGCAACCTTATTAAACTTAATAAGTTCCCTAAGCACTGCTAGAGCACTCTACATCCAGCACAAAATGAAAAACGAAGGCTATAGTAAGTATAAAGGAGCCTTAAGATTTCTGGAATCACTTACCCTTTATATGTAAGTACATTTTTTTTCTGGAAGACACACCTAGACCTCAATTAAAATTCCATGCTCATATCTTTCCTCTTAGTTCCCAAACTTCTAAAAGTATAGCTGCTAAAAATGGATTGGATAGTAAGGGTTCCATTGCTCTTTGAAATGTGTGTATCTCCCCCTTGACTGACAGCTGTGCTGGTACTCTCATAGATAAATATCCCTTCCCTCTCCAGAATACTGGGGAGAGCTGTCTGTATTGTTTGAATGCTGAAAGGCTAAAGTCTCTGTTAGTTATGTTGTTCATCCAAGAATATGCTTGGATTCAAATTCAGTGTGTACATGTCTCCATGCTTTAGAGGCAACTGAATTGCACTGACACTGCATTAACAGTCATGTCATGATGTGATCGTGCCATAGTGTTGTCTTTAGAGTCCCAGTTCCATGAGACTGTCCCGTATGTATTCCACTCCTAACCACTGATTGCTCCCAGTGCTCGTGCTGTGCTGGTGTCTTTATCCATTACCGTGTTTATGAAAAAAAGACTTTGTGGCCTACTGAGGAATGTTTTTGCAGCACAATGCAAGGTTTCAGCTGTGGGACTTGGGAGGACGTGCAAGGCATGGGCTGGAAGAACGGGCAGTTCATGTCCTGATAGAGGACTTGGATGTTTCTTCTGGTCTATGAGATTTCATTTGGGGACCACTCAGAGAAAAGGAATTGGCTGGATATTCAGACTGGGCAAGAGTTGTGGGCAACAACTCAGTGTTCAGCTGCAGACTAATAATGAGTGACACTCCTCAGGGGTTTGGTGTTGGTGCTGTTTAACATCTCTGCTAGATGGGTTGAGTACACCCTCAGTATGTGTACCAATGTGACTGAGCTGTGTGGTGTGTTGGAGAGAAGGGATACCATCCAGACAGACCTTGACAGGCTTGAGTGGTGGATGCATGAAATTCAGCGAGGCCAAGTACAGTGTACTGGGTCAGGGCAATCCCAAGCCCAGGAACAGGCTGGACAGAGAATGGATTGAGAGCAGACCTGAGGAGATGGACTTGGGAGATGTTGGTTGATGAGAATCATAGAAACAACAGAATATCCTGAGTTGGAAGGGACCCACAAGGATCATCAAATGCAACTCCTGGAGGCTCAACAAGACCCTACAAATGTGCACGTGCAGCTCAGGTGGCCAATCGTGTGGCCAGCAGTCAAGAGGGAATTCTCTGTCTGCTCTGCTCTCATGACACTCCATCTGGACATTGCAACCAACTCCCCAACCCCCAGCATAAGAAGGAAATCAGCCTGGAGGGAGTTCGAAGGAGGGCCACAAAGATCACCAAGAGGGCTGGAGCACCAGTCCTATGAAGAAAGGCTGAGAGACTGCAGGAGGGAGGGCTATGGGGAGACATTGGAGAGACCTAAAAGGGGCCTACCAGAGAGCTGGAGAAAGACTTTACAAAGGCATGTAGTGATAGGACAAGGGCAAATAGCTTCAAACTGACGGAGGACAGGTCTAGATGAGATGTAAGAAAGAAATTCTCTGCTGTGAAGGTGATGAGATACTAGGATTAGTTGCCCAGAAAAGCTATGGATGTCCCATTCCTAGAAGTGTTCAAGGCCAGGTTGGATGGGACTTCAGCAACCTGGTCTAGTGAAAGTTGTCCCTATCCATAGCAGAGGAATTGGAACTAAATGATCTGTAAGGTCCCTTCCAACTCAGACTATTCTATAATTCTGTAATTCTTGATCAAAACAACTATGTACTTTCAGAAGAGAATCCTGCAAATGTGTTCATGTGCTGCAGTACTGAAGAACTAAACTTCCAGCATGCAAGAGGATATAAACCAGTATGACATGGATACACCATAAAGTCTTTCACAGCATCTGAGCCATTTGTATTAAAATAAAGACTTTGCTGCTGAGCTGAGGTCATACATGAGGAATCTGTTAGGTGCTGTTGGAAATGGATGTTGACTCTTCAGCAAGCAAAAATTAGCTACAGCTTAAGGGGACTTTGGCCATTTTAAGCTTTATTCCTTTTTATGTCAAAATGTGTACTTTTTTCAGATTGTTTCACAGTAGTGTTTAGTACATACATTCAAGCAGGGCAGCTTAAAAATTTGAAGAGAGGGAGTAAGTAGAGAAATACCAAAAACTACCCATTTACTGTGTGTAGCCAAATACAATGAAATATCCACATGGTATCTTATGCAGTCTCACACAGATGAGACTTACTTATCTTAGTATAGTGTGGGTTTAGATCATACATAGTTCTCAAAGCCAGAAAATAATTGATTGATTAAAGATCAACATACACAAAATACGACAGCACTTCAGTTATGGCAAGCACCGCATAGTTTTCTAGAAAATTGCCTGACATGTATTCTAGGCATCTGACCTTTAGACTAAAATCTTGGGCTATGTTTACATGCTATTATATAAAGATTTTACTTCTCACTTGTTCAAAGTCATTCTGTGAGAAGGAGAATCAGTCATTAAGTCATAGAAAAACTAACATAGCAGAAAAACTTGAACTGATTGATTATAAACTTGCCAAGTGTCTAGCACAGTTTAGCCACTGATGTTTTGACAGCCATTAATTCTTTTTTAAAGTGATAATTTTTTGAAAATATTATTTCCATTTCTAAACATAAGAGCATATCACCACAAAAAGTATAAAATTCTATGGAAATGGGGAGTTTTTTAAGAACTGTGGTGTAGTGAAGTAGTATGATAGAGTAAATGTTTTTATTTTTCCCCCCTCCATGATTCAAGCCCATGACATACTTTATATTTGCCAAGAATACTTCCAGAATTCTAAAAGATAATTTCCTTTGTGATGAAACACAAAGTGTGCCATAACTGATCCCAGCTAGCTAAAAAGTTATCTAAGCAGAAGAAAATATTTGTGATTATGGCTTGAGTATAGTAATATGGGAGAAACTTTCAGACTATTTCCAGATGTTTAGTATTTGGGTTCTTTACCTGAAATATTCAGTTCCATTACATTGTTCTGAACCAAGCAATAGTTTATTTTATTAAAAAAAAACTAATAGGTTTTTGTACTTGCCTAGCCTCATGAAAACCATGTGCAGTATTGGTTTTAAACCTCCAGCATACCTATTAATGCTTCTATATGCTTTCTGTTTTAAATGTTGAAGTCTTAACAGTTCAGCACTAGTGCAAATCACAGATGTCCTGAGCAGTGGCAGAAATTTTACTGACTAATGATCCTGTGTCCAAAGTCAAAGGAAAGCCCTCTATGACACTCTATGGCCTAAATCCATCTCCATTTAGATACTTGCACTGCACTGGGATGTAGCTTAGTTTAGCTGTTGCAAAAGTTTTGTGGATACCTTTTTGCCCTCAGAAGCAAGAAGCAAGTGGAGTATGTTGCATTTAGGTTTAGTAGCAGATTGCCTAGGGAATGGACAAATATTGGAGTCTGAATTAGTTTATTGAGATCCTATGGATCTGCAGAACAGGAAGTTCTGCAGTAAGAACTTGTAATTGTCTCTTGTTTTGGCCCTGCCTGTTACTCACCTAAATAGCTTAGAGCTAGCAGAAACTTTCCTACTAGAGATATGGACACTTCTCAGAGTTTCAGGGTTTGAGAACTCACTCAGTAAAAACAATTGGATGATCTTCCTTGCCTTCTTTCCCTCTTCCAGCTGAGTGGCAGCAAATTTCTGGCCAGCACCATGACTTATGACTATAATTCTCTAATATTCCAGTAAAGTTGAATCAGTGTCATGTGGAAGCTCTAGAAACTTAAAGCTGAAAATACTCTGTTAAATTTTTCTATCCTTCTCTCCACTTTTTCGAGACATGGGTCAAACTAATTTTAAGAGTTGTCTTCCTTCTTGTATTTGAACACCAAGTAAAAATTTTCAAAGTAGGTAACATCAGATATTTTAGGCACTGAGGTATATGTTTCCAGACCCATGGGCTATGCCAGTATTATTGAATTCTTATATTCTTCAACTCTGATGAAGACTAAATTGACCCTAAACCTAGTAATTTCAGTCCTAGCTCTGAAGTACCAACTAGACTTTTTCCCTTACTTCTACCTCGAAAATGTAAGCTGTAGGTCAGAAATACTGTCCTTCCAACTTAAGGCAGAGGAGGGAGGGGATGGGACAAAGGAAAAAAAACCCCAGACAACTGACTTGCTAAGATATTAAATGTCTACTCACTTTTAAAATTATACTGGGTTTTTGTATGTTATGAAACTGCATGTCTAACTCACAAGCCAGTGTTGGAAATCCATAGGTAATATTCGGCTTGCTAAAAGTTACAGCATTTGACAAATAACAAAATATCATTTTATTTTTCTAGTGGAGATGAATTGCTCAAGTTTCTTCAGACGTTGAATAAAGAGTGTAGTAAGCTGATCATTCCTGTGCAGACCATGAATAACCATTTCCTCAAAAATTCTCACAAGGTATTCAACCAGACAGAAGATTGATTTAGAGTGCATTATTCAACCTTGTAAAATAAAAACTATGAATATTCATCAACCGTCTTGGTTATTATATAGTTATATAAAGGTGTCCGATGCTCTTTCTCTAAAGGACACTTCTTAAAAATAATTTGTTTCAAAGAGTTAGGGCACACAACTAAAGGAGGTAGATTTGTTTCTTCATGTTGCTACTGATAGGAGAGTTAAGGTGGCGAAAGTTTCCAACAAAGGCTGCTAAGGGAGTAGTAGCTTGTTGTGCATAAATCATACAATTAAAACCAAGCATAAATGCAGTTATAAATCTTTTCTGGCACTGTCTTTTGTGATACATTAACTGTATAAGTTATAATCTACAATTATGTAATTATGGCAAATTAATTATTAACAGATGGTACTGCAGTGGGCACCGACTGAATGTTATATTGAAGTCTGCGAAGATGTGATTTGCAGTGTTAAAAAGTTGGGAGAAGAAGTTGGCAAGCTGAAGGACCTTGTGGTAGAGGTAGGCGTGTGTGAATGAGGCTGTTAAATATTGTATACAAGTTTCTTATGCAACCACAAATGTGACATCTATCAGGGAAATGTTTCATGCCTTGGTCTGTCAAAGGCTGTTTAGCCTTAGCTTGGACGTTGCATCGATCTCTCCCCCTTCCACCTTTTCATGGACAGAATGAGAAATAATCTCTAATATTCCATGGCAGTGTAGAGAATCTCCAAAAGAAAGCACGATCTGCCTTTTTACTGCATGAAAGAATTGACTGGAATGTGTCCCTGTGCTCTTGAGCAACTACTGTGGCATAGTCACCATGCTGAATACTTACACTCTTTTTAATTAAGGAATCTTTTGTTTGGAATTATTGACTCACAAGGAAGATACTAAGGTTTTATGGATTGAATGGGAGGCATCCCAGATAACTCTGCAGAGTGACAAAAGAAAAGGGTGGGAGAGGTCAAGGCTAGATGTTAGCACCACATCAGTCATTCTCAAGCCAACACAGTGACACTCTCTTGTCAGATGGGGTCATTTTAAGTAATAGGCTGGTAAAATGAACGGCTGCTGGGGTAGGGTAAATGGAGCATCAGTGTCAGAAAGGAATCTGTTGCTGAACGAAGCCATGTGGAACTCAGACCTTGAGTATAATGCTACTAATGTAATTTCCTGTAGTTTAAGTAAATTTAATGTAATATAACAGCCTTCTCCCAATAAATCACTTAACACCAAATATATTAAGAGGTAGAGACTGTGGCAAAGAACTTACTAGTTATTTATCCCTTTTTTTGCATATGCAATCATCAGTTGTGTATGTATTTGCCTCCTATGTATGCAGGCCAGTTGTAAAGGCTGGGAGGGTTCCAGGTTCGGTGCCACTTGACTTTATCTGTACATAAGGTTTTATAGCTGTCAAGACGAAGTACAGTGTCTTTGTATCCTGTGCGAAACAGCCTTCTAATTACTTCAAAAATGCAAATCCTTCTTCTTAAAATCCTGTTATGTGTTATGACTTTCACTTATGAATACTTAATACAAGACATTTTTGTGCTACTTAATTTATGATTGAGCACTTTTGAATGTAGAGCACACGCAGGTGTTTATTATGAATGTATGAATCTAAGTGAAACAGTTAAACCTCTTACATACAATGTTTGTATAAATTCCCTTGAAGTCTTCAGTACTGTTTGCTAAGCTTAGTCATGACAAGACTTTGCCAGCAGTCCATGTCTGTAGCATATAATTTTTGGAAGTACAGTAAATAAGATGGCTTTCCAAGGATTATGAACTAAGGTAGGAAATCAGAACCTAACCCTGCTGTCCTTTATGACAAGGATCCACTCCAGGTTCAACATGTATTTGAGAAGGTACTTGTATGGTACTTTCCACTCCCTCTTTAATTTCAAGAAAGCCTAATCTGTTACATACTTAACTTCCTTTTTACATAAACATGGTTTTTTTAGTAATTAAGTGGCAGAACTTCTAGTTAAAACATTTGACAGTCAGAGTTCAATTGTTTTATTACTAGATTTTTGTAGCATCTAATAATAGCAGTTTTACTCCTGAGTAATTAAGTTTGTAAATGAACAGTTTGTCTTTCTAATATATGTTACAGAATGATTGAACATCAGATAAGATTAACATTTACACACATTTATTACAAATTAAGTAGGACAGACAAGTAATATCAATCCTAGATGCATGCAGACTCTTAGGACTGGGTACTTTATAATCTACTTAAGAACCTTTCACACTAACTTTTTTTTTTCACTTTTTACATGGATTTAATATCTGTCTCAGTATGAAGAGAAGAATAAACCTAATCAAGTGAAACTTCCAGAAAAAGCAGCCACCTCGGAAAAAAGAATAGTAAAAATGGGAGCAGTAACATTGCTTGGATTTGGTTTTTTCTTATTTGTAATTAAATTAGTGGCAAAGAGAACCCGAATGTAAGTTTAGAGCTGTTTCTCGTTGTATCTGTAGTATTTGTATCTAGTGTGCACTTTGATCTAAAAATAAAGTTATTAAACATTAAAACTGTTACTTAAGAGTCTCTTAGGGTCTTATTTTGAAGTTAATTGTTGCTATAGAATGTAGATCTAAAATCTTGTCAAAACTGGTTTTCTTTTTTCAGCATAAAACTGATTATTGCTGACTAGTTACTAGTTTGGGGTTTTTTTACTTTTACCTGTTCAGAAGCAAATTCTGATTATGTATCACATGTTTGTATTTAAAATTATGCAGATGTGTTTTGGGGGTTGGGAGGGTTTAAAATATTCTAAGTAACACTTTCAATTTTATGTTGATAAAGATCTTGCAGAGAGATACATGTGTTTTTGTGGGTTTTTTTCACAATCAGAACTGTGGAGATCTTGTTACATATTGTCTGAAAAGTAATTTCCTACTGAACTATGATACTTAAATTATGACTGAAATATGCTGCCTTAGGGATACTCACCTCTGTTAAGAGTTTCATCACATCTATTACAAGAATCATAGTAGTCCTTTGCTGTAAGAATGCAGGCGACTTAGAAGGCAGTAGCAGCTTGGTTTTTCTTGGTCTGGTCTTTCACTACAAATTTTTTCTTAATATTTTCGCTGCTTAAAAAGGTGTTTGTAATCCCACAGTAAAACATTTGTAACTGGTTTTGATCTGCTTACCAAACCAGCTATGTTGGGGGAAAAAAGGAAGTTGGTGTAAGTGAATTCAAACTAGTTATGTTTTTGCAGGTTTCAGTAAACATCTGTAAAAACGCTGAATATTTTGGAAGGAACATTTTTCTTTCAAAACAAAAAGAATCTAAAAAACCATAAACCTGAATGGGTGTGTGAAACTTTCGGTCTGTGAGTTTTCAGAAATGTTATGTGGAGTCTTAATCTTTGGTATTCCCTCTCGAGACTAGTAAAGAGAAGATAAAAACTTGGGTGCTGTTCCAATAACTGTTACTGTTGTTTTCTGCTTTTTTTAGAGAATTGCATTGGGTGTTAGTGTGTTTCCTTGTTACTGCAATTGTTTTACCTCCTTTCCTCCTTCAGTGTCAGGAACATCCTACAGAGTGATGAGGCCAGAGGCAAAAACAACATAAGTTGAGGGGGGGGGGGGGGGGGGTNTACAGAGTGATGAGGCCAGAGGCAAAAACAACATAAGGTGGGGGGGGGGGTGTTTGGTTGGGTTTTTTTCCTGCTCCCAAGCTGGGGCATTTCAAGATCTTTTATTCACTTTCATATTGTTGCAGTACCTCTTTCAAATTCTCTGACTAGGTGTCACAATATGGTAGTGATAGGGCAGGAAGCAAAGAAAAAGATTCCTTCAACATCTGGCCCTTGAGGTACACTGTCAGAATTCTTACCCCACCAGCACCTCCTCAGGGAGCCTTCATATGAAAACGTCCCTGCTGAGAGGCCTCCTTGTGCAAGTCATCAAATTACAGTCATTATCCCAGAACAGTAAGAATACAGTGATTTGCACATCCATGAGGGGATTGGAGGAGAATGCTGAAGAGCTTTGCATGTATTAAGCAGGTAAACTGCGCAGCCCTGCAGCTGTTGTTCTCCTCCTACAGTAGTGCAAATTGAGCTGCTGAGGATTGAGTGAATTGGACCTCGGGCCAACTCCTGCGGGGGATACCTGGTTGCTTAAACATGCAGTGAGGTTCCTACTTGCAACGTCATTGGATACCTAACTTGTCCTCATAGGGATGACTATTCATACCATGGCCTTTTCTGAATCTTTAGGCTGTTATGTAAAATTAGGGCCTTGGGTGATCCCGTGGAGATCTGAAGGAACTTCAAGATTTTTAAAAAAATTTTCCTGTCTAAGATAGGCTGTGTCTTGTGTGTCCTGTGTCTGTCTTCTGTGCTTTGGGATTTGCCCTGCTCTTTAAATTTGACTTGTGCAGTACCTGGCCTTTCGTAAGGCATTACCCTTAATTATTCCTGCTAGCCAATTACAAGTAATAAAGAGAAGTTTAGAGTATGTGTGTTCTTAAATTGAGAAAGTGTGAGCTTTATTTTCTATGATATTCTCCACTGACCTCTGTGTGTGTTTGGTTTATCTTCTTTTATTTCAACCAAATGCCTTGTTGAGGACAAGACTTAAAATGTGCAATTAATTATTCTTTCTTTTGTTGTCTCTGAACCCTTACAGGTGTTTTCAAAGCTATCACTTCCCTGTGAGTAGGTGATTGTTTGCATTTGCCTTCTCTGTTTCACCAGTTCTGCAAAAGCTACATGTTGTCTTTCCCTAATAAAACTCCTGTGTTACTACAAATGTAGTAATAGACACTGTAAAGTATTACAAATGTTCTTTGGATCTTTATGTACAGAGACTACAGTTCTGATACCTGTTTGTAGATAGCAAGGCTACAAAGCCTAGAAGGTCTAATAGGTATCAAAACTGCAGATTTCTGCTTTTAAAGAGGTGTGCTGTCATTTCTTTGTTCTGGAGGTGGGGGGAGGTATGTATTTAAAAATTTAAATTTCCCTATACCAGAAATAGGAATTTTCATGTAATGGGGCTGAATTGAGAGATGAGTGAGATATGACAGTGGGGTATTACTGACATGAAATGAGTTATGTGATCTCAACCATTTCAGTAGGTGATAAATTATTTCTAGTTTTTATCCTGATCCAAATGATGTTGTTTCATATAATACAGAGCCATAGTTCGTGGAAGTGGGACTCACTGGGGAAAGATTTTCAAGTTTTTTTGAGATGTGCTGCTGGCTGTAATATATATGGGAAGATGTGTTCTACTTAAGAATTTGGTGATGTTTTTCTTTTAAAAAATATTCAGATGAGCCTTCCATGCCTTCACCTTTCCTGAAAACTGTCTTTACTTGAATGTAGAAATACAGGTTTAACTACATTATTTTCATTATTGTATTGAAAAACCTCAGCTCGATTTCAGAAGGTATGCACAAAATGGGACTTTCAGTGCTCTGGGTAACTCCACTGTTACCTGTATTGCACAGGGCATGATTTCTTAACTATATGAGAAACTCTCCACGTACTGCTTGTTGAAGACACCTACAGATTTCTAGATTCAGTCTGTTCTTGCAGCAAGAGAAGCCAGCAGCCTCTCCTGGGTGCATCAGGAACCAGTACTCCGTCTCATGAGAGACAGTCCAGTCCTCCATGAACTTCTTCAACATGAGTAAGTCTTTCAGGCTGCAATCCTTGATGAACTGCTCCAGTGTGGGTCGTCCCCCCCTGCCCCCCCTCACTCCGATGGGTGCAGTCCTTCAGGACTAGAGTGCTCCGTTGTGGGTCTCCTGTAGGGGATAAGTCCTGCTACAACCCTGCTCTAGCATGGGCTTCCCACAGGGTCACAGCCTCCTTCAACCCAGCATGGTGTTCTCCACAAATTGCAGGTGGATCTCTGCTCCACCATGGACCTCGTCAGCTGCAGGAGGACATGCTAGCTCACTATGGTCTGCTTGGGAATCTCTACCCTGGCAGCTGGAGCACATTTTCCACCTTGTTCTTCACTTGCCTGGGTGTCTCCACAGCTGTTCCTCTCACATTGTCTAACACTCTTTGGCACAATCGCTGCTGCAGAGGGGTTTTTTTGCATTATCATACACCGATCCTGTAGGTGCAAGTGATGGGATTGACCTTAGCCAGTGGCAGGAGCTGGCTGACATTGGCCCTGTCAGATGTGTGGGAAGCTTCTGGCACCTTCTCACAGAAACTATGAGCCCTATGGCCCCCCTGCTACCTAAGCCTGGCCATGCAAAACCAGTGTGGTCCTCCAGGTTCCTTCCCAAGCTTGCCTGTTTTGTCATTCTCTATAATGAGCATGGTTGTTAGTAGAAATAAAGGGTCCAAGGTGAACTTCTGCAGGGCCAGCACAAAGTGGAGAAAAAAATCTGAATAGCAATAAAGTTGGAATGCAGATTGGGTTAAATGACTTACAGAGAATAGAACGATATTGTTGATAAGCCACTCATGCAGTAGCTACAGGTAAAGGAGCTCTTGTCAATACAGAAGGGTATGAGAAATTCTAAGAAGTCAGCTTTTTACTGCAAGCGTGAGAAAGCTGGTAGCATGGAGGATTGTAGCCTCTCTTTGTATGGGTCTAAAATACTGCTGGAATTTGCTGTCCTCTCACTGGTGTTTTTCTGCCCTGGTAATTGATCCAAAGTGTATTGTAAATGTAAGAAGTAAGTTGCCCAGAAGCTAAAAATTGCAGTGTTCTTACACTGATTACATTTTATCAGATAGATGCTGAATGCTCATCTTGCCTTTAAGACTTGCTGGTGTTAGTAAGAGAGGCTGTAGTTGCCTCTGGGCAAGTAGTAGTGTTGTGGAAGCGTTCATGTGTCCCAAGCTTCAATTATTCTTACTCGGAAGTCTTTGCAGTCAAAAGATCTTGACATTGCAGTTGTGGGTGGATGTTTGGTGTTGATTTTTGAGTTATTTGGGGTGTTTCTTTCAAGTTAAGTTGGTAAGTGGGTGAATATTACCACCTCAAAACTTCACATAATTCTACATTTTGCATTTTCTTTCTGAAACGGTGCTTACATCTAGTTCTGTGTCTGTGATCTCGACAATTCGTACCGAGAAACAGCAGAATGGCTGTAATCTGCAGCCTAAAGAGCAGCTCTTAAAAGGTGCTTCCTAGCTTGCTCTTCCAGGATTTTCACCTGGAGTTGACAACTGCAGGCTTCTTTTAGTAACAAGAGCTGTGTAGTCCCTAACTCACTTAGCAACCTTGGGCATTTGTCTTCTTTTCAGCCAACGAATGCTGTCTCGGAAGCGGGGCATCTCCGGCTTGGTAATGAGGGTTCGTTGTTTGGAATATGTGTTATCCTGTATTTGCTCTGCAGAGATGGCACGAAGTGAAAAACTTGCTGAATCCCTTATTCTTGGGTTTGTTTCCAGCCCCGGCCGCATCGCCCCTCTCTCGGGCGGGGCCGCCAGTCGCGTCTCGGTTCGGGGAGCGATGCGGCGACGGCTGATTCCGCCATCCCAGGATTCAAGCGCGATGGGGCGCGTAGCCTGTCTCCCTGTCGGAGCCCATGGACCGGGGGCCCCCGCGGTGCGGGGCTGCGCAGGGACGCCCGGGGCGGAGGCGCGTCGGTGCCCGCGGAGAAGCCGCCCCGGCTTTGCGAGGCCCGGAGCGAGGGGAGGCGGCCGGGCGGTGTCCACCCCATACTGGGTCTGCTCTGGTTCTCTGCTTCTCCTCTGGCACCGTTCCGTCCTCGGTGTTCGCGGGTACGCGTACCGAGCCATGAATTGCCGTCGTGCCAAAATCCGAGAGGTGCCAAGTGCTGCCGATCTGCCGGGGCTGCCGCCGGCTCCGCAGCGGGTCGTGTAGCATCTGCTGGCGGGTTTGAACTCTGTCTGCTTGTAGGGTTATTGGAAAGCAACTGGCTCCTCAGGATTCCTTGCCTAATCAGAGGTGTTACCTCCTCCTCTTCCCCCAGTGTCTCTTGACATCATTTCATCCATCAGAGTTTCAGAGGAAAAAAAACACCAACCAAAGCAGAACCCACCCAGTCTGAGAGCAGCCCACACCAGCCCCTCAGTTTTGCTGTGACTGCAGTGAAGAGCTGGATCGGGGCAATGAAGCATGGGAGGGGGGCTGAGCTCCGTGTCCTGAGGGATTTGGTGCCGGGCGAGCCGAGAGGAATCCAGAGCGATGCACCAACCGGCATCCCCCGCATCCCGGCAGGGTATCAGTGAGCGCCGCGATCGCGCGTGGAGATGCGAAGGTGCTTGACCCACGGGAACGAAGTAGCCCTCAAGGTGCATTTGCCTCTGCTCGTCCTTGTTGCTCCATGGGATTTGTTCTGTCCCCCGCAACTGACCTGATGTGGACCGAAGCGTTTCTAACATGAACTTTCTTTCTGGGATCTGGTGGTCTCTTCCCTTGGTCTTGGTCTGGGCGATCCCCCCAGTCACCTCCTCATGGTGGTAAGCTGTGCAATTCCAGAAATTTTTATTTGCTCTTGGGGAAGGTGGGGTCGGGTTAACTGTGAATTAGGGGAGGTGGGGGAAGCCTCTCCGTCTTAATCGCAGAAGCGGAGCTCGCTGCTGCCAGCTGCTCCGGTCCAGAAAGTCCGGCCTTAAAGAGAGCGAATTTAGACGGTCCCGGCACCTCCTTCTACAACCCGTCCCAGCTCTCCGACCTCCTCCTCCGCATAAGCACAGCGCAACTGCGGGGGCTATCCGGAGCTTTCGGCAGCGGTGGGGGGGAACCCGGCCCGGCGGGGGCAGCGGGCACCGCCCGGCCGGCGCTGCCCGGGGCCGCGGAGGGAGCGGGAGGAGGGCAGGGAGGCGGGAGGGGAACACGCCCGAGGGGCGCGGGCGAAGCGCTGCTGCTGCTGGCAGCCGCCCCTCCGCGCCCCGGCGGCGCTGGGAATTGGCTACAGCGGCGCTATTTTTTTATATTAATTTATTTCTTCTTCCTCGTCTTCCCCCGCCCCTCCCTCCTTCATAGTTTCTCCTCGCTGAACTGCACACTGCCAGGGCAGAGGGCTGAGAGCTCGGGCGGCAGCGCAGGGCCCGGCTTCAAGTGATAGTTGATGCCGGTGTGGGGCGTCCCAGGCAGCTCGCTGCAAAACGCCTTAGAATGGAACATAAACCTGCCCCTCAAACTAGAGACCCCAACCAAGCCCAGACCGGAAAATCTTGGTGTAGGAGAGGAGTTAAGCTCCTTGTAATCCTGGGGAACGCATTTAACATTGACTCTGGCTGATACGCGATCAAAGCCCGATTTATCAGACTGAGCATGTTTCAATAAAGTTACTATCTGTGTCTTTAGTCATTTAAACGTTATTTATTGCGATGGCTTTTTGTCAGTGTCTTCTAGATGCCACCTAACTATATATTTTTGTAAGTCACGGCTTTAACGATTTTATGATCGTATGAAATAATGAAAATCCAAGAAAAGGACATTTTATTCTGTTTGATCCCTTCAAAAGACACCTATAGAAGTTTGGATTTTATGAAAGGTACCTTTCGAAACGTTTCAGGACTAATAGAGACCATCTGGATGCAGATGATGTAATTTAATTTTTTCGAGGTTTTTTTTTTTTTTTTTAAGTACTGCACGGAGCTGTAATAGCGGGCTTGGGGTTCTCCTCAGTGCTTCACATTATTTAAAAAAACACAGGCTCGATGACTAATTGTAAAGGATTTCCACCAAAAAGGCAGAGATATCTGCTGCTCGGGACCCGCCAGAGGAAGGCTCCGGAGCGCTGAGGACCCTCCTTCTCTCGGAGTCGGTTCACGGGGGTCGGCACAGCCCCCCGTGCTGCCCTGCCCCTTCCCTCCCGCAGGTACATGGGCGCCGTGGGCTCGTCGCGGGTGATGTGCGACAACGTGCCGGGCCTGGTGAGCCGGCAGCGGCAGCTGTGCCGCCGGCACCCCGAGGCGATGCTCTCCATCGGCCGTGGCGTGGCCGCCTGGACGGCCGAGTGCCAGCACCAGTTCCGGAGGCACCGCTGGGACTGCAACGCCCTGGAGCGGGGGCAGCGCCTCCTCGGCCGCGTCCTGCTGCGCAGTGAGTCCCGCGGGCCGCGCCGGCAGCAGCGGGGCCTTTCCGCGCTTGGGTGGGGCGTGCAGCCTCCGCGGGCCGAGGGCAAAAGGGGGTTTGGAGAGTCGGCGTGAGGGTTCAAGTGTTCCTCATAAGGGTAACGGGGGCTGTTTCAGGGCTGGCATCCCCTGGGCAGTGTGCGGGAACGATGGGAAGCGGTGGCTGTCCTCCTGTGTCCTTCGTCTTAGCAAGGGTGAATCTTGGTTTTACCTTTCAGGAGGAAAGGAGCAGGACATGCAAAGTTATTCTAAGGTCTCACAGGCAGCAGATCAGCATACATGATAACGTGAATATCTGCATTGCTCAAAAATCTGTATCAAATCAGGGAGACAATGTGAGGCTTTGGCATATTAGGGGCTGGCTCTGCAGTTCCCGACTTTTTTTTTTTTTTTTTTCGTAATGTATACCAAACCCCATATTACAGCCTACAGGGAAATTAAGGCATCAGAATGTGGCAGCAGGACGGAAGACTTCCCATCACAGCCCAGCCTCAGGATACCAATACTCGGGATGGGGCCTGCTGAAAGGGGCAGCCCAAGTGCAAACAGGAGCCCACTGCGTTGGGATGGCAGCGGACTATCCCTCCTGCAGGCGATTCCCGCTGGAGCATTTAGCCGGGAAAGCGCAGCCGCAGGGTGCAGTCCCTCCAGGGCTGTGCTGTCTGCGGGGTGAGGGGTCTGCGCCCATGGCGGGGCAGCACTGCCCTCCAGGCACTGCGACATTGCAGGTCAGGCTCCGAGGGAGAGAGGCAGGGCAGGGCACACACGTCTGACAGGGGCAAGCCAGGCTTCTGCAGACCCCACGCAGCTGAGGGCTAGGTTGTGCTTCTCTCCCTGAGGGAGAATGGTTAAGCAGGGTGGTGTTGTCTTCTAAAGGTCGGAGTAAGGCATCTGGTGAGTCTTCAAATCTCAAAGGTGGCCCTTTAGACTCAAAGAAATGGCTGGGATTTGTTACTGGGTGAGAATGTCCCTACCCGAGGGATAAACGTGCCGAGATTCCTAGTACCTGCAGCTCTTTTCCCCAAATGCCACACCGTGCGTGCGTGGCCTTCCCTGGTGCACAGCCAGTGCGGCTGTCCCTGAATGTCCCCGGCATCACTCTAAGCTGTCAGCAGTGTGGCACCTGCAAGGAGGGGAGTAGGAAAGTACCCTGGGACCATTGCCCCACTGGGGGGGACAGAGAGGAGGATGGCAGACACTGGGCATGCTGACCCAAGCAGGGGGATTTTCATTCCATGCTAGATTCTGCTGCTGGTAAGCCATTGGTTCCTGTAACCAGCTTCATGTTCCCTTAGTAATTATTTGTGAGTAACCAGTAACATCATCCATAGACTCATTTTCAGTGAGGTTTGTCTGACATTCAGGAAAACATGCCTGGCAGAACATAGCCTAATGATGATGAGGCTATTTAATTAAAAAAAGTAAAAAAAGTAGTTTTTCCAGAAGTGAAGTTTTCACTGTTGGCTCATGTGAGAGAATGACAGCATCAGGCTTCTTGAGCTCTGCACTGAGCCTGATCAGGCTGTGATTGCCATGGAAATGTAGCTTGATAATCCTCTAATAAAATTGATTAGTTCAAAAAACCTTTTCTATTCCAACAATATAGAGAGTTTAAGTTAACGCTTTACAAATTTTTGGTATTTCTGAATAAGTTTTCTCAGAAATAAGTCTTCAAAAGAGTGTGATTTGAACAAGCCATGGTAACTTCTGCCTGATTTTTGAAGGCAGTGTAGGGAAGACATGGTTTGCCCAGTCCTTTTGTAAGCTTTTAGCTGCCATTTGCAAAAGGGTTGCACAGCCTGTAGAAGTTCAGGGCTCATTCATAAGTTAAGCATATTGGTGCTACTGCAATTGAAATGCTAAATAATAAATTCTATGATGTAATTCTGCCTCTACAAAAAAATCACAGTTAACATTTTTCTTTGGGGTCCTCTTTACTGTGCTAACATTACTTAAAATTTATAAGCCCTGCAAAGAGATCTCTCTCACTGCAAGTTGTCTTAGATATTGCACAGAAATCTACTTGTCATTCTTCCTATGCTAAAAACTTTAAAAGCAGGGAAATATTCCATTACCATAAATAGATCTGTGGTAGTGTAATGTGGCTCTGTATTGTAAACAATTATTTTTGTTTGCAAGAATTAGCAATTATTACATTGAAATATGTACCTAATCGCCTATGAGTAGGCATAGTCTAGAAGTTCAGATAATCTTTGGTAAAGTACCTTGATTAGGAGATGGGAAAGCTGCCAGAGCAGCTGGCATGCAGAAGTTGCAGCTGCCAGACCAAATCCCGCCTCAAGCATGACACAAGTGGTGCCATTGATTTAATGGAACTTATTTGTGTGAATTACGGTTATGGGCTAGATTCTAGGCAGAAAACCTAATATTGACTTATTTTTCAGAAAATAACACCCAACTTTTCTCCCTAGCATGGTTTAAGCAGGAAAGTCTACTCCAAGAGCTTCAGGAGAGGGAAACGTAGTTTCAAGAGTTACTTGCAGTATTTTGCAATGTACATGCTGTTTCAGTGTCCCTATTTAATAACTTTTAAACTTATCTCTCAGATAGCACCTCATATATTCTTCTAAATTCGTGAAACATGATAGGAATACCAGCTGTCTTATTCACATATCTGTGCAAAACAACTGATCCATGGAAGTATATTAACCAATATCAGAAGCAAATGTTTAATGTTTTCCAACTCTAACACTATATTGATGAGCTTTTACCAGGGAGGGGTCCAAGTTTAAGCCATGACTAATTCTGGCTCCAGGGAATGTGTATTTATGTGATTTCAGCCTAGTTTATCTTATGGTCTGCAAAAAAGTCCAGGCTAACTTTCTGGATATAGGACAGCCACTCAAAATAGCTACCCCAGTGATATTTAAAGCAACTTTTTTTTGTTTCAGGTAGTCGAGAATCTGCTTTTGTACACGCCATCTCCTCTGCTGGAGTTGTTTTTGCGATCACCAGGGCGTGTAGCCAAGGGGAGCTGAAATCCTGCTCCTGTGATCCCAAGAAGAAAGGCTCTGCCAAGGACAGCAAGGGCCATTTTGACTGGGGTGGCTGCAGTGATAACATTGACTATGGCATTAAATTTGCCAGAGCCTTTGTGGATGCCAAAGAATGGAAGGGGAAAGATGCCAGGGCGCTGATGAACCTTCACAACAACAGAGCTGGAAGGAAGGTGGGTGTCCATCCAATAGAGGTGTTCTTGGACAAGTCTCTTGTGTTCAGGCAGTTAATGCTTGGCTCTTGCTGTCTGGTCTCAGAAGTTATGAAGAAATATGGGAAGAGCAGGAGCTTGAGCTGCTGTTTCTATCTCCCTTGGAGGTTCAGTGTGACAGAGGTCTACAAACAGACCAAATTCAACTGCCTAACAGTATTCCTGTTGAAGTCACTTCAGTTGCTCCTTCTGTGGGAAGTTAAGCAGGAGTCTAAGCTGCAGAACCACTTGGGATGGAGGTTTTGTTTTGAGCCTAATTCTTATATAAGCAGGAGTTTTATTTTTGATTAGTACAGAATACAAATTCCTAAGAGAGGCTAGAGATCACACTGAAGCACAGGCTTGACAAAGAGCAAATTCAAAATAACTCTCGAGAAAAAAAAATTCTGTCCATTTCTGTATATGTATGGTAAACTTAATCACAAAGTGAGCAGAGATAAAAGGTAATTACTTCACTTTTTAAGAAAATAAATCCAAAATACATGTCCTTCCAAAAGGCAAAGGCCTTGGAGCATGGCCTGCAACCCCTTTTCTAATCATTGTATGAAAATACCATTCCTGAATTTCAGCTAAAAGAGTCTTTCCTTTCGCATCACAGATGAGTAGAGGGAATAGTTGCCAGGTGTATTGCCCACCTCTGGTGCAAGGGCTGAGGAATATCTGCACTAACATTTTGTGGTGGTAGCTATAAAAAATAAGAATAGTGCATGAAACTGGAATATGCTGTTTCATTATTTAAGACATGTTAAAAAATTTGCTGCTCCCATGACATCTGAAATTATGCAGAAAAAAAATGTTTTATTGTGCTAGACCAAGCACTTCTAGAATTATTTGTAGAGACTTTTTGTGTCTTTGGTTTTCCTTAATGTATATTTAGTAGGAATTAAGTTGTTTGTATTCTGATCTTTTTTTGTACAGCAAGTAGATGATATTCCAGAAAAACTTTTGTTCTTTCCTTCACCAGTTTATTTGCCAGCAGGTGTAATTAATATGTAACACAGGCAGACAAAGCTATTCAGATCAATGATAGGCACATGCAGTACTCTGGTCATGTTTCAGTTACTGTCCAAAAGAGGCTGAAGTCTACAACACAAACAAAGATTTTTTAGGGGCAAATAAGTTTCATTATGGGAAGTACTTTCTGTAGTATTTGAGCATATAATTTTTAAAAAATTTTAATAAACACCTCTGCCAAATACTAAGGTAGTACTGGTAAGGTAGATTTTTAGAAAAATATCAAGAAATTTTAATAAATACATTCTCATATGCTCTAGGACCTGCTTTATGAACAGAGACACTGTTTTATATTCATAGTGCAGTAGTGTAGGTTTAGCTTTGCAGGGATCTTACCACCCCACCTGCCCACAAGCCTGGCATTTTGACCTGGGTAAGACCATCTGTGCCTTTGCTTTTTTCTTGCCCCCAAAATGGGTGTTGATAGATTTCTTTTAAAACTAGACTGTTCTGTGTTAATTAAAAAATAATTAGAACAAATATTTATGATATTCCCATATGAATCATAGAACATAATATGCTGTATATCAGTATAGGAACATCACTGACAAAACAGACCTGCATTCCTGTGTGCCTCTTCCACTATTCCAGGAAATTGTTTTAAACATACAAATAGTCAAATTGATTTCTGCTCAGATAATTAAAACCAAGCATCTGCTTAAATCCCAGATTTGTGATATGTCAATTAAGTGGGGCTGTGGGAATGCCAGTGGTTTCTTTGAAGTAGTCATATCATTTACAACTTGGAAACAAATTTAACAGTCCTTTGGTTTTATAATACATTCTCACTTTATTACAAAGAGCTTGACTGAAAAAGGCTGCCCCGCTGTGCATCAATCTCACTTCTAATCATGGGGCTTTCCTCTCTCTTACCTTCTTTCCATGATGACGTTCCTCTTGTACAAACTCTAAAAGTTCATATTTCATGAACCCTTAAGGTATAATATTTAGAGATCAAATATCTATATCTACATAATTAGGAATGAATTATTTACTGTCTATGAACCCATCTGTTGTTCTCCAACGTCATACTTAGCTTAAATATCTGAGATTAAGCTGAAATGTCTTTAATGCTCCAGATGTTAAATTAATGATAAGGGTGATCTCTCCAATGCAAACTAATGAAGATCTTATTCTAAAATGTTTGTTAAAAGCTGTATAAGCATTTTAAGTATACTGTATTTTAAAATTCTGCCTAGATCTGATGCCTAGCAGAGGTACAATGCTTTACACAGTCTTTTAAAAATCATTTAAATATGAAACGTCTATGAATTTCTGGGCAATATTTGAAACACTGTTCAGAGTAAAGGGCAACTTCATGAAGATGAGGTGGAGAGGGTCAGAGGGTCAGCACGGCGATCCTGCAGCTGGAACAATGGGGAAAGGGGGCACCTCCCCCTCCTAAGGGGCTGAAGGATTCTGGCCATTTCTGATGGTTTCCTCCTGTCCAGTCTGTGTCCTAGCACTGTAGCCCACATCGATCCTTGGGATACTGGCAGGAGCAGGAGGGTAAGCCCACCAGCCGGAGAACTGTGTGTACGGTGAGTCAAGCAACCAGAGCAGACCAACCACATGGGGATGACTTGATGCTACCAGTGGGTGTCACTACAGACCGTAATTTGGAGACCCACGGCAGGCCTGGCACTACAGGATGGATGAAAAAGGGCTGAGAAGTAATTAATCACACTTCGTTTTACCTGTGTACATTTATATTTACCTGTGCATTTCTAAACAGGCCGTGAAGCGGTTTTTGAAACAGGAGTGCAAATGTCACGGTGTGAGTGGATCATGCACTCTAAGGACCTGCTGGCTGGCCATGGCAGACTTTAGGAAAACTGGAGATTATCTGTGGAAGAAATACAATGGAGCAATTCAGGTGGTCATGAATCAAGATGGCACGGGTTTCACTGTGGCTAATAAGAAATTTAAGAAGCCAACTAAGAATGACCTGGTATATTTTGAGAGCTCTCCAGACTACTGTATCAGGGACAGAGATGTAGGTAAGCCTCTATCATTACATGTGAATGCTTTTATTTAAGACATTTGTACTTCAAAGATCATCAAAAATTATAATTTTAATAAGAGTGTGTGTATATGCATATATATTAAAATCCATGCATGTAACCAGCAGCAAACCGGAAAGATGATGTTTTGGAAGAACTCAGTACAAGAACAATAGTTCCTTGATGTCTCTAGGTGTACAATAGCCAGTTGTTGTTCTAATATAATTCAGCAGTTTCTGCCAGGTGCTATGGAGCCCTGGAGATGCTGTAAGGCAAAGCTGCTTCCAGTAAAGGTTTGAGTTGTGCTCTGGAGGGCAGGTCCATACTGGGCACAGCCACACTCACCCTTGTGACATACAGTTCGCTCCAGAGCTGCCCCAAGTCCCGTGGAGTCCCTTTGATGTCACCTCCTGTTGCACTGCTTCCTTTCCACATTGTTATGCCACCACTGCGGTGCCCTCCTTTATCTGCACGTTCCCACAGCTCGCTGTGACTGGACCCTGGGTGCAGACACACCTGTCCCCATCTAATATGGGACAATTAAAGCTTGTGACAATCCAACCCTGCCTACACCAGGCAAGGCAGCTGTGGGAAACATGGGGTGAAGCAGCTGGAGGACATGCAGGTGGATGAAAGAGTAGAGGTTGGTGGGACACAGCACACTTGGCTGTGTGACACAGCTTTTTATTCTTCTTTATGAGGCAGTGTTGGCTCTGTCCACAACAACCATCACATTTTCTGAAGAGTTGTGCCAGCCCCCGTGGGAAGAGATAAAGTATTGGTGCTGCTATTAACACTGGCTTTTCCTGCTTCAGAGATTTAAGAGACACACTTAATTCAGTGTTACAGAATTCAAGGCATTGCCAAGCACCAGGAATCCTTCTAATGGCTCTTGACCCATGTATAGTATTTCCTGATGTTGCAATTAAAAACTGGCAACTAGAAAACCAGAAATCAGGAAAAGAGAGGCAGACTGAGTAATGTATGAGAAAAGTTGTGGAACGAATTAATAGGTTGTATAACGGACCAGATTGCACCCCATATGACAAATCTGTAAGTATCTGGATAGCAGTGCAGCTCAACTCCTTTTGGCACTGCTGCATGTTTACAATACAAGTTTGCTTGGAATAAACATTGCAAAACAGCTGTACTTAAATAAGAACAATATGTGAATTCCTGGTTGTGTACTATTGACTTCAATGAACCCAGAATTTCATGCAGTACAATTACATTGTACAGTGTTTCTGGTTAGTTGAGTCGTCAACAGAATTTTAAATGTTTTTTATTATTTTGGCAGGTGATGTTTATTACCTGCACGAGCACATACCATTCCTTGAATAGTGGCTGATACTGTAAAGTCTAATCCACGTGAATAAATGGGCATATTGTGGCATCATGCAGAGATTAACTTTGCAGACCAGGAATTTTTCCAAAACATTTATCTGTTGATGTTGCTTCATTTATTGTAAAAAAAAATTCATGATTTCTTTTCCCTTGGAAGAAGAACTTGTACATTACCCAATTCTATGTTAAAAAGCCATTTAATAATCTCTTCATACTAAGCCTGATCTCATCTGTCAGTCTTGCTTTTGTGGAGGAGAGTGGGCATTTTCCACCACAGTGTATTATGTGCATTTGCCGGACACTGACAGGTCTGCCCAGAGATGGCAAAGTCTGACATGTTCTTTGCCTCAGCTCAGCATAAGGCTGCAGCTGAGGTGGTGTTTCTTTGCTGCCCAGAATTCAGAGAATGTGGCTGTTTGGAAGTGCATGTTTTTAGTGAACTGCAGTAAAACTTTGATGGGATGTGGGATGCCCCGCTGCTTGCATGGAGCAAAGAAAGAACCACACAAAGAAAGTGTGGTCTGGCTTTGACTGAGATGATTTTGGCATCTGCACCACTTTTTTTTTTCCCCTCATTTTTTTTTTGGTTTGAGCATTGCAGAGTGTGAGCCCTGTTAAGTGACTGCAAATGAAATGAGCTTATGGAAGTCTGAGTTGGAAATAGGTGGGGAGCATCTCAGTGTCAGCTGAATCTAATACCAAAATGTATGTCCTTGAATACAGTTCTGCCTTTCATTCTCCAGGGAATCCAAGTGATTTAGTGCTTCAGGAAAAAAAAAATTATCTGGAAGTTGGTTAGTATTGGAGCTGAATGAAGGATTCACAGAGAAAACCTTATGAAGCAGCATGACTTGACCAGGAGACAACTTCACAAACTGTAAAATGTCCAAGCCAGTGTCCCCTGTGGCTTGATTGTGCTAACACATAGGAACCAGTGAGTTAAAAGTGCTCAAGGATTCTGCCATCAGCAGCCTACCCAGGAAAAAAGCAGATACCTTCTCTTTCCCCCCACTGGAGCTTCTATCCTGGGTCTGGCATTCTGTCTGAGGGGGCAGCTGGGCATACATATATAGAACACCCCCCAAAAATGGTTTGTTTGGGGTTTTTTGTTGTTTGTTTGTTTGTTTGTTTTTCTCTAGAAAGAAAAAGAGGAGTAATTGATTTCAGGAGGGGGTATAATAGAGGAAATCATTAATAACAACTCAATAGCAAGATAATGTAATAACCTGACCACCTCTTTCCTTGCCTTAACATTTCATGAAAGACCAAATGAAGATTTTCCAGAAGTGTTCAGAATTCATTTAACCCTGCACACATAACTCTGCTGAAATAATTTTTGCTCATATTTCATACTCGGTTTCATACTCAAAATTTGATAGAAACAGAGATAGAACATCCCAGAGAGCTTTTAAAAATCATCCTAGGTAAGCTGCTCTTCTTATCAACACATGGCCATCTCTTCAGTGCTGGCCTGGGAAATTCCAGCCCCTCCAGACAAACCTGCCTCCAATGTGTACTGCTTGTTCTCTCCAGCCCTTCTGTACTGGGTGTTGTCCATAGGATCCAGTAGCTTCAGAGCTACTTTTTTGTGAACATTCCCTTAAATTATTTTTTCTCCAAGAACATTTGTGAGGAAACTATTGTTGGGGATTTCACTGGTTTTGCTTTTTTTTTTTCTTTTTTTTTGTGCGTAATGATGGATGTTATTGCTCCAGATAACACTAGATTTTAATCAATAGAAGTAGAAGAAAAAAGCTTTCATTACATACTAATAAATACATTTTAGAGCTTTAAGAATGGAAAGAAAATATTTTTCAACATAACACAAGTTGTCTTCCAAAAATAACTGTGCAAACCAAGAAGAAAGGACTTGATGTACAGGCTGTGATGTTGGTAGTATGAAAAGCTGTGGATGTTTTGGCAGGTAAAGTGGGTGTAGGAATGGCAATTCCAACATTTGAAATGAAAACAAAGAGGTGGTACAAAAACATTTTACAAGTTAGAACCTACTCCTTCCTCATAAATGCTGAGGAAGTGCATTGCAGGTAGCAAGCAGAAGACTCTGCCTTATTTTGTGCAGTGTCTTCCGCTGCTTTCACTACTTGGGCCTGCCAAGGAGTGCAGTAACTTGTCTGGCTCCTCACTGCTGGTTATTGTTCATTTTCTTTCTCACTAGAGAAGCTGCAGAGATTCTGAAGATGCTGTTTGAACTTTTAAAAAAGGTTGGTTTTGCTCAAAAACTAAGCCTTTATATGAGCTTGTTTTCACTTTTGTCACAATCTGTGGATAATTAAGTCCCCTGCCCTAGTTGTGTAGTAAATATTGATATTTTGTGGTATCAGATGATACCAGTTTCTGACTGTCTGTTAGTGGCTGAAATAATTTTGGTTTTGAAGCTGGTGCCAAAACTCCTTTTTAAAGCAGTGGGTGCATCCTACTGAGGTTGTCCTTTAGTGCTATGTGATTTCCCCTTAAATCTGGAAATAAGAACACTGGACTTGGAAACTAACTTGTGCCTCAGCTGAGGAATTGGTCAAACCTTTCTGGTGAGCTCCTGATGGACGTGGAGGAACATGGGGTTTTCCTTCACCCCCAGGAGCCAAATGACACAGCCTCACTCTGCTCCTGGTTGGGAGTTGTGCTGAGGTGGAGGGTTTGCACCTCCATGCTCCCCCAAATATCAGAGGCTTATACTATAAAGTATACTTTAAAGTGCTGTTCAGCCATCTCCCCAAGGATGTTGTGCAGAGGGTTGGTTCATAGGCAGCAGCATGAACATGCTCAGACCCCAAGGAGATTTGGGATTTACCAGGCTGCAGGAGCCTGTTTCTGGCTCCATTCCGTGTGTTTTCCCTCCCCTCTGCCCGTTCTCTGTGCCTGGCTGGTGCAGCAGCACCTTTGCAGCTCAAGAGCCCTGAGCCGGGGCCAGGGCTCAGCCGATGGGGGTGGGCAGCCACGGGCACCTGGGCTGAGCCAGGGGCCAAGGGCACCAACACCTTCTGCTCTGCCTGCAGCAGACACGAACCAGCCATTCCATGGGGAAGCCCTCCAGGTGTATGCCTCTACCCAATGAATATTTAAACATGTAAATAAATACAGGAATCTAGGCCATGGGAGGGAAGCTGAGATGTGTTCTAGGGGCTGAAGTGCTTCTCCAGGACAGCAGTTGAAGACTGTCCTGAATTTGATGCAAAAAGAGGAAAATTTGCACCCCTGTGGCTGAGAGGTTGGATCATGTGTCGGTCCCATGAAAAAAACACCGTTTGAAATCCCTCATCACATTCGTGGTTTGGGGTCAACCCCCATATAATATGAAGTCTTCCTGATGCTGGACGTGCAGCAAGGGATGGAGAGACAGTGAAGACTTGTATGTTATAAACTGCTTTGAGACAGCAGGATCAGTGCATACAACCTTAAATTCACCATGGGGAAAAAAAAAAAGAAAATTGGAATTCATTCAGCTTAAATTATTAATAATTACAATTTAACTGCAGTTTACATTTTTTATTAATTAAGATTGGTTTGCTATCCTAGCTCATGCAAATTTTAATTAACGTTTGCATGTATTTGATTTCCTTAAGAAGGTAAATTGTTCATGTTCGGTGTGCACCTGCAAATACACATTGTAAAATATTTCCAGTTAATTTACTGACCACAGCTGTTACTTAGGGAATATCACCTTGCCCAAGAAGAGAATGGAGTTGTAGTCAGGTCTATGGAAAATGTCAGAATAATGTTAATTTTTTGGATATATCTGCATTTGATGCATAATAGCAATACATAGGAAATTAGGTGAGGCAATTAATTTTTATGAAGTTTTCAGATTAGTGGTATTAACCTGTCAGCAGCTGTGGTACTGACCATAAATTGTACCCTAAAATCAGTTTGTGTTAGATGAACAGTGGTTCCTGTGTGGTACAGTCGCTGTTCAGACTAAGACATGCCTTACAGAGCCATTTTGTGCCACATGGACATAGGCACAGGCATTTCAGCCACTCCTCCTGAATGTTTCAAGAACATGACAAGGTGTGATATGGTTCCTCTCCCTCTTTCTGTCCACAGCAGGCTATAATTTAGTTTCGTCCAATCTCATCATGAAAGGGGAGAACTCCTCTTGGCGTTACCCCACAGAGATGAGAGGCACACAGAGCAGCAACTCTTCAGCAGCCACCTGAACTGGTGGAATGGGGCCTGTGGGTGGACACAGCAGTGATGCTACATGCCTGAGGTGCTTCTGCACTCACTTCTGCAAGACTTTAATCACTGGCAGCACAGTTACTTTACCCATTGCAGGGCACCAAATTTTTTGGTCTTCTCTTTGGTCTTCTCTTTCCCACTCCTCTCCTGCACACCCAGATCTCCTCAGCGAAGCCCATGAGATCCTGAACACCATGAAGATGCTCCACCTGGGCATCCCATTTCAGACAGTCCTGGGGGACTGGGTGCAGGGAGCAGGACTGCCTTGGGAAGGGTGTCTGCTCTCTGGAGGGGAAGAAAGTGCCAGAGAAGGATAAAGCAAAACCTGATGATATTAACAGAATCAGGCAGACTCTTGAAGCATTTTGTCCATTTTATTCCTCCTCATCTCCAGGTCTGATTCCTAGGGGAAATACTGGAGCAATTTTACCTTTACAGGCATTTCTCTGGCTTGATATTGAATTGTGGGTGATGTGATGTTAAAGGATCAAATACATCACATATTATGTCTCCTATACCTATTTTCATACGCTTGCTGTCTTTCCTTAGAATCTGCCTCCTGACCTTTGCTGCGTTCCCTTGGCAGGGTCCCTTGGGACAGCTGGTCGGGTGTGCAACCAGACGTCGCGTGGCATGGACAGCTGTGAGGTGATGTGCTGCGGGAGAGGCTACGACACCTCCCGCGTCAGCAGGATGACAAAATGTGAGTGCAAATTCCACTGGTGCTGTGCCGTGCGCTGCCAGGACTGCCTGGAAGTGGTGGACATCCACACCTGCAAAGCGCCAAAGAGCGCCGGATGGATCTCCCAGACATGACGCACAGGCTGCTGATGCTGAGGACCACAGCCTCTGCCCTTCCTGGTCCATGCAGGGAATGCATCAGAGGTCGTTTTCACTTTTATGCCTGTTTTGCCTTTGTTGTTCATTGCACAGAAGCTGCTGAAAAATTGATATAAACCCTGCAGCATTTACTTTGCATTTCTGTGTGACAGTGTTGCTGCAGAGTTGTCTCTGCATGAACTGATGCAGCTCTGGAAGGATGTACTTGTGCCAAGACTCTTCCAACCACCATGTACCTCTCCTCCAGAATCCTTGTGGCAATTCATTCCTGCCCTCAGGAACGCAAGAAGATACAAAATATGGCACTTTTACAAGATCACCACCACCAACTGCATGGGCTGGGCTTGCTTGAAGCATGTTCTGAAGGATCTTAGGCAGGTCACAGTTGAGCCCTGGATACCAAATGGCTCAGGACTTTGAGCACTGGTTGATGATTTCCCCATGAAAGAAAATTTACAGCCAGATTGGTGAAAAACTTTACTGGAAGGGTGTTTGTTCATCCCTGATGGACTGGAGTTTCCAGTAAGGTGGCCACCTGAGGCCACCCAGGCCACCATTAGCACAGCGTGGCTTCCTGTGGGGCAGGAATTGGCTCACGGCCTAAAACAAAGGGAATTGCAGGAGATGTATTCAGCCACAACACTTTGATGAACTATTAGAGCCAAAGCAAATCTCTTAGTTATATGTTGTGAAAACTTGCCTTAAAAGCTTTTAAAAAGTAATTAATGTTAACTGCTGAGGATTTTTTTTTCTTGACCTGAAGGATGGAAGAGATTGGCTTTTCACTCTAGTGAAAGCTGGGTACAGGACACTCTTAAGGATAACTACCTAAGGATAAGATTTCCTCTTTTTTACATACACAATAGTGGAAAAATGTTTACAGTGATGGAGAAGGAAATACCATGCCTCAGTAATGACGTGGATTCTAAAGATGTTATCAGCTTCCATGTTCTTTAAAAGTTAATAAATCTATTAAATGTGCTCAAAATGATGACTTCCACTTGGATGGGGACATCCAAATTAGTTTTTCTGCATTATTTTCTGCAAAACCGCATGCCTATGATTCGGAGTGTATTGGCTTGTGATGGAGGCAGTTACAGATTGTGCCAGGTCTATGTGCTGGGCTGGGATTGGCACAAAACGAGTGGCTGTAAAGATGTGCAGGCTTATGAGGCCCAGAAATTGCAGCCTTGGTGGAGAGGAACTGAGTCAGAGAGGGATCAGCTGCCTCTCCTCAGGGCAGAGATCAGCAACATGAACCAAGAGAAAAATGGGTTCTGTGCCAGTAAGGCTCTGAAAAAGCACCCATGAAGAGTAGGGACAGGCAAGGTAATGAAAAAATAATGTAGGAAAAGGAGCTTGAATGAGTGATAGAACACACTGAAGATGAAGGTAAAATTTCCATATGAAAATGAAATAGACTGGAAGAACCCTAGCAGGTACAAACAGTGCAGGAAAAAAGTAATATCCAAGTAGCTAACCAAGACAATAAAGTGAATACTCTGGGTATGTTTTGGTTTTGGAACTTTCTTAAAAGACTATTCAAAAAGAAGGGAGATTAGCATTAAGTGGTTTTGAGGGAGCAGTCATCTGCAAGGCTTTCAAAATGTTTATATCATTAAAATGGGTAATTCATCTCCAGAAGGCACAGCTGGTGCTAAAAGGAGACTCCAGAAAGTTCTTTATTTGGACAATAAGATGATGTTTCAGTTACTGTACATGGAAATGACCATGGCTAGAGGTAACAATAATCACAATTCTGTCTATAAACCAACTCCTGGTGGGAACAGCCCTGCCCACGTGTCTGTGCACATGCAGTGTATGTATAATGTGTATATATTAACCCAAAGGCAGCTCAGGGGTTATGCTGCTGGCCTCTTCATTGCTGCCAATTCTGGCTCTGGGCTGGATAAGGAAAGTTTCATACTTAATTGTATTTAAAGGTGAGCTCCAAGGAGAATTTTTATTGGGATTTCACTGTGAAATTAAATCCACATGTAGTTCGTACCCTCAGCAATATCATACTTTAAGCCTTAAAGAAATTAAAAGCAGTATAATTTTTAACCTTTTAGAGCCATTTTTAAAAAAGATTCAAGAAACCTGAGTAGTCTAAAAGATTACCTACTTAATAAAGCTGAAAATACTTCAATGTTCTGGAAAAAAGAAAAAAGGCTCATTCTTACAAGAGAACTTGTTCTAGGTAGTTGAATGAAGGGTAATGAAATCAGATCTCTTCTTAAATCTGTTAGGTGTTTAATATTCCAGAAAATCAACTCACCTGAATTTTGCAGTCCCAGGTAAAGTGAGCTGGAGTCCCTGTATTAAAAATATATTAACTTTTATTTCCCAACCTGGTCCTCCTCCACTAAGGCATATCTTCCTGTTCCAAACCTTCCTCTGGGTCAGAGGCCTGTGGTTCCTGAAGGCTGGTCTTACCAGTAAGACATAAGAGGGCATTGAGTCCCTTGGCCTTTTCAGTGTCCTGTGTCACCCTGCCCAGCAGCAAGCTTGCCCAGGTGTGCACAGCAGGCTGATGTTCCCATTTCAGGCACGTGCCGTATCAACAGGCTGTGCTGCAATGCCTGCATCAAAACCACTTCACCAGAGGAAACCCAGAATATTTCACAGTGTAACAAATGGGTAAGTGCTGAGCTGGCCACTTGCTTGATGACAGTCTTTTCTGTATTTATGGTGGGTTTTTTTTTGTTTTTTTTTTTTGGTTTTTTTTTTTTAAAGAGCTCAAGGTAGACTTCTTACAGTTTTAAGATTCCTGCTGCCTCTTCCACAAAGAAATGCACTCCCAGAAACTTTTGCTATTTTTTAGTGGCAAAAGATACTCAGGGACATAAATACTGCTAGGAAAGGCTCCTCTATGATCTTCAGCAAATCCAACAAAGAATATAAGAGGGGGAAAAAAGAGGAAACAAAAAAAAGAAGAAACAGAAATAGGCATGGTAAATTAAATAATACTGTAGTTTTGTTCAATGGAATAAATTTACTAATGTATTTAGTCATGAAGAGGAAACAGCTGTCTCTAGGTAGACATTTTAGTGTCAGAATGATGTTAGCTGAGGCTAAAGGTTGTAGGATTATTTTTTTAAATACGCAGTCCAATTTTCTTGAGGGAGTTCCCTTTAATTTGCTGCATGAACTCAGGATCTAGCAGCGCCCTGAAATGCCGTTAGCCTGCCAAGCTTTTTGGGATTGCTTCCTCTCCACTATTTTCAACAAACTTCACCCTAAAAAGTGTGTTGTGCTGTTATAGGTGAAATCTCATTAAAAAAGTTTAATTTTGTTTTACCACATGGAAAATGACGAAAGACTTAGGAATGGTGATGTATATTAGGGCATGTGGGCATTGAAGCTTGAGAGATTGCTGGTTTTCCTTTTCCTGGAAAAGTATCTAAAACCAATTTGTGCATCCCATCCTGGCCTGCCATCCCTGTGTTCTTTGCAGATGTGAATTAGAAATAAAATGCTGCATTTCTGGTACTGTGCTGCACAGTGGCTTAAGGGCATCCAGCCTGCATGCCCAAGCCACAGCTGCTGGTCACTGCCTGCAGCCTTCATGTCCAGCTTCTTGTGGGGCTCAGTGTATGGTGGGAAGGGGGAAAGGAATGTTGAGAGATTAGTGAAGGTCTGGATCTGGGGAGGGTGCTTTTACTAAGAAAAAGCACCTCTTACTCCAGTGTGGCAACACAAAGTGTAGGAAATGCTCGCTGTACAAACGCTCACTCTTCTCCATGGCGTTTGCCCTGTGCTCTTTGGAAGAGCTTCATGGAGGTGGTCGCTGCCTCCAAGGGCAGAAGTGGCTTTGTGGTCACATGTCAGCCGACAGGTTTTATCTGCCACTTCAAATGATAGAAATGAATTATTATTATCAGAAAGACAGAGGCAGCTCATGGGCTGTAACCACAAACATGATTTGGGGTTGTTTCTTTTGTGTAAGAGCTCATTTACTTGGGGAAATGGATGCAACTTCATAAAGTTACGATCTCTTGTGAGAAAGAACCAAAAGCATATCAACCAATAAATACATTGACAGCTCCCTCTGTGGTGGGAGCTGTGCAGGAGCCCTGCTGGAAGCTGGGTGGAGCCAGGGGCTATCTTTGACAATCTGCTGTAACTAGAGCCACTGAGGTTTTCAGGGACACCACAGGGTAATAGCCTTCAGGGCCACCTGAGTGTGGCTGTGCAAAAGGTGTAGCTTTCTTTGTGCAAAAGGTTTAGCTTCTGCAGGTTCCTTCAACATGGCAAAGCTCCTGATGATTTTCCTCCTTTCTGCTAGGGTAAGGACTGCCATGCTCTGAAAAAAACAGTCTGTATGTTCAGCATACGCACCAAATGATGAAAGAGAGAAAGCAGCAGCCCTACCCTTGGTGGAGCACTCACCTGAGTGCAGTTCCTGCCAGGGAGCAGCTGTAAATCTATCCAGGGGGAGGAACGGACAGAAGTGGGCCAGTTTGACTTGACACTCTGGGGGGGATCCTCTCCTTTTTGTTCTATGCAGGTGATAGTGTAAAGAGATAATGTGCATAGAAATTCTATTAAGTTGTCTTTAAAGAAAAAAAAAAAAACCACCACAAAAAACACAAAACAAAAAACCAGGAACTGCTAACATTTGGAGTCAAAAAGCTTACTCCACCCCTAAATATGAAGATGAGTTATTACCTGAACCAGATTTCCACAAGGCTCCTCTCTGCACTAAGCCAGAGGCTTTCCATCATTATAATCATGGGCTGTGTTTGCTTTTTGATCTAAGCCATACTGAACTTCACAGGAAACATGTCAGAGGCAGCAAAGCCTAAGGCAATAAACTCTGCCCAAAGAAAAAGAAAATCCTTTTGTCTGATTTGCCTAGTCTTCCAGATTCCTAGAATTATAACTAAAGAGAGATTTTCTAGGTAAAAAAATCCATGGCCCATTAGGGAGAAAGATACTAGAAATGGTAGAAATAAAATTGTATAAAAGTATTTTAGAATTCCTAAATATTCTCCATAGTTCAAGGAGTTAAGCATTTTTTTTTTTAATCAGAGTATTACAAATAGTAATTCCCACACAGATCATAATATCGTCAAACAGAAGGCCAGACTACTACCTCAGCTGCTGACAAACATGGAGGTTTGTATATAGCTAGATATACATTGATGTGCAAATGCATTTACATTTAGGACTGTGAATCACAGCAATTTATTCTTTTGAAATGTAGGGTATAGGTGGCTGGGAATAAGTGATACAAAGCAGCACAGGACAAGAGCTGACTATGCCTGATCCTTCTGATTTTCAGCAGCATTAAATAATTCTGACAGTGCTGTTTTGAGGCAAAGAAATCAATATGGTTATCCCTACTTTTTCAGCTGGATGTTTGAAAACATAGCAGCACCTGGTGTGAGGATGTTTTCCGTGGCTGCTCTAGCAATTCAGATGAAAATAGGAGAACTCAAACATTGGTCCATTTGATACTTCCACATGCTTATCCATTAGCAATCCATTACCTCTAATCTTATGCCACATCCTACATTAACTGCAAGCCAGACTAATTTCAACATCACAGTGAATTGTTTCGCAGGAGTAGGAGCCAGAGATGATAAACCTGTATGGAAACCCCCAACAGCCTCATCAGGTCTAACGTTTGTCTGTGGGGCTCTCTGGTCTTCTAGACCTTGGGGCTTTCCCAGGTCTCACAGCTGGTTTCTCCTAGCGTGGGGCTACCTTTTTTTAATCTCATAGCACAGTAGTGTTTACATGGTACTTTTGCTGACTTGAACAAACATCTGCCTTCTACTAGACTAAAGTGTCTGTGATCAAGTGAACAAAAAATAATGTAATGCATCCTCTATTGTTAAGAAACACTTTGCTTTTATACCAGTTCTAGTACTGGGAGTTTTGTCTCTACTCACTCATTTCCTCATTGATAAACAAACTTATCTGCTAGTGATCACAGTCCCTTAAACTGCTCAGCATTTTAAGAGCAACAGCACAGTTGAAATGGTAAAGTGGCATTTTTGATCCACTGCATCAGGGTTATCCTTCCTTATCTGGAAGGTGAGCTGGAAAAAATATCCCTGAGGCATCTGCAAAGATACACTTTTAATTCTTGACAGAGAGGACTACTTGCTTCAACTTGCAGATCAAAATCTTCATGTTAGAGCTGGCCTTGGAAGTTTCCATCAACAGTGGCTAAGTCATAAATGAATATTTAGTCTAAATAGTCACAGCACAAGGATAAGATTTCCTGAGGTGAGCACTAATAGTGAAACAGCAACCTCTCTATTAATTGTGCATGAACTAACACCCATTTTGCTAATGAGCTTTCAGAAGGACCCTGAAACACCAGAGGTGTGAAGGAAATCTGTCAAGTATGTAGGCTTCTTGAAAATTCAAATGAGGACATGGTGACCTCTGTGCAGAGAAGGGGATCAGAAGCCCAGTGTGCCATCCAAGCTGCCTGGAGAGCCTACAGCTGCTTTAAGCAGGAGCTTTAACTGTCTGGAAGCCTCATCTAGACTGCAGAAGCGAGGGCCTCGCCCTAACTGAACTCCATAAGAAAAGGCAGTGACAATGTTGCTTAATTGTACCATTATTAATATGTTTCATTACCTGAATGGGTAGCTACACTCCAGCTATGGTAAAACAGATACCACACATTTAAAACAGAACCTAGAATCTGTGTTCTGAAAAAGTGAAAGACAGCAATGCTACAATACACAAAAGTTTTATTTTTTTTTCTTTTCTGAAGGCAAAATATAATAGAACCTAACATCAATGTATTTTGTACAACAAAACAGTTTTTATATGAGAACAGACAATCCATGAAGAGTTTTTAAGTCTTATAACTGCTTCCCTTTTTTATCATGCTTTCTTGTGGTCAACAAAAAGTTGGCACAGAAGATGTCACGGCAGTCAGTCAGCAGGCATGCTCCCTCAGATCCTTGTCAGCTGGTGCCACAGGCTGGAGGGCAGGATACTTTCTACTTTTTCCATCACAAAATTTAAAGGGGCAAAGAGGGTGCTGAGAAACTGCAAAGAAATCAGATACACATTCAGATCAAAATCCAGGACACAATACATCTCAAGAGAAAGCTGTCTAATAAATAAGATATTCTTGCTGTGTTCCTCTGTAAAATCCGCCAGCATGACATAAATGACATAATTCACACATAAGGACTTTCAAATTCTTGAACCATGCATATACAGAGATTTCTGGATTTTGCAGTAAAGAAAGCAAAGAGCCCCATTTTTACAAGGATCAAAGTGATGAACTACAGAAGTTTTCATACATCTCATGTCCTAGACTGAAGCTCATACTGAAGCCACTAAGGGTTCAACCCAAAACCTACAGAAGACAAAGAGAGGCTTTTTCCCAACAGGGATCTGCCACACCACCTCACAGAGACAAAAAGCATGTCTTGAGATTGAGGTTTAAAATGGTTCAGGGTTATCTACAGATCTGCTCTATTCACTGAGGCATCACTAACTGTAATTTATCCTAACATGCTCTACATCACTGACTGCAATTTATCTTAACATTCTCTCTCTATTACAGAACACAACATTCAGAGACTTCAATATGTTAGTGTTCAGACAGGCATATGAAAAAAAATCAAGATGGAGAACATTTTATCACAGGAAAAAACCACTGGCAGCTACATGTCACAGAACTCAGGTGCTCAAAGCACTCCAGAAATACATACTGGAATACATATTAATTTAATTAATTATTAATACATTTGAGAAATACACATTAACTGTGATTTACATTGCCTGCAAATTCAACTCTACACATTACATACACCTATGCTGGGGCCCTACATGTGTATGAGAGAATACAGCACTTATGATGCTTATGCATTTTAAAGGCAACAGTAAGCACTCTGATTATGTTTTTCCCTCTTGGATGTGTTTGCATACAATGCAGACACCACGTCATGGACAACTTATGCATCATGGCAAAACCAGGTAACACCAACCACTGGTAATGTCATTCTGTCATAAGCACAGGTTGAAGGAAAAACTAACTGAAGCAGAACAGATATTTCAGTTCTGGTGCTAAAGGTCAAGCTGTATAACATGAGCCACAGCTGTATCAATGAAATGCTGACTTACCTAATCTTAGAGACTGCTCTTTCTGTTTCAAGTGGCTTAGCCCAAGGAGAAGCATTCCCTCTGGTTAACCTCTGAAGTGCTTAAATAAATATGTTCCTTTAATTCTGGAAAATGCAAAAGGCTCTTCAGAGGTTATCTTCTGTTATTTGAGCAGCACTTATGTGCTAAGCTTGTACCATCACATCTAGTTGAATAAAATTCATCTTTGTAACTAATGCAAATTACATATTTGCTAAATCAATGAAATAAGAATAATTTGCCTGACAGTGACTTTTATTGCAATTCATAGGAATTTTGTTGTTCAAGTAGTTGATTGCATTCTATAAAAACTAAGCAAATTATCTGCAGCCAAGTTTTTCTCCACCTGGAAAATCAATTGGTCTACAAAATACGTTAAAACTCATGGATACCAAAACCTGACTTCCATAAAGTCCAAGCAAAACCTTTGCTGACAAGAAGTTGAGGATGCTGCCTGTTCTCTTGTGCAAGGTGATGTAAACAGTGTCTGTGCTAGGGCTGTCTGGCCCTTGGAATGCTCCTGGCGCTCCTCTCCTCAGAAGCAGATGCCTATCCAGCTTGCTGGCAGCACCCAGGAGAGCTCAGTCAGCATGATACTCACTGAGATTTCTTCTTAGGGTTTGGTTCTGGAATTTTTTAAACTGCTTTGCATTGCCTTTTGACTTTATCTTTTTCCACAGAGGTCAAAAAAACCAGCACCAGCAGTAAAGTAAGAATTCAGGATGGCAGAAGGGGTGATAGGAGACCAGTTTTCTATTATTATTTTGTGTTTGAAAAGAAAACCATCAACCTGGCTATTTCAAAGCTGGCAGAAAGCAGCTTTCTGGCAGGACCTTCTGAATGGCACCATTTGATTCAAATATTTATGTAGTAGTCTCTTTTCAAGCTTTTCCACAGTGTGATTGGGGTTTTCATGGAGAAACTGACTATTCAGTGCTCAGTCCCAGTGATCAGATGCATGTGTTCCCTGCCTCAGCATCTGCAGAGGTCCAAGCACATGAAATACCTCCCAGGGCAAACTCACCTGCTGACCTGAGGTCAGATCCACCACACAGGAAATATTGAGACATATCATGTTAGTGATTTCAGGCAAACAAAGGAATGAAATCAGAAATAGTCTGATCAGACTAGTCTTTCTGAAGTTTGCATAATTTAAAAAAATTAACTTGGCAGCACACTCTTAGGTATGTCTGTTGACTTCAATTATACAGCGACCTCTGTGTTAATACATCTCTCAATTTTATTTAAGATACACTGTTATTGTTATCATGTTACAAAAGACCCTAAACTTAGATATTTTTAATGATTTCACAGGTATTGTTAAATTTCTGCATGCTAAAGAAAGAAATTTGATACTAGCAACAGTGGTCTGGCAATTTTATCCAAGCCATGCAATCAGAAATTTGTTCTGCCTATATTTATTTCTTAACTGACTTCCATAAGCCTTTTGTGAGAAAGACCAGGAAAAACTAAAAGCACAAACTATGAAAATGCTTCTTCCTAGCCAAGAGAAAATGCTAAGATCTACTGTTAATTTAAGGTTACTTGTCTGACAAAATATCAGGGTAAAACTGGGTTATTTCAATTTCATTATGGAAGAGTCAAACTTACTTACAGGTACAACATAATGTGCATTAATGTAATATAGCACCATCACAATGACTACCAAGCAGACAGGAATATGTAATTCCATGAACATAGCCACAGAAACAGCACATTCATTTTTGAACTATTTAGGGAATTAGTTACTTATGAAATGATCTTCCCTAAAACTGAAAGGGAAGAATCAAGGCTGGCCCAACCTTTTCTCTTCTGTCCTGATAGAGCTGCATTTCAAAGACATGTCTGCCACAATTTTCTTCAGTCTCATGCACCTGGGACAGTTTTCCCAGAGAAGACAGCAAGAAGGCCTTCTGAATTGAAGTCTTTCTATGAGCTACTAAATCCCTGTCGCAGGCGCCTAAATTCTGTCCTTCCCATGGAAAAAAAAAACCCTCAGTTGCTGCATGGTTTATCAAGATCAAGATACAGCTGCACCAAGCCATAATACATGTTAACTGACATAGTAACTTCATCCATAAAGGTCTCAAGATCTTGAGTAATTTTGCCATCTTTATGCACATAATGTAGCTCACACTTCAATTCTATTTGTCTGTGCTTACTAACTGGAAGCTTTACTTGCTCTGATATGCAGAACTGAATAACCCCATAGAGAGCCTTGGGGTATCTATCTTAATATTAACATCAATGGCAGCTGCACTTACACATCAGGGAAATAGATCCTTCTGGTCTGATTCTGCTCACCAAATGGCTTTAGTACCTGCAAGCTCCAAACCATGGAGAAACAATTACCAACATGCCACCAGTGTAACTTCCATTCTCTCTCTCTGCAATCCAGTCAGCAACCAAAGCCAGGTGATTTAAACCATGAAAACAGTCTATCAATTTTCTCCAACTCCAGTAGCTCACTGCCTGTGGTAGGAGAACTAAGTACAAAATCTCATTATGCTGCCAGCATATAGTCTTTGTTCAGGATACAAGGCTGATACACACAGGAACAAGGCTAACCGGGACAGATTTGGGATCTGCAACTGTGACAGTATCAGAAAACTAAAGATTTAATTGAAAGAGTCACACAGAGGTCATACATTTCAGTAACTGCAGTAACTAAGGAACAGAAAAAAACCCAGCCATGGAATACAAGAAAAGCTTTACAGACAAGTTTATGATCATATGCTCAAGTTAAACACTTACTGTCTACCTAACACCTATACACACCCTCAAGAAACAAGAATGAGTAATAATATTTCAGGTACCTTTCAGCACCTTTTGCTGAGAGAAGAGGTATCTTCTGCTACAACTGATCTTATTTTCAGTCTTCTAGAGCTAATGAGAGAAAATTCTTGTTCCACGAACCTTTGCTGTACCAGACCTCTGTCACTCACTGGCCTGGGTTAATAGAAGACCCGGCTCACCTGCAAAGGGAGTCTCTTGCCCTTTGCGAAAGGGTTTGAAAGCATCCTGACAATCTGGAATTGCCAACACCTTTCAGCCTGGCCTCCTCCACCCCACTCCCTATACCCCCAAATCAAAAGTACCAAAGATGTTAAAAACAAAGCCAGGAGGCCGTTTTGGAAACATTATACTTAAAACAGAGACAAATATATTTGAGAAAATATATTACAATGGAAGATATTCAGTATTTACTGGAAAAGGAATTATTTACTATCCTAGAGCTTTTCTGTTAGTGGATTTTTCATCTCCTAGCATGCTGGAGCAGTGGTGTTCTTGGTTTTGCAAAGAAAAAAGTTTAGTTTAGAGTAATTCATGGCTCTTCCCCCTCATCCTCCAAAATTTATTAATCCTTGGTGGATTAAAAAAGCAGAATTAGGAGAGACTTCTCTGGATGTAGTTCAGAAAAGTTATGAGGGAAATATTGAGACTACTTCCTCCGTGGCAGTTCAGGGAAAAACCACAGAAATTTGTCCAGGTTAACAGTACACTCTATTTCTCCTCATACTGAGAGTTTCTATTGCATTGGAAATCACAGCAGCCATTACGACTCTACACAAATTAGAGTGCAGAGTTCTGCAAACTGTTGTTGGTTTATTTTAGTGGATGATATATGAAAATACAGATATTCACTTCTCCCACCAAGCCATTTTTTTTGACAAAATCACAAGACATCAAACCTAATAGGAGAACCATATAAACCAGAGAAGACAAACAGCCGTGTCTTACTGATAAGCAACCTGGACAGTTGTGCAGACATCCCCCTGCTCGGATATGGACTGACGCTTCTGAATATGCAGGTATTTAATACCTGGCAGTATTCAGCTCAGCTTTTCCTGCACTGGTGTCTCTATTTACCAGAAGGAAGCAGCAGCAGAGAATACTCACAGCTTTTGCAAAGACCCCCATAAGCTCTGGGAACTGATGTGTCAGGAGGGCGAGCATGGCTGTGAAAGAACAGAGTCCAGCAGTGAAGAGGATGAAGAAGGGAAGCTCTTTCTTGGGATAAACTGAAACCTCATGAAATGCTGTAGAAAAAGATATGAGAAGGAGAAGGCATTATACATTGAAAAAAAAATCAAAACACAACACCAACCAAAACCAAACCAACATTCTTACATAGTTTAAACAACCAGAGACACATAAAGATGCTTTTGAAGGATGAAGATGGTGGAAGGTCTGATACATCTAAGAACATCATTGTTTTGTCTGTTGTCTCTGCCAAGCAATTCTCTCCAAAGATCTTATTTCTGGTTTACTCTGGCATCACTTTTGTCTACCTTGTGTCAGCAGTAACTATAATGCAGCTCTGCAACAGCTAAACCCAGAAAATAAGACAGAGCTATAAAACATCAAATTTTTAATGTACATCATTAACTAACCCCATGGCTGCAAGTTTGCAGATGCTGATACACAAAGTGCAGAAGCAGGTGCCCAGGAGGAGCAGTGAACCCAACCATATGGAAGCATTGCTGCAGACCACTTAAAGCAGGCTGTAAAAACTCAGAGCCTTTATAACTATAAATTCTGAGTGTTTTATCTGCAGAGCAAGAAAAATCATCCTAAAAGCAGGACATATAAGCATGTATTTTAAAACCTGGAAATTAAATGAACAATGAATTTTTAAGATGTTTGTTAACATACACTGACAGAAATACAGAAATTTCCTTGAATCTGGTATAAAAATTTCTTCACTGGACCCTGGAAAAAGCAGCACGAGGATGACTAAAAGGGTTAGAAGAGGATAATGAATATTTTACCAAAAGGATATATCCCATGAATTTTATGGCAACTCAGGTTCAAGGTGAAAATTCTTCTGGGTTGGCAAAAAATTAGGTGGACTCTTTCCTGTCTGTTTCACTCCTTCAGTTTAGAGCTACAGTCAAGATAAGTGCAAACTCTGAAACTTTTTTTTTCTCATATAGGATGAACCTCAAGGCTTCCCATATACTCAAATCCTATGGAACACTACTCTTTCATTTTGCCTACTTTCTTTGCTTCAGTGATCAGCTCTTATCTCTTTGTACTTGCAGACAATATAAACACAGGGTAATCCAGCAACATGGCAGGATAACATTCATGACTGCATTCATCCAGAGTGGAGTGGTTCTCAAAACCAAAAGCAGGGATTTGTAAGAGTTTAAATTAAAATATTAAAACCGAAAAATATGTATAACTCTGAAGTCTGCTAGTTTGATCAGGTAAAAAACCAAAACTAGGGATAGATTACAACTTCTCTTTAAAATAAATGTAGACATCCAAAATCCCAGAACATGGGCTTTTTAAGTCCAGGATCTCTTATGCTTTTCTTGCACTGCCTTTTCACACAGACTCAAAACTGCTGTTTCCAATCTGTTATCCAGCCAGGGCAAAAGCTTTGTAATTGATATTTTTAATTTGGAGAGGCTATCAGATTGTTGTGTTCTGGTATAATTCCAGCTGTCTCTCCCATAAAACATGCACAATTAAAGGGTGTGGACAGGTATGTGAAACCCCTCTAACCCACCTGTGTCTGTCACGGTATGCTAAACCCTTCCCTCCTCTAACCCAGGAGATTTTGCAGTGAAAGGCATTTCCCATAACTGCCAGAGCACAACACACTGCCTGCATACGCTGTTAAGAGTCCTGCTGTTAGCTTGTAACATTTGACAAGAACGATTAGTTTTGCATCTAAAAAGAGAATGCTGAGCTATTCTGCATAGCTTTGTCATTCCTAAATCTCCTGAGACCAAACCCTCCCCAGCTCAGCATCCCTCTGAGTAAAGCAAGCAGAGCACTCTGAGAGGTGTTGTTATAATTAGGATGATTATAATGGGGTGGAGAGATACTGTCAGTTGCCAAGGATTTCTGCGTAATATCAGCAAGAATGTGCTGTGAAGGAGAGACTCGCAGTGAGTGGATTTTCGCTGTATTATTCTCACCTAATGTTTACTCATGTAGGCTTATAAAAAGAGGCAACACCTTTTTCAGCCCAAACCAGAGAGGTTCTGAATGAAAGACTACAAAGAGTGCAAAACCAGCCTTCCCAGCAGAAGCAAGCTTCATTTCACTTGTTCCAGAACAAATTTTCCTTTATCCCTTCTTTGGGAGAAAGGTGAGAGAAGAATCTTCTTCCTTGGATCAACTTTAATTTGCTTCCTCTGCCCTGACCCTGCAAACTCGTGTGTGTTCCACTTGTGCTCACACAAAGTCCCACAGAGAGAACACATGTGGGAATGAAGTGTAACTGCAAGACTGGCTGCTTTGGCTCTTCCTCTGCATTCCTGTGCTTCACTGCATGCACTGCAATGACTCTCATTAGCTTGGACTGTAACACTTCTTGAGGGCTGGATCTTTCTTTATATCTATATCTGGGAACCCTGCTGGCACTTCCCTAATACACGCCATAAACCCACATAAAATTGATGGAGATGACTTCACATCAATCTCTTCATAACAGCACACATGCCATAACATGAAGAAAACCTTTTCTTGCTATTTAAGATTGCTTTTTTGGAAAATATAAGCACAGCCTGTCACGAGTATTAGCTGCAGTAATGATCCAGCTGTCCTCAAGCAAGTTGGATCCTGCCTTGGAATTTAAGTAGCTAGTGTGTCTACCAGAGATTAACAAGGCTGTGACACTGTACTTTTGGTTTGATGGGATGTTAGCCTAGATGAAAGATCAGTGTCTTGGCAAGAGGGAACAGCAAGATCTAACTGATCTAGATCTCTTTGGTAATCTCCCTTCCTGTCTGTAAGCTGTCAAAAATAATAAATACAGCTAATTGTTATGAACTATGCTGAGGAGCTGCCTCTGGAACCATCACAGGAGCTCCAGAGGCTCACTGTCAATCTGGTTATTCTAATCCAGGGTACTCAATTTAAAAAGCATCAAAGGAGACCAGTGCTGCAAGACTCAGGTAAACAATTCTTTGGTGTCAATCGTAAGAAAAACGTTGAACATACATGGTAGCAGCTCTCGATCTGCAGTTTCTGTACAAATAGGGTAAGGGTAGAAAAGATGTCCTTTTTCCAGTGGATAGGGGATCATTCTGAAAGCTGAAAAGAAAACACAGTGCATAAATTACTGTGAGTGTGGCAGTCATACTTAAAAATGCTTGCAATTCTGAAAAACAAACATACACAAAACATTTATATTTGGTTGCAAACAGCATACAAATTGCTCAATAAAATGCCAAAATAGAAATCTACATTGAGCTTTTCATCACAGAAACTCCTATGTTTATTTTTTTCTTGAGACAATGTTTGAGAATGTCAGGTGACACCACATTACAAGGACATATAAAAATGTTTGCATAATCATAGCCCATTATACATCTAATTCCACAGCCAAATTTACACATTTTGTCTTAGGCTTTTAGGTGGCAGAATTATTAAATTTCAGGGCAAAGAAGTGTATCTAATATAACAGGTATAGTCTACAAAAATGACCAGCCAAGCCTGTAAATTCAAACCAATACTCACAGTCTCTGTGCATCAAGAATAATAGAAGTTTTCCCTAGCAAAAATACACTACTCTTTTTTCCATCACACTCCAGCAAGCCATGTAACACTGATTGACATGAGCTCTGAGGACCAGTTTTCCAACAGTCATATTTTTATTTTCTGTGTGGCAATCAAAGATCAACACTAACCTAGGTTCCTGTCATGCATTCTTTCTAAATGCAGTGGATCAAGTCAGGTTTCCAATATAAATCCTCAGGTCATGGATTAAATAATACTTAATCTTATGAATTTTTAAATTTGAAAATAATAACAGAGAGAGAGGGAAATGGATTACTAAATCTTGATGATGTCATAGGCCATCTGAGTGTGGTTTATGGAAATATCAGAATACTTGACTGAAATACAGCTTTGCAATCAAGGCATACTTTTCCATTATCCTATATATTATTTTCACTGTTAAAATGTCATCAACATGTTATTCCCACTACTCCCATGAACATCAATCACTGAAGCAATATTTTCCCCAACAGATGTCCTAGAAGCACTGTACACTTTAGTTGTTAGGTACAGCCCACTGCCACACAATAGCACTCCATTATCTCTCACTCGCAAGACAACTTAAGAATTTGTTTAAACACACACTACCCCAGTATTTTCAGCTGTGCACATTGCATTTGAAATTATGTTAGCTGTATTTTTTGTGAAAATATATTATTGTATTTTTTTTGATTGCTGCATTTAAAGCAATAGTGAAGAAGGCAGAGATCATGAAGGATTGTAAACCAACCTGGGCTGTAATGCTCTTCCAGCATTAACCACCCTTCTCCATAGCAACCCAAAAAGCAAAGTACAAGTACAATAATCTAAGCTGTGTATGATCTTAACACACAACAAACTTGAGTGTCTGTACAAAAGCATATGTGGAATGATGGTCAATGCTCATTTCTTTTAAATCCCTAACACGTTTTTCCTTCCAATTTGGCTTAATATTGAAACAATCAAGCTTCCTCTGCCTTACCCTAAACCACAGTAATATTAAGATTTTAATCAAAATAAAGTGGGAGGTAAACATGTTATTTTTACAAAGCAAGTGAAAAATGTTTGGACATATTTTACTCAGTTTAAGCAGTCATGATTGATGTGAGACCATGGGATATTTACAGCAGAATAGCTTTATTTAGCAATGTTATCAGCCATGGAAGGAAGTGCTCTGATTCATCTGGATCAGTTTGTGTCTACATAGGTACTTCTCTGCCTTACTCCTACGGTATTATCTGATCCTATTTTGCATTAATTGACTCAGGTAGCACAGAGGCATTTTGCCACTCACCCATGTACTTGCTGAAAGAGCTACTGAAGTATTTGAGAACCCCTAGGTTTCTCTTCTTCATGCATGCAGTAGGAATTTTGACACAAGTTTAGAAACCAATAATGACAAACCATCACCCCAGACACTTCTGAAACTTGGTTACACTTTGAAACTACAGACCGCCTGTACAGAGAACCTGGCCCACACACAGTGGTGGCACTTGGGCTTTTATAGCTGTACTGTGAATAAAATACTTACATAGAAAGAAAGTGAGGGTAACTGCCCATTAATTATATGTAGACTGTTAGTTAAAACTAGTATTTAATTACATTTAACTTCTCTGTCATGTCTTCATTGGTTTTCACTTAGTTATGCAGAGATGCCAAGATATGGACCAAATGTTACAATTATTGGACTAGACATTGTGAAACCATTAAAACCCTTGGTTGTCTTCATGTGTGAGCAAAATCTGAACAAAAGTTTTGAGGGATTGTGCACTGTTCATATTTTTCTGAAATCACTGTCCAAAATGAATTATGGATTTTTCTGCAGAAGTTATGCAATGATACTAATTTACATCTTTACAGGCTATTATACAGCTATTAGCTAACAAATTATGTGTTCAGATTGCTGAATGTGGAGATAATAAGAAAGGGAATGTAGTTAAATGAGAATTCCCTATGTTGCCTTCAGGCACAGATGACTCTTTTCCTTTGTGGCAGGAGGACTGCAGGGCAGCCAGACTGTTGTGCCAAAACCAGGTCTAGGACAAAGCCCTTTAGGAGTTCCCTAGCCTGACAAAGCAAAAGAAGATCCATGCAGGATCTTCCCTGCAAAATACTGCTTTTACTGATGAAATAATGAACCCTGGGCTAAAGGACTTTTGCAATAACACAGAAGAGAAGGAACACGGTGTAAAAGCAATTCACTGAAAATAAACCATTGGGAAAGAACCTATGAAAGAAAATAATAGACTAGGAGAAATAATGGGAGAAGAGCTAGCAGATATGACAGAGAACAATGCAGCAGAGCAAACCCCAGGCAGCACTGGTATGGATTACTGAGCAAGGTGTTCTATACTCCTAGAAATAAAACCAGTGCATCCTCAGGGAGCTTACACTGCAAATTAGGCAAGTTCAGGTAATTTCATACTGTAACTGAGATTGTACATCACTTTTACACTGGAGGTATTAAGTACATTTCTATAGGAATTATCACAGTAACAAAATATCTTTTCTGTCAAAGCTAAATAAGGACAAAAAAAGGTGAAACACAAAAAAGCTGGTATAATAACATATGGAGAGGATGAAAAAGAACAGAATAAAGCACAGAAATGGGGAACTAGATTACATAAAAGAAAAGGCTGCATCAGAAAAAAAGGCCAACAAAGGCTGATTATAGGTTGTACTTTTAAATCCTCTGAAACCTGGTACAAAACACATCTCAAAGGATAAGATATATTAGAAGGTTCGTATATGACCTTTGGAAGTCATATACTCCAACCTCCCACTCAGTGCAAGGTCATTTCCAAGTCAGGCTGGATTGCTAAGAAGTATGTCAAGCTGAACTCTGAGTATCTCTGGGGCTGGAGATCCCACAGATCCCTCTCACTGTGAAAATATGTTTCTTAGGTCTGAATTAAATTTATCTGGTTTGAACTTGTGTATATTGCTTCTTGTCTTTATTCAAGAAAGGTCATTCTGTGAAGACTGTGACTCTCTCTTCCGTACCATCTCTCTGTTGGGTGGTGGAACAGCAATCGGATCATCTCTTCACCCACCGTAAGATTCCTCCAAGATGAACGAAACCAGCTTCCTCAGCATTTTGTCCTAGATCACATATTCCAGTTTGCTATGCATCTCAGTAATCCTTCACTGCATTCACCCCAGTTTTTCAGTTTTAAAAAAGTCATAAAATACAGGATTGCTTTATATTACACATTAATACATACCTGTCTATAAGGGACACTCGTAATTTCCAAGTATCAAAGCATTCATGCAATCACAAAATGGTGTGGGTTGGAAGAGATTTTTAAAGATAACCTAGTTCCAACTACACTGCCATGAACAGGGACACCTTTCACTAGACCAAGTGCTTGATACCCCATCCAACCTGGCCTTGAACACATGGTGAGATGGCACATCCACAACTTTTCTGGGCAATCTGTTCCAGTACCTCACTACCCTTATTGCAAAATATTTTTTGTTTATGTACTCTCAGTTTGAAACTATTCATTCAAATAATGACAAATCTCTACAATCCTGGAATGAAATAAGTTATTATCTCGTTATTCATGAGTAAGAAAATATGTCTCAAAGAAGCTGGGAAATTTTGCTCAGTATTATACAGCAAACATAATACAAGACTTCAAACCCCTTTTACTCATTAAATTAAGTTTGTGTTTTCAGTTCACATTTCAACTATTTCAATGCTGGTGAGGATGTAACTGGTGTCCAAAATTCTCACATACTATACTTGATAAAAACTATTATTTTTTCATGACATTCAATACAAATATTTAACTCCTTTTCAAGAAAGAGGATTACTTACTGCCTTCCCATGTACAGTGTAAGAGGTTCAATGCCCCCTCTACTCTTTTCCAGTGTTGAAGATGAAAGAAAGCATATGCTATTGCTTCACTGTCCCCTCTCTTCAGAATATGTTCAGGGGGCAGAATTAGGCTTTTCATTTCTAGTAGATACTGAAATAAAAAAGTACAGCACAATTATTGCCGAGGTAATACAAAACACAGAAAGTGATTCTATAATGCACACTGGAAGGTCTTTTTCCCTAAAGCACCTTTTCTCCTAAGGTTTCATCAAATGCATAACATCACTACTGAATTATTCCCAAAGACTAAGATATGTTGTCAGATGGTTCTGCTCTGCAGCAGTAGTATGGGGACTACAGAGAAATTCAAAATGAAACATCTCTCTTATTGAAGGAGATGGAAAAAAGGGGTTCAAGCAGAAAATGGAATTTAATTACCAGAGCCTTTAAATTAAAAATGTTATAATAAAATGAAGACAACTTTAAGCATTTTGATGCACAAAGTCTTTCCATAAGGAAACATATAGCACTCACAGCTGGCACACAGGTTGCTGCGTTTACTGCATTGCCATTAACTGGTTGCCAGAATGTGCAAACTTGGCAGCCACCTAAGTAGCTAAGAACAAGTTACAAAGTAAAAATGCTACAAAATGTAACAAGTGCCTGATTTCCCAGGGTGGGGTGGGGGTAAAAGTATAGGACCTCTAAGCTTGCTACTTGAAATAGTTGTTGAATGTGTCATTAAAATTAAAAGTACCACTGACTAAACCCACAAGTAATTTTCACAGAAAACTGCCCCATAACTGGCTCCCCCCACACATCAGAAGCAGATGAAACACACAGAGGGTTCATGACACAGGAAAAGATAGAGGTCTCAGACATTATTCCAGCAGGTGGTTTTTCCATGAACTAGACTAAGAGTTAACCAGGCAGACAACTAACACCAGTTCAGCAGACATCATGGTGTTACTGCATTCCAGTTAGTGGAGGGCAAAGAAACAGCAGAGGGTAAAGATATACCCCTCGTTGGCATCCTTCACAGGAAAAGGAGTAACAAACAGAAAGCAAGCTGCTGGATCAGCTTCTGTTTGTCAGTTCTCCTGAGGAGTGAACATTTCCCAGCTGTGCTCTGACTGCTCTCCACAGCACAGGGAAACTGTCCCTCTCTTCCAGGATGCCCAAGATCCAATGTTCTCCCAAGAGACTGCTCAAGTTAACACAAAAGGCAGCAGGTGAGTCAGGCCCTAGCATAAGGTTGGAAAAGGAAAGGAATGGCTGATCACTGGCAATGAAGGAGGGAGTGTGCAGCCTCTCCATTTCACCCTGTGCTACAGCCTGGTCTGGAAAGAGGAGGACTGCAGGATCTAGGGACTGACAATTTCCTAGTGCAGGCACTCCTGAGGAGGAAACCTGGCACTGGAGCCAAAAGGGAAAGGTGGTGTCAACCTTGCACAACCTCTGATAAATTAATTCTGTGAACAGGATGTGCTGGTGCAGAAAAGGCAAAAGAAAGGAATGAGGATTGAAAGTCAGCCTTGTGGAAAGGAAAAGGGCAGAGGGAAATCAGCACCAATAGCATGATTTCATGGAGGACATCCCTAAAGCTTGTCACCCCTTTGTCTGAAGGAGCTGTCAAACAGGTAAAAGATTTGGAGAGCTCATGATCAAAACAGAGAACTGTCAATCCTGGGGAATAAATAAACACCTCAAAGAGAAATCACATGTTTCTGATGTGGGTAACTATTGAAGGAAGACAAACTGAATTAGCAGTGGGAGTAGTTGAGTGTGATACCTGGATTTTCCCTAAAGCCTTTCAGAAAAATCTGAGAGAGCTGCAGAGCAGGTGGCTTAATGGAAGAAGGAATGGGAATGGCAATTTAGTAGACAGTCCAAGGAATTAAGGGTGATAGAGAAAACAGAATAAAGAGTTGACAGGAGGGAGGGAGCTGCCAGGTTTACATGGATACAGCAAACACTCACTGCCCTAATGAATGCCTCACCCTTTTAAAAATACACATTATATCTGTTGAGCAGAATGGAATAGAGCTGCAAAAGCTGCAAGTTTCTACCTGTTTTATTAATTTAGAACATTAATGCTTATTTCCATATTTTCTGCAAAATTAATTGAGAAAATAAGTTCTCAAAATTCAAATGTTTCAACCAAAGGAAAAAACATAAATAAACCCAATGACATGTCACTATTAGTGACTAGGGAAAAAAAAACAAACCAGGAAGGAATGTTGTATTTCTAGGAGCGTTAAAAGAAAACATGTTTTTATGATTCTTATGTACTGCTTGTTATCAACAGTTAAAAAGAAATCAAGTAGAAATACCAGATGGAAGGAGATATATATATATATACACATATATATATATCTTGACACTTGCAATCAAGCTTAGTCCTCACTCAGTTAAGTCGACTTTTCAGTCTGCATTTTCCTCAGTTTCAGAAAGAAATTATTTTTAGAAGTGCCTCAGATCAAAAATGTGAAACCCTCCTTTCTTGTTACTGTATCCCAGCTACCTTCCTGAACAAAAAGTCCATAACCTGGTTTGGTGACACTCAGTAAGACCCACACAGAAAGCTGATAGGCGGCTCAAGACTAATTTGTGACTCATAAATGTTTTTATTTTATGCATAAATGTCAGCCACACCTCTTGAGCATACAAACTGTCAATTAATTTATTTGGACTCATTTCCAGCAGGAACACTGACTTTACACAGCCCCAGAGAGACCCTGTCTGGAACACTTTGTACAGCTCTGATCAGGCACTTTCCAAAACAAAAAAGATCAAATTTCTCAAGTACACAAAGAAATGGTTTGGGGAGACGGCACCTGAAGGCCTCCATCTACTTAATTTCTCTGAGCATTAGTAAAGGGTAGCAAAAAGCTGCCTAAGCGTAAGTAGGGTTTGATTATTATGGAAGGAGAGATATGACTGTCCATGAAAATTAGAATGGTCTTGATGTCCTAGAATATCATATCCATTGGTGCACTGCTGTATTTTCAAGGAGAGTTCGAGAGCCCAGAGGGCATTTGGGTCTCTGGAGGTTTTGCTGGCAGGGCAGAGGGTGCACCTGGAGACTGCTGAGGGCAGCCCCCTTTTGGTAACTGCAGGCTGCAGGTCCTGGATCTTTCAGAGGCAGGACTGAGCCCCAGCAATCTGCTGGGTTTCTAGCAGGTTATCTGTGAAACCAACACAGTCCTCCTGAAACATTCTGTATTGGACAAGCAGACAAATTCCAGTCAAATGAACTAAATAATAAAAAAAAATAAAACCTTTGTTTAAAAACCATCCAATGAGCTGCAGTCCTCATGCTGCCCATATAATGTGTGAACTACAGTCCTGATGGACTACTGCATGCAACAAACATCTCCAGCTCTTGGGAAAAATCAGTCAAAGACATCTGACTGTAGCTTCCAAGGGCCTGCTATTGCACTTCATCAAAGGTACTATACTAGACAGGTGCAGTCTTCTCTAGAGCCACCAAAAACTTCAGGGTGGGAGTCTGACTATTCATATCTCAACATTTCCAAAGGCTTTATTCCAGAATACAGCCCTTGCTGTCACAGGACTAACAGGGACACAAAATCCAACCATACCACTAAAATTCATACTAGTAACCTGTATCTCTTGACAGACTCCCTATTAACTCTAACTCCTGATACATTGGCACCCACCCAGACTGAACCACAACCTTCACAGTTTAAGTAATAAAACTTCAATACCTTGTGAATCCTATGAACACACAGGGAAGATGGGAGCCCTCTGTCATGCTGACAGAACTCTGAACCCAAGCATGGTTCCACTTCAGAGACAGAATCAAACAACAGGCTAAATAAGAAATCTAGCTAAGAGCTAGGCTTTCATGGAGGAAATCAGATGGTAAGACCAACATATCTCCAACTGCATTTGTTTTTCAGAAACAAATGAAGAAGTTTAACTAGAGCAAGAAATAAAATGCTGTCACCATCTGGGCTGATCATGTTCTTTTTAAAAATGAACCAGCTCAGAAACAAACAGCCTAGAAAATTTCAGCCAGAACGATCTCTTCACTCTTGTGGCCAGTGACAGCACTTGTTGAACACTGGAACAGCTCCCCAGGGAAGTAGTCAGAGCACCAAGCCTGACAGAATAAGCTTTTGGACAATGCTCTTGGGCACAAGGTGTGACTCTTGGGGATGGTGCTGTGCAGGGCTGGGAGTTGGACTTGATGGTCATTGTGGGACCCTTCCAACCTTGGGATTTTCTTCGATTTGATGATTCTATGACCCAGCCTCAATGGAATTAGAAGTAAATATTGAAGTGGCACAATGAGTTCACAGAATCACTGAACTTCTAGGTTGGAAGAGACCTTCAAGATCATCGAGTCCAACTCATGCTCTAACACCTCAACTAGACCATGGCACCAAGTGCCGCATCCAGTCTGTTTCTGAACACATCCAGAGATGGTGACTCCACCACCTCCCTGGGCAGGCCATTCCAGTACTTTATCACTCTTTCCGTGAAAAAATCACTCTTTCCTTTTCCTAATATCCAACCTGTATTTCCCTTGGTGCAGCTTGAGACTGTGTCCTCTTGTTCTGTCCGTTGTTGCCTGGAGAAGGAGACCAATCCTCAACTGACTGCAACCAGTCTCTACCCTTCAGGAAGTTGTAGAGAGTGATAAGGTCTGAGTCTCCTTTTCTCCAGGCTAAACACTCCCAGCTCCCTCAGTCGTTCCTCACAGGGTTTGTGTTCCAGGCCCCTCTCCAGCCTCANGTCATCAATAAAAATATTGACCAGAGCTGGCCCCAGCACAGACCCCTGAGGGACACCACTGGTGACTGTCCCCAGCTGGATGCAGCACTGTTCACCACCACTCTCGGGGCCCGGCCATGCAGCCAGTTCCTGACCCAGCACAGAGTGCTCCTGTCCAAGCCATGGGCTGACAGCTTATCCAGGAGTGTGCTGGGGGAGACAGTGTCAAAGGCCTTGCTGAAGTGCAAACAGACAACATCCACAGCCCTTCCTGCATCCACCAGTTGGGTCATCTGGTCATAAAAGGAGACCAGGTTGGTTAAATATGACCTACCCCTCCTAAACCCATGCTGGGTGGGTCTGATACCCTGGCCATCCTGTAAATTTTGTGTGATGACACTCAGTATAAACTGTTCCATTGTCTTGCCAGGTACCGAGGTCAGGCTGACTGGTCTATAATTACTAGGATCCTCTTTTGCAATCTTTTTGTGAATGGGTGTCACACTGGCCAACTTCTGCCATCACGAGATAGCTCAAATAGCCCTTTGCCACTGCATTGTTCTGGCTTGGATTATTTTTTTGGACTTTTTTTTTTTTTTTTCCCTGATCTCTCTCTTCTCTCCCTCTAACCTAACCTTTTTTTGTCAAAGACCTATGTTTAGGAGTAACAGTAGTTTTCATGTATTTCTAGAGAGGGCTTCTGGGCCAGTTACACAACATTGTAATAGACACAGCTCAGCTACAGCCATTCTGTACACATACAGGAATGTGTTTTAATGAGCATTTGGAGAACGACAATGGACTTTGTATACATGAAGTGCAGCAGAGTGGAATTTATACTTCTCTTGCCTAAATCAATCAAGTATACATTATCTATTTCAAAATATTGATAGCTCTCTGGCTCCTAATGCTCTCCTGCTGGGAGAGCTTTTGGCATTCCACATTACTTCAGTGACCTTTTATAAAATAAATCAACCTAACTCAGGCAGGTTTCCGTCTTTTCCTCAATTGTGCAATTTGACTCTGAAATTACAGCTCAGGTCGCAAAAAGGCAACAGTCACTCCTGCACCTGTGACAGCATCCTTCCAGACCAGAATATGAGAATTTAACATTGTTTGAACAGGAACTCTCCTTCTCCCAGCAGGATGAACAGCATAAGCTTAAGAAAGTTCCAAAATACTGGTTTCTATGTGCCCAGCGAAGCCACTTCTAGGTCACCTTTTAAATTCTCATTGAATTGATGGTAATTAAGAAGTTTGGCCTTTCTCCTGGGATTACAACAACAAATCACTGTCTCACTGAAGAGTTAAAAACTCTCTCAAACATATCTCAAATAGTTTCTCTGTAATATCATGGGGTGTGTAGAACAGATCAATTTCCCATCTGGTCTATGAATTTGTTTGCATTATTTGTTTCTATTAGCAACTACAACTTACTAGAAACCACACAAGCATATGGACAGACACAGTCCTTACTAAGAACATCAAAATAAATAAGAAAAAAATGAGAAGAGATGCAACAAAGAACAAATGAATCTTTAAAAGTGTTTAAGTCAATGGTTTGTTACATCCTTTTAAGACACTGTTTATAGACAAAATTGGCATTTCCTCAAGTAATATCAATATTTAAGTTGTCTGATTGAAATGCAGCATACTTCAGCAAAGACTCTCTTCAAATCAGCTCCTGGCTTACATACAAACCCATACAACTGTGTGCAGTACATATTTTTGACTCACTTTTAACAATCAGATATATGGACTATGATCTGTTTTCTCTGTAATGAATACCTCTAGTCTCATACATCATAGACAGGATGGGGGTGCTTTTCAAAAGGAGTTTGAATGAAGGGAAAGAGCTCTGCAAATCAGTTCAGGAAGGGTGTTCCACAACTGAGAAATGTCCAAGAGACAGCTGTGGTAGCTTATCAGCATTAACTTTTTATAGTCCTGTTACATACAAGATGGGAAGCCCCGGACACATATAAATAATATCGATGAAATCATGTGCCTGTATATACACATATACCTTTTCCCCCAACCACCCCACAAATTATGTACTCTCCATGATACAGTATGTACATAAAAACCCCTCTGGAATTACAGCTTCAGTGGCAATACCACCCTCTCTAACTCTTAATTTTTTGTGTAGTATGTTAAATAATTTGTCACATTTGTAGTTTATTTCTTCCTCACTCTGAACAAATGACTCATTAACGTTTAAATCCTAGAGAAGCTCTGAACACACATTAGTTTTCTGGCCCGGTTAGATTTCTTGTGATGCTGCTTGCTAAAACTTATATCCATTTCATTAAAAACAAATGGGATATGACTTCAATTACAACTGAGTGAAAACTGAGGTGTATGCACACAGTGCATAAAATTATAACCAAAAATGAACTTTCACACCTTAATATCCTTTACCTAATAGCAGCAGGAATGAATGTGAAATCAGCACTACTGTATATTAATCTGTTTTTAATATTAAAATATGAACTAAAAGAACCTCTGGAGTCTGCTCCTACTATTACCTTGTCATCCTGGTAATTTATGTTTCACAAAGGTTTTCAGTTTCAGAGTGTCAGACTTTGAAAAATAGAGGGAATCAGTTAACAACATGAACTCAAGGAGGAAGAGGACTGAAATTTCTTTAAATCCAAAGGAGAAAAAATAATATAGAATCTGCATTTCACACACGGGCATATTTGTGAGAGAGGAAGTTCAGCCTCTTACTGAACAGTCACCTAACCAGAAGCTGCCTAGAAAGAAGGAGGTCATAAAGGATAAATTAAAGTTCTGATCTACAGGAAAAGTAGGATCTTCGATATCTGCAAGTGCAGAGGCTATGGAGCAAATGCCACAACTTACAGTAAAATGGATTTTGAAAAGGAGGTCATGCCAAAGAACATCAAGGTCTTAAGAAGAAACAGAAATAGAGAATGCAAAAAGGTAGTAAATGAAGACTTGGCCTCAGTTTCATGGCAGTGCAGAGCCTGGAGACAGTAGCAGGATGGACATTAGGAGCATGCACAGAAGTGGAAGAGGCCAGTGCACCATCTCTGTCCCTGAACAGTGAATAAACCAGTTCCCAGAAACAGCCAGACTAGAAAAACTGACCTAAAGTAAAAAGATCTTCACTCACAGTAATTGATGAGAGACATAAATGCAAAGCCATGCATCTAAAGAGGATGGAAACACTGTGTGTTAATACGTGAATGTTAGTACGCAAACTGTTATGACAGATTGTGATGGAAACATTTATCAACAGCATGGAAATAAATGAGAAAAGTGGAACAGGCTCCCAAGGATTGCTCATGACAGGCTAAATTGGTTTTTTAACATGGCAAGATATCTAACTGAGCTTCAGTAAAACGTTTAGAAAGGTTCATCCAGAACAGGACTGTGCTAGAGAGTTAAAAAACTGGGCAGAAGAGAAATACCAATGGTTGTGTTCTTGCAAGAATTATTGAGATGGAAGAAAGTAAACAGAGAAGGCCTGAACTGAGCTATCTAATATCTTCCTTTTATAGAATGGCACAAAAATTGAAGCTCAGCTAATACTATAAAAGGACTTATTCTCATCTAAATTTTGCTGTCTAAAAGTCAGACTTTTACTGGAAAAGAGTTGATCCTTTAATAGTCAGTATAGAAACACTGAGGAGGAAAAGTCTGTCTAAAGACGTCTAAGACAGTTCATTCTTTCCAGTGCCTGTAGAGGAAATCTAAATGATTTTATTAAGCAAAGAGCCTAACTTTCAGACAGCTACACCATGCTATTTAGTGGCTGGCATAACAGACAAAGCTCACACAGAAATCATTTAATTCCCGCAATGCATGAGAATTAACTTTCTGCAATCCACAGGGAAGAGGGTTTGGGTTTATCTTGACCAGACTTGGTTCAACTGTACCTAATAAATAGGCTCCCTATATTTACACATCCCAGTTTTCTGCTTCTTACATTGAAAGGGCAGTACTAGCCCAAAGTTTTGTGGGGTAAAGTTCAGGGGCCAAAAATGCCCAATTGCCAAAAAAAAAATCTGCCTCTAGCCTTCTGCACCTCTCAGCAACATTTTTACTGCTGAGATACAAACCCCAGAGAGCATGTATGGAAATTAGAACACAAAGCCATTTTTTTACTTTGCAGTTCTCAGCAATTCTTCATCTCTGAGCTTCGCATTCTCAGAACTCAGTGACAGGTTGCTGCATAAGGAATTACTAATGCAACTTATATGAAGCACACCATGAACTCCAAAGACAGGTTATTTTGTACAGCATGCCAAAAACATTTTCTTACATATAATCATCAAAACAAATAAAACATGCTACCTTGATCTAGATCTTTAATAAATATTTTGCAAATAATAATCTATCTTTATGCATGATCTGCCTGCAGCACAGCATTTGGTGAGATCCACGTCAGCTAAAATTTCAAGTTGCACAGTCCTGAATGCGACACCACCAACAAAAAAACTGTGCATACTATCAGCTTTTTTCCCTTTCTGTTGTTTGCTCTCTTTTCCACAAAATCACTCATTATTCTAACACAAAAATCAGGAATGTTAGGGCTCCTCAGCAGTGTTAGGGCTACGACAATGTTTTCTCAATACTCACTTTTGGCACATGTGGATTAAATTCTACTGCTCTGTGAATAGCTTCTACTGCATTCATCTCTGCAGTACTCAGCCCTCGCCTTGAGGCAGCCTCTGGAGAAAATCTACAAAAACAAAGAAACATACACATTAGGTCAGAAATGCTAGTAAGTAAAAGTCAGAAAAGGAATCTAGAACATGGGCCCATGTAACTGAGTAATTTTCCTGTGCTCTCCAAACTTCCATAGCAAGTGGAAATTCTGAGTGATCTATTACATCAAGGCCAATAAAAATCCCAGCAGAAGCGGAAAGCATGTTTGTATCTAATCATGGCAGAAAGTCAGTTCAAACAGTCCCTTCTCTGTCACTAATCTAAATTTGCTCTAGGTACCTTGCTAGGGGCATATTCAAGGCTGAAATTGCAGGGAAAAAAAGGAAATAAAAGAAAAAATAACAAGACCAAAAAAACTCCCCAAAAAACCAATGCCAAATTATTGTTGGAGGGTTTCTATTAAAAACAGGTTTGGGGAAGTTTTGGGAAGGTTCCCAACCCAATGCCCCTGGGTCAGGTTGAGATGGAAGCACGATGCAGCAGCAGTAGCAGGTGGTCTACTGGCTGCAGCACCATTGAGGGTAGCATGCCCAAACTGTGGGCAAATCATCTGCCCCAATGAATAAAAAACCAGACCATGCAATCTCTTTCTCACCTCACACCCCACGGCTAACTCCAGAGCTGTACTTGGCAGGCAGACACCACAGGGAAAGCTGTGACAACCTTAGCCCTGCCCTCCCAAGCTGGAGTCGCTGTGTAGGGAGGAAAGATGTTGCAGTAGGTACTGGCGATCTACAGGATAAAAAGAATGAAAGAAAATTACTTAGATCTTGATGTGTACATACACTTTAAAAGCAAAAACTGTCAGGATGTCAGTCAAGAAAATGGCTTTCCACTCCACTTGCTTTTCAACTTTTGGGGGCATTCAACCCTCAGGTGCACAGACACAACTCTGCCTGAGATTTGTGTGAAGGCATCTGAAAGCAGCATGGGGATTTTTGAGCTCCCTCTCACAAGGAGCTGAGCACCCTTTCAGAGTGGGCCAGTGCTCTCAAGTCCACAAGCATTAAACAGATGTGCTCAGCACCTTGGAAGGTTGAGACCCAAGAGAAAATAAAAGGAATGAACAGATATTTGTGTCTCTAAAAATATGAACGTCATCTACCTCTCAGAATCCCTGACATAGTAATGCTAAATCCACCTGCCGCTATTTAATTACATGAGCAGTCTGCTGACAACACTTGTAAAATGACATTGTTACCAGTGCATCCACATTTAGTTATTACCTTTTTGTGGTCAGGTTTATACAAAGTTGAAAAGGTTCAGCCACACAACCCTTTTCAGTTGCATCTTCATTATACTATCTAGGAAGCCAAAGCTCACCCAGACAGTATATACAAAACTGAAACAAGAACTGAATTTATGCTATTTCTCTTCTTTTCTTCTTCATTAGCATCTGAAGTGCAATGTTTTATCACTACACATTTTTTTATATAAAGTAATTTTATCAATTTACTGCAGGTCTTAATTTTCCTGCTAAATCAGCAGATTGTTAGGGTGTGGGCTCAGCTAAGAAAAATCTTACATTAAATCAAGAATTTTGCTGGACAGTGGTTCTTAAGCACTTACTTGTCAGAGACAGCTCTGGCTTTGAGCAATGCAGCTGTGTAACATATTGTTGCTGATTTTGGTAAACTTATATCTGTTGGAAAGAAAGGAAAAAAGTAAACATTTGAAAACTTAAAAGTGTGCAGAAAGAAAAGCATTTGATTGATACTTAAGAGTAAGTACGACATACAAAAAATAAGTATGTGAACTCAGAATACTTTCTCATCTTGGGACTTATGCTGCCACATCACATGGATTTTTAGATTTCCACCTGATATGCAGGCTTTAAAATGTGTGTTAATGACCTCTGGAATGGCTATTTAAATAACAACTGGTTTCATTAGAGAACCAATTCAAAGACTGACATAATGAAAGAATTCATTACTCCATACATAAATGTATAGGTAACTTGGAATACTTGAATTTTTCCACAGTTCACAAAATATGAAAGTGATAGCTGATGGCTATCTTACTAACTCTTCCTGTTCTGACTGAGAAGCAGTTGTCTAATATGAGTATGTGGCAGCTATATAAGTTAAGACAGTGGTTCAAGTAATAATGGACTTGACTTGCAAGCAACCAACCAGTAAATTGATTAAAGATCAACAGTAAAATAAGGTGTTTTGCCTCTTAAGAAAATGCTGGACCAAAACACACATTCACCAGACACTCTCTGGCCATTTTATCCTGGTCCAAAGACACACGGGAATCATAAACCTGACTTAACCCATTAGTTAACTTAATTTATACATGTTTTCTACCAGCAAATTGGCACAATGTGTTCAAAAGGTAGAGAGAAATGCTGCTTAACAGACTTGAGTGATATATTTGTTCTCACTGTTACAGAGAATTGACTTCCACATTTTTAATTTCATGGTGTGACCCTTAGAGATGTCCTGTCCAGGGCTAGGAGTTGGATTTGATGATCCCTGTGGACCCCTTCTAACTCATCTTATTCTGTGATTCTGTAACCTACCCAGCAGTCACATATTGAGACTGAAATATTTTGGCATGAAAAATCCAAAGATTACAGCTACATGAAAAAAAACCCAAACCACTATGAACCAAACTCACTAAAGGCTGGATTCTGCAAACCCTTCTGTACATGCTGATAACTTCCCATAGCAAACAGAACACACAGCACAGCGAACACAAGGCACTGAAGTACGTCCACTGTAGAAGTGAGGAGCAGCTAATTTGACAGTTGCTCTAAGAAACTATCTCTCCCTTGAAAGACAAAATTACCATGCTAACTTGGTTACTTTAGGATTAACAGACACTTGTTGTTCACTGAACGCATGTGCCTTGCAAGATAGGGCTCCAGACAGGATAAGCAAGTCATATCTTTCTAGTCACCATCCTTCACTTATTAATAACCAAGCAACCTGGCACAATGTTGTTCTGTGAGACAGAAAACATTGCTAGAATGACTGAAGCACTTTGAAAAGGCTACCTGTTTAATCCTATTATCTTTTTATGCACTTGCACTTCAAGTACGAAATGTACAGATCCTGCTGGAGGCTTCCCTACAATATATTGCAACTACAACTTCATTGGAGTATGTAATTGTACTGACTAAAGTAATTAAAATCAACAGCATGCAGAGCAGTTTGGATGACAGATATATTAATTACTCCACTAATAGAAGACAGCTACAGACACAGGTATGAGCAGATCTTCAATGACAGGAGGAAAAAATATTTCTGAACACATCCAATAATCCCCTTTATACCAAGTTTTTCTTAACATCAGGAGTTAAAAGTTATTTCCAGTAAACAGAAATGCCTTTTAAATATATTAAAACAAAACACAGTATCACAAAACACTATCTTCTAGGAGACATTAAGTGTTCCTGAGCTGGAAACATCTGTGCATATAGATTGCAAGATAATTCACAATGAACAGCTGGCATCTGCAAGGAAGAGAAATGTGGTGAGATGAGCTAAGGCTCAGATACATCATGTGAGTCCTTTCTGCAAAAGAAATGGGATTTCTCAATGAATATTGTGTTCAAATCTGATCACCTATGGTCAAGAATAACAAAAGCAAACTGAAGGATTGGACTGTTTTTGTATCAAACCAAATGAAATAAAGACTGAGAGAAGATCCAACTGTTTTCTATGCAGACCCACATGGAACACCAGGAGAGAAGAAGATTTGTTTAGGTAGAGGACAACATCAGCACAACAATAAAGGGTTCAGAATTAAATTTAGGCTGCAAATTAAAAGAAAGTTTCTGTGAACAACTGAGGGAATTTCCAGGTAGAACAGTGGGGCAAAAAACCCAAATAATTCTAGGATGGAGCTTGCTCAGCCCATGGAAGGGGCAGTATCATGCAGGGAATCCAACAGCAGGGGCCCTAATTCACCCAGGAGGTCTCTTCCAGTACTATGCTCCTAAAGAGCAAGCAGCACTTGTTTGAAGATAATACTTATAGACCCCTAGCAATAGAAGAAATAGATACAAATGTTCATGCTTATCATAGAATCACGGAGTAGTTGGAGTTGGAAGTGAGCTCTGGACATCATCTAGCCCAACTGAGACAGCCCCAACAGGTCCATGCCTGCTTGCCTTCAAAGGCGTTTTTCTTTTTGTGTGCTATGTATTAGACTGTAAGCATTTGGTCCTGCTATATGCTGGTCTATGACTACAGTACTACAAAATCCTCATATAACTTTGGCTTCAGCTCCAAAACTGCACCCTTGTATTTTAGAGAGAGGCATAAACAATTATGTCTGGTAACAACTTGAATTTAGCAAGGGAATCATGTCCAAACTAGCCCTAGGAGATATGCACTCTGTCAGGAACCAAAGTGAAGTTTTAATAAATGACTGTGTTCAGCTCTGTGAGCCATCTGGCAAAATATCTTCACATACACTGTTTCCCACCCTCCTGTGATTACTTGTGGAGCTCCCACAATGTGCTGAAAGATGTGACTGCTATTCTGTTGTCAAATCCATCAGGACATTTTTACCTAGTAGAAACTGATGTGTCAGTCTAGAAAAGGCTCTCCTCCTTTTTTATTGCTTGTATTGTCAAACAGAATACAAATATATGGACTTAATTTATAAGCATTTTCTTTCAATAAGCCCCATACATGTATGGGGAGAGTTGGGAAAGTGAATTCTTACTATTCATTTGCTTCTTAAGCAGTTGCTTATGAGACTGAAGTGATGGGAAGATGCTATGGATATGCAGAGTGTGCCATATATCATCTAAAATGGTCATGGGATCTATTTTTCTTATCAATAGCAACTAAGCCAAAAAATTATGAATCTGGATATGGAATGATGCAACATTCCCTACCAAGTCAGCAGAAGGCTCTAAACATCAAGAGACAGGCATGCTGCAATTGCTTTAGTCATTAATAAATGCAAAAATGTAAGTCACTAATTATAAATTATTCCCTATTCTGCACAGGTGGTAGGAATAATTACTTATAGATTGGAAGCACTCTAGCAAGTGCTTCCAAGCTGGATCAGTGATGACAGAAGAGAGATGCAGTCATCTATAAAGACACAAACATTAGGAAAGAAAGTGAATTAAGCTGATACAAATAGTTAAAAACAAGAGTAATATGATGGAAATCATTAAAGAAAAGTATGAGCTGAACATTAGGGGAACAACACTATCAAAAAGATTTAATAACCCATTAGAACAATGATCACATTTTCCCAAAAAATGTAGTAGAAAACATGCTGGAGGGAGCACAACTATGAACTTGGTGCTTACAAAAACGAGTTCTGACTCTCTGTACTTTTGGCATTCTTTCTCAGTAGTGGGAAACACCCCAATCAAACATGTTAGCCATTATGTCACAATGGGAAAACCATTTCAGCATACACACAAGAAGTCTTTATTTTGCCATGACCACAACTAAAACTTATGCTGTTCAGATATGGAAAGATTTACAACTGTTGATTTTGAACATTTCATATGCCACTCTTGCTGTGCATATCAGTGACCAAGCGTCAGCCACTTTAACTTAACCGAGTTCAATCCTAAATGCCTGCAAAGGGGAAGGAATACTTTCTGCTAAAGAAAAGTTAAATAGAGCAAGACTAGTACAACTACTTTAGACTTCTTGTGCTTTTGCACGAATAGGAAAAACAAAAAGTGCTACAGAATCATACGGCAAAAGAAAAAGAAACCAGATGGTATGAATAGACACAGAACCGATGCTGAAACCCAGCTGCAGTGACAAGTGATTTTGATATGGAGGAAAGAAATCAGTTCTTGCAAGCAGAAGGTGGAAAAGATGTGACAGGAACAAAGACAAACTATTCTTTGGATATTACTGTTACACACACTGGAGGTCTTGATTTGTATCTCCTGGAAAAGGTACATTAATTAGGTTTTGGTATAGCCATAACTAAAAGGATCTTTCTCTTAAGGTATCTCTTTCAAAGAAACAAAAGGGTTACAAAATACTGTGTATGAGGGAATGGTGGCTTCCATACTGCCACTTTCTACATCTTTAACTCTGAAGAAAACTCCTCATTGCACTTAGAACATCTATCCAGTTAGCTCCACCAGGTAAAATATCTCCAAAATGTCAAATACAAACATGGTAAGTAATGAAACTATCTACAACACCCCTGGAGACCATACCCAACGTAACTGAAGGCTGCATGCAATTGCTTCATCAATCTGCAACTTTCTACAAAAGGATTGCCTTCAGTATAAACAGAATTTACATGCATAATCGGTAAGGACAAGAAATTGGACAGAAGGGGGCAGAGAAAAAAGAGTAGCTCTGAATAGGCTACATTCTAGAAAAGTCACTTCTCTGTGTTAACTGTTTGGATTTCATTAAGTTAAAAGTATTCCAGGAAAAAGAAGTCTCTGCTTCTAAAGTGTTACTTCAAAGGCCTGCATTTTGATATAAGACTAATTTAAAGTAGGATTCTGCTTCAGTAAGCTGATACCAAATAAAAAGTGTCAAAGCATAGAGCAGAATGGGATCTTTTGTATTTAAACCCCATTTCCTTTCTGTATGTTCTTTGCTCTAAAACATCGTCTCCAGTGAGCTCCGCCTTTGAGACTCTGGCATGGTGACAGGGTCTTTCTCCTTCTCTGCAAAGGGGTACGTGAGAGAAGAATCTGTATAAGGTGTTCATCCTGCAAACCAGAAGGCTTATGGTCTCACTGGAAAACACTGTACTTTTAAAAAATGAAAGCAAGGACAGGTTTAGAGAGGAACCATTGAATCACTAAGGTTAAATACAGAGGCATTCATTCTTTCTAAACCTGACTTTAAATTGCCAAAAAACTCTGTGTTTTCACACAGTGCCCAGGTTATCACTTAATATCTATCAAAGCAACTGGCTGCCCAGGGAAATTAATAAATCAGTTGCTCTAAGCATCACTACAAGCAGACCAACTCCCTCAGCCTAACTATTTCTGCTGTAAATAACATGGATATATTAAATCAGAGCCAAAAATATTTTCAGAATTCAACAGTATTTAGGTCATCCTCACTCTATTGACAGACACTGAACTCTGAAACCATAATGATGTAGCTCAGCAACAGTGCATGCTGTTCCACTAATGAGATCCTTTTTCCATGAATAATGAGTATGGACATCAGCTCTGTTGCCAGGTACATAACGTAAACACAATTTAACACATGGCTTTGGGTAAAGCAGTGCATCTGCTTGCAGAGGCTGAGGTTTCACATGATGTGGTCCAACATTTTAGCCCAGGGTGGGAGCAGACTGCTCAAGGAAATAATTTGTTCATATGTTATCAAAATACAATAAATCAGGTTTGGTCTTAGTCAAAAAAAAGCAGTGGAGTGGGACCAACAGAAACTGCAGATAGGAAAGTATAAATGAGTTCAGTGTTTTATATTCCAATAAATCTTACAACACGTGAAGCTGATGAGTTCTAAAATGAGCTGAGACTCTCTGAGACAGGCCTTCTGAGACTCATGAACTGTAAGGGTTGTACTGGTTAAGCCTGTGTTTGCAGAGTCCTTTTGCAAACCTAGTGTATACACACACCATACCGAAGTGTGAGTTGAAACCGTCTGTGTTCAAACAGCCAAAGTAAGAGCTTTATTTTTAAAAGTCTCATTTGTTCTGATTCTATCAGATGCTTTTGAGAAAATGAAACACACTTTTCATCAAGTTTTATCAACTTTCATGACATAAAGTGCTACCATGGTATTGTTTAAAATCGGGGATCAGTGCTTTTAGCATGCCAAAGTAGAGCTCGCATTGGAGTTTAGTCTTGTGATTCGAGAATACAGGTTTAATAACCTCTTCTGTCACAGTTCTGCTATTTCCCAGGACTATTACCTCATAACTACATTGAAGATTAGAAGGTGCCAACATACTATGATGCCTGGGGAATATAACCCAGCATTTCTACTTACTTGCTTTTTAACATGGCAAAATAAAGACTACAGGAATCTCTCCCAGTGTCACAGGAATTACTGAAATATAAGGAGCTACTAGAAAGACTGATGTTATCACTTTAACTGCCAATTTCTTTAATCAGACTCAGTACAACTAAGATCTCTCCCAGAGTCATTACTGCTACTGAATGGCAGTACTGAAGGAACTGGGTGACATTTTAATATCTGCTTAGAATGATTTGATTCCAAAAAGAGCTGAAAACATTCCAAACTGGACTGATTATCACTAATGCTGCTTGTAACCTGCTACTTATTTATCTTTTTTTTTTTTTTTTTTTTTTTTTTTTTTTCAACAGCCTCATCTTTGCCACAGTCTACTGCAGGAGTCTGAAATCTGGCAAGATGATCATGTTAGTACCAAACCAATGGTCTATTATGAGCCTCATTTAAATTTCTCTTAACTTCCTAAGTTATAAAACTTTAGAAGAAAGGAGTTAGCACATATTCAGTGGGATTTACTGCATTTTTTTGACTACACCATCCAAAGATTCATTGCTCAACAAGCACAGGTCTCAGTACCCCAGTGAACATGCACCATCCCTTTGCCATGGTTGTGTGTGATGATACAGGCCCAAATACTGGGGCTGACAGCGAGAAGCCTCTGTCTGTGTGAGCTCTTACTGTCCTGCTTTTTGGCACACAGGCAATGCAACAAAGAATGACAAAGGAAGAGGAGGCAGAAGCCACAGAGAAAAGGGTAGATGGAAAAGATGTTAAGACAGAAGTTGTAAAGTGGATGACGATGTATCTTAACCATCACTGTCCTGAAGAGAAGATTTGGAGAGGTGGTTAGGAAAAGCAGAATAATGGAACTGAGAATGAGTGGTACTGGCTGAGCAAGGAGCCTCTGGTAGGAAGTGAGAGCAATTAAAAGCTAAAACTGATCATGCAGAAGAGAAGACAATTCAGTAAGCAAATAAGACAGAAGACCAGCCAATTCCTTAAAAGAATCCATGAGAAAGAGAAATGAGCACTGGGGATATGGGTTCCAGTGTCCATATTGGTAGGCATTTATACAACAGTAGCTCAAATAATGTCCATCTATCTTTTCCAAAACTGTGGATGCTTCAAGCCTTAAAATGTTTGTTCAAAGAACATCAGAGATAATAAGAGCTAGCAATTGAGAACATTTTAAAGGCTACAAGATCAACCTGGCAAAAGAGTTAAGAAACAACAAAATTTAGGCTACATAGGTTTCATTTAAGTCAGCTAATTGATCCATACAGGTTATGATGTCATTCCTAGTTATATCCTTATGTAATATTCCTTTCCAAAAACTCATAACCCAGTGCATAGAATGACACTTTTCTGAGGACAAATGAGGACTGTGTAGTAATACAAAAGGAAACTGACAGCTGTAGATTCCCTGATTCACTCGATGCAGAATTTGGAAAGTGGCTACTTGAGTAAGCCACTGCAGCAAGAGGAGGAAAAGTGGCACTGTGCAGGCTGATGAATGCTGCTCTAGAGTACTGGATTGTATTCCTGTTTTTGTCACCAAGTTTTACACAATACAAGGAAAACCCAGTTAATTGGAACTAAACAAAGTATGCCAGTTGGTGCTTCTAGCTCTGGGTCTCTGAAACCCTGGTTTCTTCAAGTTTAAAGAGCCAGAGTTCCAGCAGCTGTGATTTGAACATGAGGAGCTGCGATGGTGGGTAAACCAACGTTTACTGAAAAACAAAAAACCAGGAAATGTCCACCTAGTCTTCTGAGTTTTCCAAGGTTTCCCCATAAGACATGAAGTCTGCTACTCACTAGACTGCTCTGAAGTTAAATCAGTGTTTTCTTCTATGCTACTAAGTCAACATTCACCGGTAAGTCCACAGGGGAACTGACAATCTTTTCTTTAAAAAAGGTTTGAATAGCACACAATAAAAATTCTGCAGAACCTAAACAGTCATTCTTTAAACATCAACAGAAAACAAAGAAAGCACAGGGGAGCTGCTAGTGAGTGCCATCACCCCGTACAATGATTTCAGGATGGGTTGGCAGAAAAAATGCACAGTACTTAATCTTTGGATAAAGGATTGTGTAAGGGCATGTATGAAGCTCATGCTGACCAATTCAATTACACTGTTTCCTAAATTTTAGGAGTTTGACATAAATATATTTTTTCTGTGTGTATCACTAGAGAAAATACAAATATATATTTGAACTTACCATCATACTTTGCTAAGACTGCCTGGACATCTGCATATGCTTGTAGTTCCAACAAAGCCTCTAGCAGGTTTTCGTGGATGTTGAACATGCTGAGCAGGGGAAACTCTTTCATCAACTACAATCAATAACATATGAAAGGGTTAGATTATTAAAATGGAGAAGGGTTTCTTGTTCAAAATGCACTGAAATAGACAACACCAAGTTAAAACTCCTCAGCTCCTCTTGCTCTTAGTTTTTTTGCCAGAGTTTACTATTATCTCAGAAATTTCTGAGCTCATAATGGATACTAGGTCAGGCTCTTGTCAAGACATGCCTGTACAGGATGTAATTAGTCAAATCCAACAACCCAGCTATCTGAACACATAACTCTCCTTCAATGAAGAGGCTTTTTCAAAGTGAAAAAGAGTTATTGTTCTGGGCAAGATTCTTCACCAGTGTAGCTCCAGTGTATCAGTAGTATGTAATCTAGCATCTCCCTGGTATATTGGCGGAAAAATCAGAAAATACATTGAAAAACCACAATAGCATAAAACAAGAGAAACTTACATATATGCAACCACATTATTGAGTATGTGATACCAGGATTTATAATTGTAAATACTCTGGAACATAACTGCAATTGTGGTCAACATGGAGAAGGAGAAGGGAGAAGGGAGAAGGCAAGGAACAATAGGAAAGGTAAAGCTTATATGCAAATCACACACCGTAACTACAGAATAAATCTTGCATGACAAACTGAATGAAATATAGAGTTGAAATAATCTAATCTTTTCACATGTAAGTGCCTTTACTTTATGAACTAAGCCATTGAGAGATACCAGGAATCTGTATTTAGATATTTTCAGTTTCAATATCTGCATAGACTCACATGGCTGAAGCTGATACTCAATTGCACCTCTTTTTTTAAGTCACACTTTTTTTTAAGTCACACATGTCTTTTACTGCAGAATTGATTCAACAATATTTTTTTATTGTCAGAGTGATTCTCCAAAAAACAAGTGTTAAAAAATCCTCACTTCCTTGTGTCCCCTTCATGTTTTTTTAGCTGCTTTCGTGATGTAGATTCAGCACAAAAAGGTCCCTGACCTGTGAAGAACTGGGGTAGCTGATATTAACACTGCTTCTCAGGAACTTTTAGGGAAATAGTACAATATACAAAAATCTCTCTGACAGGGTTATGAGAACAGAAATACTGTAACATGCCAGATAAAGACTTTGATTCAAGGTCAGCCTTGCTGTATTTGAAAATAGTAAGGCAGATCTGAAAACTCTGACACTTAATACACCTATCTTTAAGATATAAACAGCAAAACTGATGAGAACCAGTAAATCTTAAATCTCATAAACAGATAAGATAAAAGTAGAAAGGATTGAAACAAGAGAGATGGATATTCACCAAGTGCATTACCTGTTGTAATGCACTTGGTGAATGCACTGGAGCTTCTTCACTCTGTTAAGAAAGAAACCTTAACAAGCAAACAGAGAAGAAAAGCACAGAGAACTTCTTTCTTGTGAAATGGTCACAATAGTTCTTCCATTAAGACTCTGAATTTGTCTGTCTGGAATAGCATTGACTTTGCTGCAGTTTGAGGATTCTTAGAAGATGAAAGCAAGAATGGCAGTGTTTTGTTTAACTGATTATATAAATTTCTGGTGAGAGTCAGGATCATTGAGAGAGCAGCTGAAAGAGGTCACTGAACTTTTCAGGTTAATGACATGGGGATGGCCATAACCTCCCCCATTGGTAGGTTTCATTGGTAGGAGCTGAACCTGTGAACAAGAGCACAAACAAAACTGCATAGTTGGATAGCTTTTCTCCCCCATTAAAAAAAAACAAAAACAAACGACCACAGATCTTGAGATCTTGATGCTCACGTAGGTTAAGTGGAAGGGTTTGAGAATAAAATAAAAAGTTTAAGTCATTGTTTGTGAAGAGAAGGAAGTACAGGTGAAAATTCACAGAGTTGGATTCATTAGTTAACAATCCATCATTAAGTCTACTTCTCTTCATTCTTGTCCTTACTCACTATTGGATTTTTAAGAGAGGAAGCTACTATTTGGCAGGAAAGAGCATGACAGAATCTGGCTCTACATAAACGTGATTTAAAGTTCAGAATGAACATCTTGCAAAGAAACCCCTCTAAGGGATTAAGAAAGATTATCCCTGCTCATTGAGAATGAATAACGGCTGGCAAAATAACATTCCCTCCATCAGTGAAGAAAAGGAAGAGCTGCAGCTAGTTATAGATGTATCTGGCCAGTAAAAGCTCTTACTCTGGTTCTCTGCCTCTCACTGACATCACTCACTGATTTTTTTTTTTTTT
>VWYP01023772.1:107984-214354 GCA_013400435.1 Pycnonotus jocosus
TTAATTAGGTTCAGTCAGAGTGATAAAGCCTGTCTCTGACAGCAGAGGAATAAAGGTCAATGTCTGGACTGCCAGGCCTCCAAACTAGAAGTGTTAATAAAGGTTTCATCTGGGAAAGGTCGAGCATTAAGAACTCCAACCCAGTAATACTGAACTCAGTTTATACCGTAGCCACCAAAATAAAACACCTCTAAGTGACCACTCAGCTATTTGAACACTGACTGTGCATAAATGACAGCATGTTTGCTATTAAAAAAAAGAAAAAGAAGACATGAACTCATTTCTCTGTTGTATCTGGATGTAGAGTTTCTAGTTCTCACTGCAAATAATTTCCAGTCACGGTAAAAATTTGTTTACTGAGAAACTTGCCAGAAAGTAAAGCCACTTGGATGGAAGATTATCATGACAGGTCATCTTTCAGGTCTCATAGTGAAAGCAAACACTGGAGAAGAAAAAAACTGCCACACAGGTCTGGTGACTGGTCAGAGCAGGCCACATACTGGGTCATGCTGAGGAGCAATGGGGAGCAGACCCAGCTTGCTCCCCTCTCTAGCAGATGGAGGGGGAGCTGGCTCATACTCCACACAGAGATGTAAAGATGGGCACATTATTCCTGAACACAAGATGAAGAACACACGCCTGCAGTTCCCCAGATCTGTACATCACTGAGCTCTAATCTGGCCTTCAATTTAAGAGGCACAGGCATCCCTTTGCACCCAAAGATTTATTTTCTGCAAAGTTACAGACCAGTATTTGCCAAATCATTTGGCTTATAAATTTTAATTACTTTTACTTCTTTACTGTAACCTGAGGAATACTTCTGAGTGGCAAGCACTGCAGCTGAAGACAAGAGGAAGGCTCTGCTATCATCCTTCTCCACACTTTCAACCTCAAGAGACAGCCATCAAATTCAGCACTCAAGATTTCCTGAGCATCAGAGCCACTACAGAATTTCACATATACACTACTTAGGACTAAAAATGCCATTGTAAAATTCCAGTTAGTTGGATTCTTAGCTGGCATTAAAGAGAAGTGTTCCACTGAGCTAAACGCATTTTCATACCGTTTGAAAACAAACACCACATGGCTATAAATGTATTCCCTCCTTACAACATGGGAATATTCAAATGGCTGTTGAAAATATCATGCCAAATCTATGTTCACACAGATTTTACTTTGAACTTTTATTGGTCAAAATACTCCCTAGTTATCAAAGTCAGACCTGGAACTACGTTAGTACATATTCTGTTCCAACCCCTCTGCACGTTTGGGGGAAAATAGGTACAGGTGTATAAAGTGGAGCTGCTTTTCTTTGAAAGAGTCATAAGGTATACTGCAAATATACAGAAAAGGCAGCTTTTGCAGATAATTCAGTTTTAATTTTTTAGATAAATATTTTGGGAATATAAATTTGCAGAAAAACTCTGGAAGTAAGTCTGACACTAGTCCTAGAAGCACCCTACTCCCAGACTTGCTTCAATCCACATTACAGGGTGTAGGTTCACTGATTTTGTGATCAATATGAAAAAATGATGACCAGAAAAAATGCCTTATGGCACAAAGAAATCCACATCTGATTTGTTAGATAAGGAACAAGGTTTATCTCCCAAAGGACATTTATTGAAGAAGATTCTCTGATTCCCTGACAGTATTTCAGTTATTGGCATTTTCATTTAGATCTATTTTTTAAACATTTTCAAGGAATGTAGCTTCAATGTCTGCATCCATTATTCACCCTGTGACAACATTACCATCATGAATCAATTAACCAAGAAACATTATTTGTGTACAAACTCACTATAACCTGCTGCTTATGCCTACAGCTAGACCCCAGGACTCAAGGGAATACAAAGGTGGACAAATGAGTAATGTTATATATAACCTGCTGTTGACACATTTATTCTCCATTTGCATTATGGCTGTATGCATGGTCACAAATATTATGGACAGGGCATGCAATCATTCACTGCTGCTTGTACTCCTATCTTCTCCACAAACAGTACTATCTTGTCAGATCAATGTATTCAACTGAATGCATTCATAAAAAGGAAGTATGAATTTATCTCAAAATAAAGAAATGACAAGAAAACAAGGGAAATTCAATACAAACAGTGAAACTGTTACAACTTTAATTCCTAATGCCTATGTTCCTGCAGTGGGTATCTGAAATGGAAAACTCTGCCTCCTAAAAAAAGAATGAGGCTGCCACCTTTCAGGTGCAAGTGTCCACCAAAACTGAAGGACCAAGCACACAGTATGGATAGCACTGGCATTTTCACAAGTGCTTTGCATAAACTGCTTACTGGTATATGACCCATAATCTGTTACCTGAACAAGGTAGGGGAGGTGAAACTTCAGGCCATTTCTGAGTAGAAAAACAGAAGCCTCCATTTCTGTGGGCTTCACTGTCTGCAGATGACCTTTCAGATGTCTAAGCTCTGACTGAAGCTCACCCTGGGCTTGAGGCATTTGCAAGATGTCACTCCATGTTGACCTTCTGATGTCTAATTAGATACAATAATTCTTATGTTGTTCTCCTGGCCAGCTCATCTGGCAAGGACAGAAGGGCAGAAACACTGTCAGCAGACTAAAGTTAGCACACAAAAAGGCTCTCTTAACAAGGTCAGATGCTTAAAATTTAGTCTAACTCCTGGTCCTTAAGGTGTATTCCACCACTGTCTCATTGTGAGTGGGATTCATGTGATGTAAACACATCATAGCTCTTGGAGTTGGAGAATTATCTAAAATACACTGGACCTACCTGAATTAAAGTTCTGCTTAATTATAGCAAAAGTAGAATTGTGTCAATTCATTATTTCCTTTAAGTGCTGCATTTCTTTTGGTAAATAATCACTGTTCTGTTTGGAAGCAGCTCTACAGTTACTCTTTTACAGCTCAGAGAGTATAGCAGCTAAAAAACCAAAGCTATCAGATTCTGTTGTTTTGAAGCTTGGAAACGATTAGCAGTAGGATCCTTCTATTTTCCTCATACGTGGAATTCAGGAAATTTGACAACTTCAGAGTGTCAGGAAAGAGACCCAGATTCAGTTTACACTAAGTCTGGGATGGCAAGGTTTATAATTTGCCAACGCTCCATTTTAAATTTGAATTTAGACCTAGTGCTGCACAATATTCAAAGATAATATGACTTCTCTTCAGTGTAGGATTAACAACGAGTAAATGAAGTGAAAAGTATGCTCCTAAATATGAAAACTCTAAGGAAATACGTTAGAATATGCAATGTTTTTGTTCTCTCTTAATTGGAGGATTGAAGCCTTTAGAGTATGACAAGTTATGAAAATTATGAAAATGCTGTTATTTGGACTATGCTGTAAAAATGCATGTATTTCAGGAATAAAGGGAATTTTAAAGACAGATGTGGCATGAACCCAGAAGAGCACAAGTTGTTCCAGATTTTATACTTACTACTAAACAATCATGTTATATAAAACTAGGAACAGTGCTAAATTATAATAATGTTTGTTACATCAAATATTAGCAACTTTATAGAGCAAGAAAATAAAGTCATTACTCATAGTCCTGCTCAAAAAAATTTCCTTTATTTGCATCACAGATCCACAGAATGTTTTGGGTGGGTTAGAAATGACCTTACAGATCATCTAGCTCCAACCCTCCTGCTGAGGGCAGAGATACCTTCTACTAGAAACAAACTCTTCATGAAAATTCATATTAAATACCTCTAATTCTCCCTGAAAGTAAAAGTGGCTACTAAGAGGTGGCAAAAGCAGTAGATAAAAGCAGAATTAATACTTGAAAGAACATCCCAAAGTACTTTTTTCAGAAACTGAGGTATTTTTAGAAGTGGATTTTTAAGTGAAATTAAAGTGAAGAAATTATCTAGGAGCTCAAAAATGAGCCAGGAGATTCCAGAGAGATGGAAGACCATAATTAAAGTACTATACAAGTCTCTGAATATGGAATGATACAAGATGGGGGACAAAAAGCGGTCCAGTTACCAGGGCTCCTACCAAGACTGTGTGACTGACTATATTCTGTCTTAACAGAATGGCAATGCTGGAAACCTGTAATTTATATGAGAAACATTAGTGTCAATTTAGGTAGTAGTCACCAAATTTCTAGCTTTCCAGAGTTCTGGGCAGAATCACAATCATGACTAAAAGTGAGTGGTCTGAGTCATGTGAAGATAAAGGAAGGGATAAACGTCACTAGAGGAATCACAGAAGTCTCCATTTTAAGAGTCCACTGAAATGAGGGATATTCCAACTCACTCTACCCACTCACCATACCATGTGAATCTGTGACCAAACCAACTCTAACTGAATATACAGAGATATGAAAAAGTTAAAATCAGCATTTATCACTTGCCATTATTGCAGTGCTTGTGTATCAGAAAAAGAATTACTGAAGATACCACTTTGTGGTGGAGACTGGCAAATGTCACCATTCACAAGAGTAGCAAAATGTATGTGTAAGTATAGCAGTAAAGAATAGTAAAATCTATGAGATAACACTTGATCTCACTGAACTAAGTACTTTCCCTTCAAATTTTAAAAAATGGTACTTTAAAGAACTGCTACAGATGTTAATAAAACTAGAATCCCACTCAAGGCAAAGCAGCCTGCCTAACCTGACACGTGTAACACAAGCCAAAGAGACTGACTCACTAATCCTTCCCTCAAGCACAGAAGCATTTGGGAGAGACAGACAGTAGCTGTCGATGCAAGTAGCTGCAGAAATTGTGTTGTTAAGTTGCTAGGGATCATAACATCTTTATTAGGAGTAAGTACTCTCTTTGTTTCACACAACTTGATAATTTGAGGTGCAGAACACTGTTCTGGCTATGTATTTGTCTTACTCAAGAAGTAATCAGCCACGCACACAAGAATGCAGAATTGAATAGAATAGTGAATAGAAATCCTTACTCAAAGCTAACAAGAGAAGTTGCCAAGAAAGTATGCTAGATTTGCATAACTATCATACCAGCAATTGATCAGAAGATAAAAACACCACCTACCCATACCATTAAAACTGATTTAGTGTGGTTGAGTACCCTTTCAAACCCTTCAAGTGACATAACCTCTTAAACTATTTCAGATGCTTACAGCAGCCCAACAGTTCACAGAACTTTTCATGCAGCCAGTGGATATGCATGCAGCACTCTTGACAATGTAAGCTGCTTAGGTGAACTCTGCGGCATAAAATATGCATTTAAGTGACTGCAGGTGAGCACCAGGATGAACACACCAACACATTCAACTGAAATATCCTCAGCAAGGTTCTCAGAGCTAAGTATGTAGAAGCAGGCTTCTAGGTCCTTTATCGTGGTCTGAAGAGTAATTTCTCAGCAGATACGACTGATAGTAGAAAATACACTTTTCTGACCCTGAAAAAGTGTTTTTCTTTCTACCCTTCTCCAGACTTAAGGAAGACCTGGAAACCCTCTTCTCTCCCTAAACCTTACTCAATTCTGAATGGAGCTGCTGAGCATAGAGCAAGTTGCAATTCCACTGTGTCTCAGAAATATATACTTAATAGGAACACAAAGCAATCTTCAAGGGAGTGCATGCCCATGGGGCAGGAGATAAATACACTCTAAAATGAGTTTCTTTCATCTTCTCTCTGAAGGAGGAAGCAATTAAGAACTTCCACTAGCATAATCTTTTGCCTGCCACCCTTCTCTTCCATAAACATACATCTCCCTTCAATTAAAGCTTGCTCCACCAAATGTTCTCCAGAACAACCCCAAGAAGCTCCAATTAATTTAACAACTCATTTTCTTGCATGCTGTATCTTCATCTGGATACTCCAGCGACCCAGTTAAGAGAAATGGCTGTGTTAGCCTGCTTCTGAATCCAGTGGTGCAGTCACTGATTCAGCTGCCCACAACGAAGAGAGGGAAGTGCCTTTGCACACCCTCCACATCCTCTCTGTTTTCAATCAATGAAAAACACAAAATGCAAACCTAGCACATTCCTGTTTTCTTCCATTGTAATGGTGAGGGAATCTGAAAAGAGCAGATGAAAAGCAGGTGGCACAAAAGGCTACCCTTGCTCATCGCCACTACAGGCTTGCAACATCGTCCACGAGGAAGATTCAACATGAAGAGATACTAAAGATTACTCACAGACACCATCATCCCCTTTTGCCTCTGCACATACTAAATTCTCCAACATCATTTAGAACAAACTACTTAAAATCCTCCTAACATAATCAGCACAACAAATGAAACAACGAGCACTGTACACTTTCTCCTCAGAGACAGTAAAAGCAATCTAGTTCCCTCACAGACCATATCATGCTCTGTATAAACAATAATAAAACTGGAATAATTCTGTTGACTACATTGGAGTTATTCCAACAATACACTAATCAAAATGAGATCACAAGTTAACTCAATATACACAAATAGTGACAGCTGCTGGTTTCTATAGCAAAATATAGTAAATAATTATCATCAGAAATACAAGCAAAAGCAACACCTATGTATGACTCCATTACATGCTTCCATGGAAACTACAGGTTTGTAATTCTCATTAATTCAACTCAACTGAATGAATTACATTCAAGAAGCAAAGCCAGCAAAAAAATACTGTCTCAAAATCAGTCAAAGAAACAGCAGAAATTCCTACTCAGTTTTTTTTAAATTAAAGCATGCTTGATTTTAGACAGTTTTTAAAATCAGTTTTTAAAAAAGCCCCTGGTTTTAAATACCTTCAATATAACATTAAGAAATATGATTTTCCTACCAGCAGTATATGTAACCATAAAATCAAACTCTTATTTAAGTCACCAACAGCTCATTTTCCTTCCATTACGGTGCTTTAAGTAGAATCTCAGTCTTTTCTTACACAAAATTCAAGCAAGACAATCTAATCCATCAGTAATGTCCTCAAGATGGCCTCATATATGCAATAAATTAAACACTCTCAAATATTTTATTTTTTCGAAGTGGCAAAGACTCACTACATCCCAATCATATTTCCCAGATGGTGTCATGAACCTCTTAACACTTCATTTCCATCATGTTCCATGTCTTGAGAAACCTGTTTTCAATCTTTCAAACACAAACAGGGCCTCCGCCCTCTGTTCCCTGATGTTAGATTCATCAGCCCCTAGCCAACATATTCTCTGTATTCTTTTTGGGATGAATAAATTCATCTCCTTCCTCATCAATCACAAAGAAACCTTCAATGACAGATTCATGTTCTTCAAACCTCTCCATAAGTGTACTATTTATGTCTTCTATGAAGAAATGGAGGATATGTATTCATCAGAAATAAGTAGCTCCAAGCCAGTCTAAGAGAAGCAGCTGCAAAGCTGACTTGACCCTAATCTTGCTCCAAGTGTACTGGAGCTGTGACCTGGAGTTACTGCTGCTTTAATATTTCATCTAGAGACTTGCTAATTCTCAGCTCTGCTTGCTTAAAATGAAGAGCTCTAGAGGCATCTAAATTCAGTTCTGAGGATTTGGCTCTGTGTCTGTACGTGGAAAAACAGAATGCATTGATCTGAGCTGAAACTCTCTAAGATGAAATTCCATCTTTATCCCTCCTTTGTCTTGCATCCAGTCCTTTCATTTTAACAAAACATTCCTGTTGAAGAATGTTTTCTGTTCTTCAAGTGTCTAATAACTGATGACTTTGGGTCTCCCTGTTATTGCTGCCTCTCGAGATCCTTTTGTACTTAATTTCAACAATTTTCTATTTTGCTTATAAATTTCAGACAATTTTATCCCTAGTGAAAAAATAAGTCATTCACTAATCAAAGCTCTGTTTCTCACTTTGCATAAGAAATCTAGGACTAAACAGACCACCCAAGTCCCCAAACCAAGTGTTTTGCATACACAACTATCCATACATATTGACATCAGCAGAAGAATGCTTCACAAGAGTATTCGTTCCCCATAGTCCTATCTACAAATCACAAAACACATTCAGCAGCCTACAGTAAGCTCCAGAATTTGCCATAATTATGATGTGTGATATTTGAATGGGAAATTCAAGATTTTATCTTTCTTGTGTATTAATGCCAGAACTTAGAATTCCAATGTCTATCCCAAAAACATTTCAGTATTTGTCCCACAGTGCTTGTGTAACAAAATTCATGAAGAATCAGCGGAGCTGGTTGGACTGAAAACAATGTTTTTGAAATCAACATTTTCCCAGCTGACCAGAAGACTGCTAAACCATGTCCTTCTTCCTCATCCCTCTTTCTCACACTCCTAGCTGTACAATGGCTGTTTTTTTGACAAGCTCTTTTTCAACACCTCTGTCTGGGATTCTGGAGATTGAGAGTTGTGTGCCTGAAGAGCCTCAGCAAAAGTCAGAAAACAAAGTTACTCACCAATTGCCATCTGTAGATATTTAGGATGAGAACCTGCATTATTATGGTGAACTCTGCTCAGTGTTTCCAAAAAATACTCCTAAGTGCTCCAGTTCCAGGAGAAGATGGATTCAAGTTCTGGATTCCAAGCTGGCAAACACACTTGCCCAACTGCCCCTGCTGCAAGTGCCTCAGCTCCAGAGAGTCACTTTCCTTTTTACATTAGAATTCCCACTGACATGTAACAAGAATTTCCCTTTTCACTAGGCAAGTTCCTGGACCATTCATCTGAGCTGCCTAAACCACACTCTACAGGTGCTTCATTCCAATCTGGGATTTCATTTTGTGCATTTAAAATTTAACACCTGCATCCTTAATTTGCACAACTGTGTATCTTGCTGGATTCATCTCTTCCAGTTTTTTTGTGGGAGCTGGAATATGAAGTGTAAGAAACAAAGGAAACTGAGAGGTAGTTTTACTATCATCTGCCCAGAGCTGTAGGGCTCTATTCCTCCTTCTGTTACAGACTTGCTACCTCAGATGATATAAATCACCTCATGCAGATTAAGAACTGTGTTCCTAATCTTTATCCTGGGAGTATCACTTAAAGAAATGCTGGGCATTCACTGTTTCATCTAAACTTGAGCATTTTAAATATTTCAAACATGTACATTGCCTAATGTGAACAGCTGCTCCCTCTGCCATCTCCAAAATAGCTAGTGTTTAGTGTTCCAAGTCTGTAGCTTTGTAGCTTACTGACTTGTAACTACCATTGGTAGCTCCCCTGCCTACAGAGACAAAATACAGTCAGCTCCCATCTCAGAGGGAGTTCAGTTAATTACAGATTCATTACTTGGGGTTTCACTTTTCAGTGATAGGTTTTGCATGAATAAATAACACTGTCCTCAGAGCTGCATAGTATGACACAAAATATGCACAGAGCCAAACTGCAGCTTTGAAGGAGAAATCAGAACACTTCATACCCGCTTATAAAGTTAGCAGCATTCACCACATGGCTCAGAAAAAAGATATTAATACCTTCATGATCAAACAATTAAAGGTGCACTTGATTGCACCTGTACCAGGATGGGGAATTCAGTCTGTGTGGGTAACAATCCATCTGGTATTTGATGTTGCTTTCATAACCTTATAAATAAATGATCACTTAAGTTATGGTCTTTATGTACATTACACATACAAAAGAACTATCAGCAGTGCTGAATGAAGCAGGAATGAAGCTGCTAACTTGCAAGAAAATGTATCATTTCTGTACTACTATTATGTAAATATCACATGCAAAAGAAATCCAAACTCACATCTCTCATCATTTTCACTGCTTCCCTGGTCCTTCCCAGCTTCCTTGCACACATTGCCAGCCTTCTTTTAATATATACTAACACATTGGTGTCCCTTCCTGTATAAGAGGGAAAAGAAACAGCATTAGAAAAAAAGATAAAACAAGGGTTCATTCAGTATTCCGATACAAAAGGAAACACGGTTTACTTTCATTTTTTTTTTTCTTACTTGCTACCATCAATGTTTTCACAAGAATTTTAGTAAAATGTTATTAAATTCTGAAGATTTAGATGTGGCATAATAGTACTGAAATCAGTGGAAATAATCCAGACACACAGCAGTAGAAGTAAGTACTCTTGGGTTGGCCTTGCACTAGTGAAATATAAGCAGATCTGAAGGTACAATTATACACGTTTGTCAACAAGAGGTATTAAAGCAAATCCTCATCCTCCTAACAATCTTTTTCTTAATGATTAGAAGAAAAGAATATTCTGAACTTTCTGTTTACAGCCTTTACTCATTACTCAATTATCTTCAAATTCCTCACACCACTAATTACAGACGGCAAATTAACATATTTCAGATATGATAGTCCTGTTTGCCAGAAGATTCCCTAACAGCAAAAATGACAGAAACTAACAGCAGTTATAATTATTCTCTTGGAGAATTCTTCCTCCTTTCACTTCTCATTTGCTTCAAATGTGAACTTCTAAAATACTTCTGGACCAACAGGAAATTAGTGGACAGATAATCATCAATAAAATTACTGAATCATGAAAATGTAAGACACCTGCTACAGATTATCTTTGTGTACAGCATGTGGTCTGTAAAGATTTTTAGCCTATTCCTAACATTTTCAAACCTTTCATAATAAGAACAGCATGTGTGCTGAAAACATTCCAAGTACTTACAAATAGTTTTAAAGCTGTGATTAAAATTTCAAATAGATTAAGCAGCAGATCGAAAGGACTTACTTTAGAGGGAAAAAAAAAAGGAGAGAAGAATTTCTTTAGCTGTACTCTATATTATCTAATTCCTTATCTCTTGATTCCTATATATTTAATACACAATTTATTAGTTGCATCTGTCTCAACATGTTTATGTAGTGTGCTATGAGGTATACATTTCAGTTTAAGCTTCTTTTCAAGATTTTGAGCAGGAATGGTCAGAAGGCATCTACTTATTATGAAATCAAGATAATTTTTCAGGCCAAAATTCTCTGAGGTTACTAATGACTTGAGATGCCTAACATGAGCAACCTTTTGCCCTTGGTTTCTATAATCTATCACCTTTTGAAAGCGGGCAAGTTGGGTACTCAAAGTCATTATTTACTCTTAAAAGTTACTATTTACTCTTTATGGTCTAACAAAATATTGTATGAAGGAGATGGAACACATCAATAAAGAGAAACATAGAACAGTATGTTGTTGTGCAAGAGATTACAGTGTATTTCACTTTTAAAAGATGAAATGCCCACTCTTCATCCCAGAATTAACTCTGAAGACTAGAAATGGAATGCAAGACTTCTCAGAATCATGGAACTGCAACACATGTCCCTCCTCCACAGTCCCTCCTCTCCACCTTTGCAAACCATGCAGAAGTCCAGGACATAACCAAAAGAATTCTACATGAAGCCCCTCTGTCCAAGGGAATATTTGAGGCTGAAGATTCTCCAATTTCTGCGGGTGCACACTGACATTTTCAAGGGGAGACTGAGTGGTACAGAACAGTGGGATGATCTAGCCCCTCCTGATGACATGGTCAGAGCTGGCAGTCACTTTTCAGCCTCCCTGCTCTGTGACAATGCACTTAGTTTTGTGATTCAGTGGTTTGGTTGCTTCCCCTGCTGCAGTATTGAAGGTTCAGGGTGTCACATCTGATGATGGCAATAGCCACCTAGCACACACAGGTTACAGAAATACCATACTTGTATCTGCCTGCACAACCTTTCCCAGGTTACCCTGGACAAAAACACTGTGACATGTCTTACTAACTACTTATTGTGTACTTCTCATAGCATTACAGAATCACAGAATCACAGAATTTCTAGGTTGGAAGAGACCTTCAAGATCATCAAGTCCAACCTATGCTCTAACACCTCAACTAGACCAAGGCACCAAGTGCCACATCCAGTCGTTTTTTAAACACATCCAGGGAGGGTGACTCCACCACCTCTCCCTGGGCAGGCCATTGTTTCACTCAGGATGGATTGAGGGCACAAATTAAGGTTTCACAGACAACCATAAGCCTCCTAGAGCCCAAAAATTGCTTCAAGGGCTCAGCTGCTGTATATTTTTACTTTCACCAAAAATGAACAAATCATCCTAAACATGATTTCACAACGAACAATGTTTAAAATACTACCCTCAAGCTTTATGAAACCTTGGGTTTTCAGGTATAGACTTGCATATACTTTCAAAACCAGGGATCACAGACAATTTTACTATGTATGATTTTTATCAGTAATTTTCAACTTATGTAAAATAGCCAGAAGCTGTGAAATCAGGTCCTGAGAAACCTGAAGATGCCCAAAAGTATGCTAGTGCTTGCATATATGTAATTAATTTGTGTTATTTTTGCCTAAGGTGTCCACTGTAGTCTAGAAATAACCTCGACTGTTTGTTTAATTATCATTTTGGTAATTTACTGTCAGTGAATGTATTTTCTTAGATTTAAGGAGTATGTGATAAATAGCACAGCAGATAAATCTGCTTATTCAAAATCTTTAAAAAGTAATAAAAATCTAGACTTTCAATTAAAGCACTTTATTATTCCAGCTGTTAAATTTTATGTTTCTGTGACGTTTCCTAATGAATGCCAACTTCAAATGTCCCCATGGTTAATGGTCTCATTAACTTTTACACGGAACAACACAATGTAAGCAATTACTCCCAGAGCTGACGGAAGAAAGCAGGCAAAGCATCACTTCACTCTTGTTTCCACCATTCTATACTGCATTTTCACATGAGCCCAGGTTTGCAAAATGGCTAAAGGCAACTTCCTTAAAGGGTGATCAGCTTTTTCTGAATGTCGTATCTCTCTGGCTCTGATACCTTTTCTTTTCTGTTAAGTACATGCTTAAGTATTTTTTGCCATGACAAAATAAAGGTGCATCCGTAATCTGAGCATTGACAGCTCAGCAACAGAATCAAGCAAAAACATTGAAACAGAACAGTCTGGTTCTAGGGCCATATTCCAGCCAATGTCAAACACTGAGGGCACAGTTTGTAGGGAAAAAAAAAAAAAACCCCAAACGCCAAATCCAAAGAACTCTTTGGAAGTTCTCTCCCTCCTAAAAACTTACTGTGCTGGGCTTCATATTGGGCACCATGGTGCTGTAGCTGCTGACTACGTCTGTAACAGCCCTCTCCAGCTTTCAGAGCCTGCTTGAACAGCTTCTCTGCTTCTACAATTGTTGTAGCTTCCTCTTCAGCTAAGAGAATATAAGCAGTAGCACACCTGCAAAAATATCAGACAGAAAACCATGAGAAAAGTATGTGAAGTAAAAACTATACAAAGACACATAGACTGGCAAGGATGTACTAAATACAGAGGCAAGGAAATTTTGTCCATGCACCTTTCTGAAGAACTAGTCTGATGAATAAGTATTCTGTCAACCACCCCACAACCCTCATTTTTAGGTACTGTATCGCTCAGCCCTTGAGTACACCTACTGACAAGTGTCCCAGAAAGTAAAGCACTGTCTCACTAAACCTACATCTGTAAAACTCGTTCTGGAAATCAAGACTAGTTTTATGCACTGTTGTTTTAATATAAACCATATCCCTTACTGTAATGATATGGAAAGAATCAACAGAACTGTAACACTTGCCATATAAAAAGAACAGATGATAAATGTAGTTGTAAAGATAAAACAACTACAACAAAAAAAGCCCAACCCAGACCAAGCAAAAACCAAAACAGTGATGTGCCCTTGCAGCAGAGCTGCACTAGAAGTGCTTCCAGCAAGTTGAGGGAGGTGATCCTTCCCCCCCTTAGTCAGCCATGATGAGGCCACATGTGGGTGTGCTGTGCTGTGTCCACTTCTGGGCTCCCCAGCACAAGGGGGACACGGACATACTGCAGAGTCAATGAAGGGCCATGAAGGTGATTAGGGACTGGGGCATGTCACATATGAGAAAAGGCTCAGAGAGCTAAGACTGTTCAGTCTGGAGAAGAAAAGGCTTTGGGGAGAATTTGTCAAAGTTTGTAAATACCTGCAGGGAGGGGGCAAATAGAGAAGTGCCAGGTTCTTTTTAGTGGCTCCCACTGACAGGACCAGAGGCAATGGGAACAAAATGAGACACGGGAGGTTCCCCCTGAAGCTCAGAAACACTTTTTTTTACTGTAAAGGCGACTGAGCACTGGTACAAGCTGTCCAAGAATGTTGTCAAATCTCTCTCCTTGGAGACATTCAAAAGCCTGCTGGACATAGTCCTGTGCAATGTATTGTAGGCAGCCCTGTTTGAAAGGAAGGGTTGGATACTGACCTCCAGAGATCCCTGCTAACCTCAACCATTCTGTAATTATGTGAAATGTGAGTAGGACAGGCTTATAGCTCACTTTTCCCTTTTATGCTGCATGTTAAATCACTATTCAAGACAAAATAATTCTTTCTCTTCTTCTGATGGAACACATGAAGGACAATCTGCAAAGCACCAGCAGTTTATGGAATTCTAGAATGTAGCAATCTCAGTTTAGCAACCTAAAGGATTCCCTTTATGCATGTTACCAACATTTATACAGTTTTTCATATCAGTAAATCATCACAGCACTGAGTTTATTGTGTGATCTCAAAATACTACACTTCTCATTGAAAAAATAAGTAACAGACTCAAGGACCAAAAGTCACAGCAAATTACATCATATTCTCTCATACTATGAAGTGAGTATTTCAGAATGTGTTTATGAGTCTCTTCTTTCTTGCTTCTGTTCTTGACAACTGAAAAATCCAAAAGGGAACTCTCCATCCTGTAAATGCATATTTTATATGCTCATCAGGAGGTAACTTAATTACCATTTTTCTATGTTGTTCCAAAGCCTGCTGACATCAATGAGAAGACTCCCATTGTCATCACTACCCTAAGGACCTTCTGGGTAGCTAGCACAACACGCAGCTGTGCTGTTTTCCTTCTGTTGTAGGCTTTCCTTTGACAGGCCTCTAATCGCAGCTAAAAATTACTATAGCAAACTCCCAGCCTTAAAATATCATCAAATGGATTTTTAAAAGACAGGAAATAAATGTTAATGTTGTTGCCACTCACTCATTTAATTCCAAAGCTTCATGTGCTGCTGAAATTCGGGCTTGAGGGTTTCTCTCTCTCCAGGCTTTCTGCATTACTATTCAATACACAAAGAAGAGAGAAATATCAGTTATTACAGGATTAACAAGGAGAATCTACTGCACTGTAACAACAGAATTCATTGATCTTAGCCTACAGAGCATTTCATATAGCTCAGTGATCATTCAGAAAGGTACATAACAAACAGGAGCATTTGTCCCAAATACTCAGTGTTTTTTCTTCTTTCATTTAATTAAACTTTTTTTCCAGGAGATAGTCCGGCTCAGAGATTAGGCTGTCTGCACTGCCAAGTATAGAGGTGACAAGCGTCTACTTCCTCTCGGTGTAGCAGATTCCACAGGGAGCAAAACAATAAAGGGATAGTTGGGATTCTTATTTTAGTTCCTTATTGTGCTGTTGCTTTATGTGAATGCTAAACGGAAACAACTTCCAGGATAATACTACCACTTCATAATTACACCTCTAAGTTCAGAAAACAGGATGCATGTTTATCATGTGTCAAAAAACCCACAATATGCTCTCCTATGTAACTGTCCCTTCAGAATGGAGCACCCAACTCATAGTATCTCTCCCTTCCTAAGAGACAAAGATATATCTCATCAGAGGCGAATTCTAATGATTGAAATCACTGTTGTACATTTTTAGTAGAACCAAAGTCTGCATGTAGATTTCACAGTACAGGCTTAACACAACTAAGCTAAAAGCTTAACTGAACTGAACTAAAATTCAGTTTTAAATGTGCTGTTCCCATTTTTTACAGACCTTCTAACTACATCAGTGAACGAAACACAGGTCTCAAACTTTACAGCAGCTCTCTCCCTTCTGTCATAGAATAAACAGAACCAGGATAATGTAACTCAACCTACTACACTGCAGCTGGGGGCTAATGAAGGTGTATATATATTTGAAGCCACTGCAAGAAAGAGGAGGAAAGGAACAAGCCTTTACACTTTTAAATGGTACCTTGAATGACTCCAGCAACACAGCAGAACAACACAGCAACAAAAATTAGATGGTTTACATATATAGACACTTGTTCAACCTAGAATTCTATAAATTCAACAACAATGGTTTCTCAGCATGATCAAACTTTTGCCTTTTCTTATCTATGCAAAAAAACCTGATGGCTCTCTGCATTTTTCTTGCATCATTTAAAATCAGCCATTATTCTATTAGCAGAAGCATTTGTTCACAAGGTCTCTTACTAGCATCTGCAGGCCGTAAATGATCTGTGTCACACGTGAAGAATGTCTGATGGTCCTGTGCTGAAAGATTCATATCGTAATAAGTCAAGGGTTCTCTTCCTGTTACCCATGTATACCTGCAAACATGCCAACAAGGAGACATTTTGGTTAATGAGGTCACACTCGGCAAAATGAATCCAGAAAAGAATCCTACACCTTTGAGATGGGCATAGCCAAATAAGCTCACCTGGCCAACCTTCTAACCAATACACATTGCATTTCACTGTACTGTGATGGAGCAATGACAGCTGAGCCTATGAGGATATTGAAAAGTGCCCACTGCGACTTGGTAACACATATAGTCAAACATTAGGACTCCATGAAACCTAAATGGAATGCATTCAGTTTTTTGCTACAATGGATTTGAACAGAATTGTTGCATTAACACCAGGTACAACACACTTAGGTTGCTCCATATTTTTCTACAAGGTTGCCAAAAACTGGAGAAATAACGAATATTAGAGAAATAGGAAAGTTCATCAGCATGAATTTAAATTCCTTTTAATTCAGAAACATTTTATGAATTATAGAAAAACCTGACATGAGTGCATGCACTGTATCCACAGATGATTTTGTTTTTTTCATCTCCTAAATTAGATTAATGGAAAAGTACAGTTAAGCTCCTTAAGCCAGTACTATGCCTGAAAACGGTAATATTGTAGCACCTACCGATTATATTCAGCTCCTCTGAAGAGATTTAAAGGATTTCGCCAGACTTTGCATTCTGTAAGAAGCAGACACACACATAAGCAATCTCTCCCAAATTACAATGGTATTTGAGGTTTATTAAAAAAATCAGGTACCATACAATGAGCCTTACCAAATGGCTTAATTTTATAGGTGCAAATGCAAAAACTCATCAAGAACACTGAGATGAAGGTAATCAGACTGTTCTTTCTTTCTTAAATAATAATTTAATTATAAATTAGTGTCAATAAATGTAATCATTCCAGACAAATAACCACTAACAAAGCCCCAAATGCCACATGAACAGATAATACTGATTAGTTCCAGGACTCACATTTACCATAATGCAGAACTGAAGAGGGATCACACTGGGGGATCACACTGGGTTATTGCACTGAAAAACAGCAATTAACTTGGTCCCTATGGACTTATTATTTCTCCAGAAAAAATCACAGTCCAGTTAATGCTGTAAATCACTGTGAATCTCAGTTACAGTTGCCAAGCTTAATTCCTCCTTAGTTTGTGAAGCAAAAATCCATGGAAACATCTGCTGATTTTACTTAAGATAAAGGCAGATGGTGAAATTGATTGGCAGAGAAAAGTTGATTGCATTGCATAGGTTTCAGAATATTAAAAACATTTATAAAATTCTCTCAGTGGGGAAATTGTGAATTTTTCACACTACAAGAAGAGATATGGAAATCAACACTGTAATTTAAATCAAAAATTAAAAAAAAATATATTCAAATTGTACAGCCTTTGAAACAGTGAGGTCTTGATTCTGGCTTTTCCTTTAATTTAACACCAGATTTATTCTCTTAATTACAACAAAGACAATCCACTCCAGTGAAGGTGAGACCAGAACAAACCTCACTATTTGCACAAAGACTCTCTGGGAGGCAGCATGTCACTCCATCTCAGATCTGCTACTGGATGACCCCTCACATGGTGCTCTGCAAAAACTCATCAGTAGCACTGCCACCCCAGTACTTCACAGGGTGCTTTCCACTAAAAATGTTAACCAGCACATTTCTCCCTACGAACTTTTGTGACCTCATTTCTAAAGTGATCAAATCAACAGTTTTCTGGTAGAATATTGAGTCAGAAGGGTATCTTTATGGCAACAGTATGCCTGTTCTGTTAGAAAAAGAACTGAACAGGACATCAAGTTCTCCTCTTTTCTCATGGACATAGCTCCCACATCTGAGTATGGGGCTACAGCGGTATGGACAGAAAGCATTTTACATGAATTATTTGCACTAACAGAAGGACACCCTCAGCAACACAGAAACTAGTCAAGTGGAATAGGAGATGGGCCTTCAGTTTGCTGTGATACCCCAGCAAGTGCATGGAACAGAGACAAAACAGGCAGACTTTAGGGAAGAGTGTATCTTTCAATTATCCATTCCAGCAGGCTGCTAATATTAGAAAGTTCCACTGGCTTACCCAGCAGAAGTGCTTGATTGACATTCAGCTGTGCTCTGTTTTGCAGCCAGAAGGTATGGCTGTTTGACAAGCTTCAATCTCACAGTTTTTACATAATATGACTTTCAAACCATTGTAAATATTAAATCAACAACAGACTCCTCACTTCCAGAGGTGTAATTCAATGTGTTGACTTACTCTGTTTGCGACCAATGAGATTAGGTAACAACTATGTGATTGCAATGACACTTTTTGTTCATCTTAGTTGAATTCAAGTTGTTACACTTTATCCAAAGTATGAAAAGTTTCGGCACTGTAGCAGGGAAAGGTTGAACTGGGGAACAAAAAGGGGAGGTAAAGTAGGCCTTTTATTACAATAGGGGATGTTTTGGCATCTGTGTGGCTACTTAAACATGGTGCTCCCTTGTTCCTTTTGTCTTGGTATCTGCTAACACCATGGCCTCAGTACAACATCATTTTTGTTACCTTTCGAAAGACAAAAGTACCTACTGCAACATTCTACTATACTCAAACATGTACACAGGAACACGTGGTGAGCCAAGAGGAAAAGCCATCTCCATCCTGCTGGATAGCAAAAGAACTATCCTAGTGTAAATGCATGGTAAACCAGAAAAGTTGCCTTTTCTGTTACATTACAAACCAATAACATAACTATGTCCTTATTTTAAGCTTTCAGAGACTTTTTCAATAATCACTTTTGGAGCACTGATACCTTTCTGAAGGCACAAATAACAGGCTATCCATACAGACACTGTCCAGAGACACCAAGAGTCCCAGCTCAGTGTCAATGCACTGAAAGCAAACACACCCCGTGACTATTTCCTTCTATCAGAAAAGCCAAGATGTGTGAACCTCATTCGTCAAAATACTGTGCCTTCTTTTTTTAAAATGACAGGAGTTATTTCAGAGCTGTTGAAGTGTGACAGAGCACATTGATGAGTGCACACAGGTGTTTCCAAACCGTGCCATGCTTTCTGCCAGTTCACCCAAATCTAATATCCTGGACCATGCAGTGCTGCTATTCACAGCCTCTCTTCAGATGAGAATGGCAACAGCTGAATTTGCTGTGCTATATGGAGGCTTCCTTAAGTAGACTTACTCAGTAAATAAAAGGTTTTGTGAGGCAACCCATATTATTTAACATATAAGTTGAGAGTTAATTTTCGTTTGCCTGTTTTCATGCACACTGACAAGTAGAGATAAAAATTTGCCAGGTACAGACATAGGCAGCTCAGCTGCGGAACAATGTTTTCTCCATAAGTGAGTTTTTTTTCTTTTTATCCACTTTTCTTCACTTGTAAATTCTGATATATTCTAAAAGCCTACAGATGAAATAAATTTAATAAAATTATAGTTGATTCTACGGGCACATCCCTAATTAATTCCCAATATTAAGATTATGGCCTGTAAGCCAAACTAGGACAGAATCAGAAAAGCTTCTTTTTACAGATGAGGAACACAAATCCAGATGCTCCTTGCCCTGACTTTAACAGGATCTCCCACTCAAGCCAGAAGCAATAGCACATCACCATTTTCATCACTCATGGGCTAAGTTTTCAATTCATTCTCCCCAGGCAGCTAAGCCACCCAAGTAGGGAGACAAGTTCCCCTGTGGCTCCTTCAGTCCACAAATTTCAGCGCTTGTGGGGCTGAACAGTTTTAGGCAGTTTCTCAGAGGAACCATTGCCCAGGCAACCAGGCACCCAGCTCAAAGTGCCTCAGGCTTGAATGACTTAGGGTCACACCTTCACTCCTAGCACTGAAACCTGTAGGAGCTGTGAATACCTGGAGGCTCGTAAAAATCAGGCCACAAACACCTGAAATCATGCTTCCTAAACTGGAGGCCTTTTAAAAAAGCCTGACTATGTTAAGACCTGCCCAAAGTCACAGATCAAATCTGTAGCAGAGTCAGGAACATAACAAGCCTTTAAAATGCTAAAAGTCACCATGCTTCTACTTACTAAGGTGAAATCCAAATGTTGTTTACATACTACTTACATTGTCTAAAAAAAAGTGATGCAAAACCAGATGAACATTTCTGACTTATTTGTCTGATTTTTTTAAACAACTTTGTTATTCCTTAAAATTATTTCAGTAAAAATACTGCCTGCCTTTAGAATCACAAAATCAGACAACTGGTTGAGTTGGAAGGGACCACAATGGGTCACCTCATCCAACCTGCTTGCCCAAACAGGGTCATCCCAGAGCACATGGCACAGGATTGCATTCAGATGGTGCTAGAATATCTCCAGGGAGGGAGATTCCACAGCCTCTCTGGGAAACCTGTTCCAGTGCTCAGTCACCTGCACAACGAAGATCTTCCTCACATTCAGGTGGAATACGATGAATATTCTTGTGTATCAGTTTCTACCCAATGCTTTTTGTCCTATTGCTCTACACCACTGAGCTCCATCCCCCTGACACCCTCTCTTCACATAGACATTGATGAGGTCTCCTCTCAGTTGTCTCTTCTCGAGGCTGAACACGCCCAGCTCCCTCAGCCTTTCCTCGTAAGAGACGCTCCAGCTCCTTAATCATCTTTGCAGCCCCTCCGCTGGACATAGGATACCGCAGAAAGGGCACGTGCAATTTCGTAGGGTTTTCAGAACAAAAGGAGAAAACAAATGCATTAACTAATTTTGCAGCCCAAGCAAAACACACTGCGTGAATTCGGAAGACTGCAATTAGCAATTAATGAAGCAGCTCTGCCTTTTCCCTGCGCGGAGCTGGACGCCGAAGGCAGGCGCGGTGCCGCTCACCTGAGACGCTCTGGCGGTTCGAGTCCGCGTCCCCGCCGGTGGCGCTGGCGGCGCTGGGCGCGCTGTTGTCCACCCCGCCCAGCAGGGGGCGCAGGTGGCTCACCGAGACCTGCTCGATGAAGGAGGTGCCGTACTTGCGGAAGTACCACCACTCGAAGATCTGCAAGGCACACACGCCGTCAGGGCCGCCCGCCCCGCCCGCTGCTCCGCCCGCTGCTCCGCCCCGACTCCAGCCCGCTCCCGCCCCTCAGCCGCAGCCTGACTAGAGAGGCGGCAGCGCCCGCCGCCCGCGGCCTCCTCCCCGCGCAGGCCGGGGGAGGCACCTGTCCGCGTTATCCCTGCCCGAACACACGGACAGGTTAAATGTGACCCAAGTTTAGGTGAAAATGTCAAATCTTGTCAACGCAGCTATTTTTAATTTGTTTAAAACCCCAGATAACCTCAAATTATTTCAGCTGTTAGGCCTCTTTCTTTAAATTGATTTCTAGAACACCCCCTCAGTCGCCCATCGGGCCCGATGTCAGCCAGGCTGATAGGATGCTGCGGTCAGGGCTGAACCCGCCTCGCCCAGCCTCAGCTCTCTCTGCAGTCCAGCGAATGGGAGGAAAAGCAGATTTGTTTGTTTCCCCAGTAAATGCTTCCAAAGACATTCACTGAATTTAATTTTTTTAAAAAAAGTTAAAAATGCCAAACAAACTCCAGGAAGCTGAATCTTCTTCCTTTTAAGATTTTCTACCTGCACACCCCACCCCACCCGAGATGAACTGTGCTTTATTTTGCTTGGCTGACTTGGGCTGACTCTGAATTAATTTTATTTTCAGGCATTTGGTTGAGCTAGCAAATAAGAAAAAAATTATTATTTACAGGGCTTTACTTGGAAAATAATTTCACAGCGTAAGAGAACACCTTGAAATTGAAATTATACATATAAACATGTATCTGTGGTATTTTCACGAAAAAATATATTACTCAGTAAGAATACACATATTTCAGGAAACCACATAAACCTGGAAATGAAGACTATTTCATATAAATATGGAAAAGGTTTTGACTGTAAAAATTGGAAAGAAACACATGCTTATAATGAATAGATAAGTTGCACTTGAATCGTCACCCAAACATCTACATACCAAAAGCAAATCTAAGGAGTTCTGAGAAATTTGTCAGGTCTTTGTAATACTGATTGTACTAAAAATTGGGAATGTTGTAATACTGACTGCACTAAAAATTGGGAATGAACAGTCTCCGCCCTTCTCATTTTCCTCAGTATCTCCATGTGTTACACCAGTGCTGAAAGCTTTGATCAAACATCTTCCTACTTGGCACAACCAACAGTAAGGGAAAGGATTGTGTTCATATCTTTGTCACCATCAGTGTGCTGGGCAGGTTTTGGTGGATCAGCCAATAGACAGCAGGCTCTGGAAGGCCTCTTCAGGGTCTGCCTGCTCCAGAAAAGTTCAGGCCAGGCTTGCTTCACACACTTCCTCCTTTAATATTTTTAAGTTCTCTTGACCTCTTTATATAGTTGAAATTACTTCTGTCTCCATGAGATTGGATTGTCTGTAGACAAGACATACTTTTTACCCCACCCCCTTTAAAGGAGGGGGAAATAAATTTTCTGACATAGAAGGAAAATGTTCCTCTCCAAAAGATGCTCCCAATGCATTCTGCACTGGGGCTTCCCCTAAATTAAATGTGTTAAAGCATCTACAACTAAAATGTATTGTTAAAACATCTAGAGGATTCATATGAAGGACTCTATCTGCACGGGAGTGAAAGGGAATGAAGCTGGTGGCTACTTGAGACAAGTTCACAAAAGACTGTGTGGCAGCTCTGGAGATCACTCCCCAAAACAATTTAATGGCATTTCTGAGAGACATCAACAAGAAGGAATGGAGCAGTCTGATGGAGAGAAGACGGACTATGTGAACACACAGTATTTGAGAAGATAGACAGATGGTCAGAGAGAAACCGGATCATTAACATATGCAGATCTCTGTGAACTCTTTCCCACCCAAGTCACCAAAAACTCACACAACCTGGACAATTCCTCCTTACACAGACTTTGAAGTGCATTTGCCACTGTTGTGGTTCCACTGGTACACGCCTGCAGCAGCACCCAGGCGGCAATGCCAAGTGCCAAGGACAGAATGCTGATGCAGTGTCACTGAACACTTGTTCCACATAGGCTTCCCCTGGCATGCATCACTGCCTCTGAATGCTGGAGATGGTGAATAGGGAGCTGGCACAGGTGTGTCAGCTTTGGTTTTAGCTGTTCTCATGCTCTTAGGCACACCACACTTTTAAAAGGGATTAAAGTTTATATCTTCTGATTTAAGAGAGCATCATCAGCATGTGGCTGACCATAAGAGAAAGGCTATGCCATAAAATACAGTCACAGATCTGCTGTGAACATCTGTTTCTGTTCTGTCTTTGAAAACCTTGGAACAAATCACGGCACAAAAGCCACAGTTCTGCCTGTCCAAAGTCTCAGAGGGAGAGGGTGTTAGGAATGAAAGATTATAGTCTTGCACTGAGGCAAGGGACACTCAGTAAGAATTTCACTATAGTGCAAGTCAGGGACTCAAGTACAGCTGCCAGACTGGCCTTGCAAAACTCAGACCGTATCTAACAAGCTTTGTACTTTCTCTAAGAGAGGAGAAAAAAAAGGGTGTGCAAAATGTGCTAATAAATTCCTGCTCATTATTTCAATCATGATCAGCTTTTAGATGAGGTCAGTAAAACCCAGAGAGAGTGAGCAGCACAAAAGCACACTTGAGCCCACTTGTCCTGCACAAATGTATACCAGCTGGAAAGCCGTCACACTGAATTTCAATGAAACTGAGGGGACAATTACAAAGAATGTACATATATATATAAATGTCTCTGCTACAGTTCAGCTGAGTGACAGAAACTTGCTGAAACAAGTGACACAGCTGTACGTCTGTCTCCTTAGACTTACAAATACATTAATTATTTTAAAAAATGGCATTAAAGCTCATAAATTGTTTAAGGCAGCTTTGAAAAATATTTGCTATGTTGAATGGATCCAATGCCAGGAAACATCAGCCAGATCACAATCCATACAGTCTCTTAGAAATTAAGGCCATAAATCATCATCATCATCATCATCATCATGAGCCTTTGCTTGGAGTGATTTGTTCTGCATGTATAAGGAGGTAATCTGTAATTTGGTGCCTAAGTCAAACCAATAAATTCTCTTTAGAGAATTTTTGCATCTTTCTCAGACAGCGTCATCTGGTTTGAAACGTGATTTCTATAAATCAAATTTGACTTTTAACTGCATCATCCAGTTTGAAAGCCATGTGAAGTCAACAATCTTTTGACAGTTCAGCAGATGAGAGCTCATCGGAGAGAATAAATTACTATAAAGATTAATTACCCATTGACAGAGATCTGAAGTAGAGAGGAAGTTAATCAGAAAGGTAATTTCTGCACCACTTCTGAAAGAAAAAGCCACCTCATTTCTCTTCTCAGTGGGCAGGGAGCTCATTTCCAGAGATCTCCCCTTTACAGCAGTGGCAAACTGGGGGGTCTTTCTAGTTGGTGCCTGTGCTTTCAAATTGAAACAGGGTCAAATATTTCCAAACCCTCAAGGGATTTCTGGGATTATAGTGTTCACAAGGGCCAAGTTAAAGCCTGTTCTGAACATTTCCAGCTTTGTGTGTTAAAAATGCAAATTAGATTTTTTATTTTTTAATCTGGCATAGGTATTGCTTAATGTAAGAGTATTGGATTTTGGAAATGTTGTCTTCTTAATACACTTCTCTTCCCCTGTGCAATGAAAATGTTATAGTACTCCTCTTTCTTATCTCTGCCCTCAAATACAAACAATCCCAGATAATTTTATTTATCTCTGTAGCAATGAATCTATTCTGCATCACTTGGCTATCAGATCTATCTTCCTGAAGTTTTTCAGAACATCAATTTCAGGGCATCAATTCACAAGGGATGGTTTTGGTGGTGGTTTTCACTGGACCAAGGAGCAATATCTATCAATGATTTGAATTGTGCTTTTCTGTTTCTCATATGTGAGACAGGCATCTTGTTTTAGAGCAAATACTGTCATTCCCTCCTAGTGTATGTGTATGGAGTCTTAAAGAGAAGCAGTAAAGGATTTCATTTGCCAGCAACTTTGACAGCTCAGATTTCTCTTTCAGCCTTGTAATGAGACTTTCAGGTCTCAGAGGAGTAGATTTGGAGTACTCTTCAACCAATCAAATGGATTTAAAGGAAACTTACTCTCTGGAGGAACAGCATAGTGATAGGAAGACTTGATTCCATGGTTAAGCCTATTTTGTAATTAAAAGGGACCATAGCACACGTTTGGCTCAAGTAATCCATGCTGTTTGTTTGCTAGCACACGACCTGGCCTGTGTCAACTCTCCCACGCAATGACTGCAAATGTTCTATGTGTATTACAGCCCAGAGGCTGTTTCAGTATGGAAAAGATCATCCATGTTTTGGGAGACAAGAATGTTTATCCATATGAGTGTGACTATACAATGCTACTTGCCTTCCAACAAAGCAAGCTGCTGGTCTGTTTTATTTCGCTGTTAGGGGTAGCCAGCGACTCCAGGAGATCCTCCAGTCCTGCCCATCTTGGATCTAGGAAACAGCATGCTGCTGACCATGCTGAGTGTCCTTAATGACAGCCTTGAAGGATAAGCACCCCCATTCCTTCTGGATTAAATGTATCCACTCAGCATCCTCTTAGACTCTGCTCCTGGTTACCGAACCCCTATTTGTCTTATCTCAAAGAGTGAGCAGGAGAACATCCAGTGCCAGTGGGCAGCATATTCAAAATAAATAGCTATTTACTTCATCTACCTCTGGAAATACAGAAATGCAAAAGAAAGCAATATATTGCCTGGATTAAGTGTATTACTTGTTTCAACACTGTGTAGACCCCACCTAGTTATGATACCATTTTCTTGTCTGTAGGCTGGGTTACAGCCTGCCTTCCAACAGATCCTTCCTCTCTCATCTGCTCCTTGGCAAGAGTTTCTGGTTTCTTACGAACTCCCTGTAATGATTCTGCCCTTCCTGACCTGTGAGCCTTCTCTGAGCAGAGCAGAAACTTTGAATGGTTACCATGTATTTCTTTTCAGCCCTCCAAGACTGTCCCTGCACAACTGTCAAGACTTTCACAGAATCTGTGGCAGCCCCCAGAACTCAGTCACCCTTCTGCCCCTCCACAGCAGAATGCACAAAGTTGGTGAAACGAGCAGAAGATCCATTAGTATCTACAGAAAATGAGACAAGTCCTTCTGTGTTACTCAGATCCTCTCTCAGACTTCCTGTACTGGTACCATTGGCTGCAAAAGGCCATGACTCTGACAGTATGCTACATACTTGGGTAGTAGCAAACAGCCTAGCTGCTCAATGCTAGGCAGTGTGTAGACTCATGCTCGACCTCTGTAGGCTGGCTTTCTAATTCTTACATCTTAAAGGCCTGGTATTTGTTCATTCCAGAATGCTTTTCATTGTGTAGCAGAAGACACTTACTACTGTCCCAAGCTCAGAAGTAGAAAAACAAGGAATTCTTGGTGGAGATTAAGTCTGAGGTTCATTTCTACCTGTGCTTTGTTAGAACTGGGACTCAACCAGTTTGCAATGCAAGTGCCTCACATGCTTGCTGAGCAACTTTGGTGATAACTATATGTTAAATATGCGGCTTTATTTAGCAATCTCAATGGCATTTACATAGTTCTAGCTCACAGCACTTACTGGATGTCAGGTATGTTTCGTGACAGTTTTATTACCCTTGGCCTCCCAGACATGGAATACAATGCAGCTCATTGTATACTGTCAGACAGCACACTGTATTTTACTGGATTAAAAGTAACTGTGGTGGAACCAAGTTTCCAATACAGTATTTCTAATGCAACTGTGGACTAAATCTTGTTCTTATTTTTGATGCCTACAACAGTGCATGAATGAAGAGATTATATGCTAAATTGTTAATTTTTAACTATGTCCTGTATTCAAGGAATTGTTAAGGAAAATGCTTGAGATAGAAAACGATTTTCTGTACACTTCTGACCAGTAAGAAAAAAGGTCTGAAATCCTTGTTTCAATTCAGTCACATTGCCTATAGCAAGGTCAGAATTCTACCTAAAGAATTAAAACAAAGTAAGAGACAAAATGACAGGAGCGTAGTGTTTTGCAAAGGAGTAATGTAGTATTCATTTGACCAAAGCTGAACTTTGCAGTCATTGTTTCATGATCCAAACAGGAGTTAGAAAAAGAAATCACTTTCCCATCAGTTACCACACTTACAAAATGATGGAATTTTCCATTATTTCATAACCTGCGGTGTTATGATTTCTCCTTCTGATTAGTAACTACAGCCAACTGATAATGGAAAGAAATCTGCCAGCCCATATGGTGGAAAATTTCAAGCAATAATAGTACATCTAGTCTAAAAAGTACCCCAGTGATGTAGATTTGACAAGAGAATGTTTATTTTATAAAGGAACTTTACTTTATACCATTAACAGGACTAAGAATCCTTTAGAAATGATGATGCTGTGTAGTCTGATATAAGTGTGTGGCAATGTGGGCAATTCATCTTGTTACTCATGGTCATGGTAAACAGCATGTGAAACTAGGCCACTAGTAAACAGCAAGATTAAGAAATAATTAATCTGAAGCACACTTGGGCTAATGACAGGCTAGCACTACCTCACTAGAACTTAATCAGCTGTCTTTTCTGATGCATGATCTGTTCAACTTGCACTTTCTTCTTTCCATGACCACATCTGCTTAGATCTTTTTCCATTATCAAATTTACAGAAAATATGTTCCTCTCAGCATAGACATTGGTCCCTACATTCTAGGGTTCCTGACTGTTACCTCTCTGGCCTATATATCTTTTTCACATTTAGGAAGGTGCCTTATGAACAGCAAACAACAACTGATAGCAGTAGTGAAGATTTAGAGGAGAAAAAAAAACTCACCAAAAAAACAACCTTTCAGTCTACATCTCTATCACCTCACTGTTTCTTCAACTTGTTCATAATGGACTTTCTCATGCAATACTAAGGCATTTCTTTTGATTAAGGCTCAATCTGATTTCTTCATGAAAGATTTCTATTGGTATCCTTTTGCCCCTTCTCTATATCATAGTCTTGAGTACTTCTTGCCTGTACCATCAAAGTACAGCACTTAGAAATTTCTTGCTCACAAGTCACCTGCTGAGCTCATTCCTCAGAAATTGCCTTCATGACTACAGTATAAAATGTACATTCACAGTGATGAATTTAGTTCCACATAAATTAGTCACTCTTCAAAGTTTTTATTCCTGTTTGATTCTGTAATGTAATTCAATAGGGCAAAAAAGAAACTGTCTTTGTCTTGCTACCTCTCCCTGCTGACTTTGCCCTCTAGCAACAAATATGGAACTGTGTCTGTGAAACCCATGTTATTTCTCTCAATCCTTCTCATCTTGGTGGTGGGGCCCAGCATTTTCTTCTTTCTGAGTGACAGTGCTGAATGTAACATTATTTTCTCCTGTGCATTTGAGTGAGTTCTGCTGAACTGAACCCAAGTCTTACAGATCTGGCTCCTGCTCATATTCTGAAAGTTCTGTTGATCTCTCTGGAGCTCTGTTGTGTGGTTTGGGGCTCAATCCATACAAGACTGATGAAAGCCCAAGGTGCAGACATTAGTTAATTGCCTTCTGCTATGAGGAAACTCAGAGCAAGGCACAGCAGCAGTGCACCTGCTGCTTTATACTTGAAATCATCTAAGTGAGAAGAGTCTCACAGGAATTAAGTAGTCAAGGATGCCATTTGTTTATCTACATCGATTACAGGCAACGTGGAAGTGAGAGGTGTGGATTTCCCAAAACAAATTGATAGTGTTCAGTTAGGATCCTGGTTGCTTTCAAGTTTCTCTGAGATTAGTAGATCTGAGGTGATGCGATCCAGGCCTCTAGGCAGGTTTCTCTCCTCTTTCCACTTATCACTACAACAGCTTACACTTGGTCTCATCCCAGTTACATGCCTAGTTTGGTGTAGTGAGGGAGGGTCTACAGCTTGTATCCAGCATGTTTTAAAAGAGTACAACTTTAATGAACAAGACTGAAACAAAGGCAACCATTCCCTGAGGAGGGGAAGTGGAGAGGGAGGGGCTGATCTCGTCTGGTTATCTAGAGACAGGTCACACGGGAATGGTTCAAAGCTGTGACAGAGGAGGATCAGATTGGACATTAGGAAGAATATCATTACTGAGGAAGTGGTCAAACACTGGAACAGGATTCCTTGAGTGGTGGTGGGTGCCCTGAGCCTGTCAGTGCTTAAGAGGCATTTGCAGAATGCCCTCAATAACGTTTTAATTTTTGGTCAGCCCTGAAGTCATCAGGCAGCTGGACTAGATGATCATTCTGTTCTGTTCTATGTTATGCTACACTATTCATCTGTGTAAGCAGTAAGCCACCTCTCAGCAGTGAGGAAATGGGAACAGACCACATACAATAATTAATATATATGTGCATCCTGTTGGTCCTTACATTTTTAATCTCCATTTTTTTCTATGAAGATATTTTTAAAATTCAGAGCAAATGCTCTGCTTGGGACTCTTGCATTGTGATAGTACTATGATTCACTCCACCGCATCGATTTGCATGAAGAAGCTCTTAAGAATTATATATGGGAGGAGGATTTTTAAAATGGTTTAAAAATACAGACATTTAGCAAATAGGCAGATATGTACTTGAAAAGATTCTAGAAGTGAAGATCTGAAATAATTATCCCTTGGAATCCTGGCACCAGAACCAGTGTTTTTCTAGTTAAGTCCTGCTGTATCTTTCTGAAAGGACCATGCTAAGCTGAGATAGTTGGTACCTTTCCTCCTCTTCCTTTTATTGGCCTTTTTCATTTCTGTAGTACTTGTCAAAGAAAGCACTTAATGTGCAAACACTCGTTAAGAATTACTGTAGGGTTGCTAGTGAGTCACACTGTTCTTCAAGACTTTTTTTCTTCTAAGATACAGCACTGAAACATCTTTTTTTTCCTCTCTTCATTCCCACAGAAAGAGACATACAAATAAAGACAAGTTTTATGTGCTGCAGAACTGTAAGTTTATAGAAGAAAAAAAGATACCTATTAATCTGCATGTAGCCAGAAATACAATTCTGGATATCGAAAACAAATTCTAAAGTGATATGAATAGATGTAGTACTTACCAAAATAAGTCCCGAGATTAATGAGGATGTGCCTGTCAGGGCAACATAGAACTTGGGGGTTAACGTGTTCAAAAACATACTCACTGAAAAAGAAAAGAAAGGACACCATGAGTACAAGAGCAGGATGTTCTCCACGTGTTCCTTCCTCCTCCCAACTGCAGGTGAGTTATTACCTTAGCTTTGATAAAAAAGACAGTTAAAATAACATCCTGTTCCATCTGCCTAGCATGCAATGAAGTAGAGCATTAGACTGCCACATGCAGAATTTTGTTTTCACAACAAAGTCAATCACAAGGCATTGGAAAGCAGCTGGACACATGTCTGAGACCTTCCCATTTCAGTCAGTGCTCCACTGACATAGAGTTTAGGATTCCCCATCATATATGGAAAACATTTCATTATATGCTTTTGCTATTCCATTGCAGTTAGAAATCTTGGAAGTCTGTCTCAATGTCCTGCATTCAAAATTGTCTCAACATCCTGTAGATCCTTATGTTAAAGTTTTTTACTTCTCACTACCTTGGTTCCTCACTTACAAAGTAGAAGATAATGGCATTTTCCTGATTCATTCTACTGCTCCAAAGCTAGTGAACCACTCAGTATGACAACAGTGAATAAGTGATTAGAAAAAGATCTAACTAGCCTTCTGTTAGTAAGTGGTGAAAATCATGATAGTTGTCCAGGTTATCTGAAATCTAGGGCAGAAGCAAAGTCAGATGAGCAATTACATCTGTATGGGCTTCTGGAAATCCAAAAGGCTTTTCTAGTCATATCCCATCTTGAGAGCTGCTGAGAAAAATCATGAGATAGTTATGCTCATTCTCCACAGAAAATCCCTATGGCTGCCCTTAAGAGAATAAAATATTCTAGGTTTCTGATGACTCTACAGAAGCTACTGAGAGAACTGGGGTTCTACTAAACTCTAGATGTTTGAAGAAAACGCAACTTTCCATCACTTCCATCTTCCATAAATGTAAACATTCCATATCAAACCACATAAAGGGTTACCCTCTGTAAAGAACCCTACTGGTCTCAACCAGTGCCAAAGAATTTCTCATACACATATACATTGATGTATATATATACACACACATATATGTATTTATATATTAGGCACATATATATATTTGTATATGTACATGTATCCAGGACTGGAGAGGGAACTGACAATAGTTTAGCAGGTAAATTTAAAAGGGTTGTAGCAGAGTACTAGTCATTAAAAAACACTGATAAAAGACCAGGATATGTAGGTGTGAGGCCCTCAGTTCATTTTGTTCTCTTTAGAAATAACACCTAGCAGAAATTAGATAATATGAAGTCAGAAAATGAAGAGGAGACAACAATAGCAGAATACAAACCATCAAACATATGATTCACTTTCCATGACCAGTAAAAAAAGAATTGTTTTCTAGAAATGAATCACTAAAAGAGATTAAAACCCTGCAATTCAGTTCCTTTGTTCAGGTTTTGGCTGCTTATTTTTTGTGTTATTTTTTTTCCATGAAGAAGCCATAAAATGTTAAAATGGAACTATCCTTTCCTAGTCCACTGGAGTGGCATTAAGCACCAAGCTGATACAGTAAAGAATAAATCTGGTGGGTTTTAATTCCATTGTACATTTTCTTCCCTAAATGCGTTGGATTCCAGATTCTCAGCTAACGAAAATAAGCACCACATCCTCAAAAACTGCTGTGTGCAAGACAGCTACACTGTCTCAATCCTTCCTCTTTTCCCTGTCCTGTCCCTGTCCTGTCCAATAAAAAGCATACTTTGAAATATTAGTCCCTGCTTTCTTCAGCCACAGCACTTACTAAGTAGGAAGAGAACTAGAGCAACTGAAATAGCTTTGGCTTCACCAACTACCTCGAGTCTTTTAGAAGAAACATTCCTCATTTTGGAATGCTAATGTAAGCCAGAGACATACTCAAAGTATGTCACTGGGGAAATTTCAGGCTGGCAGTGAAACTACTTCCTTTGCTCAGGTCAGGATACGCCTGAGAGAGAATATGCTATGATGGGATATAGATGCCTGCGTTCCATCTTGTAACATAGTGCTACTGCAGTGCCAACATTAACATGAACAGCCAGGCAGCAAGAGATTTACAGAGGAGCTTTCTCTTCTAATCTACCACCACAGCTTATGGAATACTGGAAATTTTTCTATTAAAATTTCCCATTACCCTGGAGGTAATTTGATTTCCAAAGTTGTGAGCCATCTAAGTCTACTGTGAAAATTCCACATGAGCATATCCATTGAATAATGATATAGTCTATTTGCTTCAAATACTATTACTGACTTCCATCCATAAAAATTCTTTTGGGAAATACATCCCCACTTGGAAGAGCCCTCTCAACAAATTAGCTCTATGGAGCTCATCAGTGGTGTAGACTGAATAAGGCTCATAGGAAATGCTATTAGCTTTCCTCTGTCACCACTCTTTTACAAGCAATGTGTCCTGCTTTACAGAGAAACTCTAAATGTGAATGGAGATTGAATTTTATTTATCTCTAATTTCCACAAGTGCTACTGCTTTGCCTGCATGTATACTGCTGATCCTTCATCTTCCTTAATATAGGCTGCTGCAGTTCTTCACTTTTACAGCTTAGTCACAGGAACTTGCAAGGTGAAAAGATATGATGCTGGATGCTTTTAGATTTTATAGGGCAGACTCCCAGATAACTGAAATAACTCAGTAGATTTGATACATGTGCACTCAACCACCAGAGCTGTGTATTTGGACTGTAGCTCTCTAATCCTTTGGCAATTCTTTTTTCCCGCTCATAAATATAAGAATCTTCTACTTCATTATAAAAAGTATCATGTTTAGCCAATTATTAGCTACCCTCCCAGTACCTTTGAATAAATATTATTAACAAAATCACCATAAATATTATTAACAAAAGGGAATAATTTCTAATAGGAAACATATCTCCAAAACAGTAAAACTAAGTATGTGTGGTCTGACTATTTTTATTCTCAAGTCAGTGAGAATTCAATCATTGTTTCAGTGGAAACTACATCAAGGCCTAGTTTTCATAACACTTAACCGCGAGAGTAAAAATCAATCCACTTTTGCATTGTGATATATATATCATTATCCAAAAGGGAGCATTTCTTTACAGTCAGCATTCTGACACTGAAGAAATCACTGTCATATCTAACATCTCCATCCCCCAGTGGAATCAGGGTTCCTGAATGTGTTGCAGTAAACTAGAGCCATTAGATGATGCTACCTGTCCATCTGCCTAAACTTGGATAGCAGTATTTTTGGTCTGTATTTCCACTGGATGATGTAGCAGGATTGAGGAGCAGAGAGAGATTTATGAGAAATGTGAGCTGAAGACAATAGCAGATGACTGCAGAATAAAGAAGCCAGACAGAATCACCAGCAAAAGATAGTACTGTATGTCATTTCTTCTGAATTCCAGTGTATGCCTAATTATTTCTGTTCACAAAGGGAAGATGCTGCAGTTATTCAGTTCAGAATATCATCTCTTGCACAGGCTTTTGACAATGAATTATCTATTTTAGGTATCTTAGTACAGCTTGCTTTGTATTTTTTAAGGAAAACCAGAATGACCTTTAAATTCTGTCTAAAAAAAGCCAAACATGTCTACTTATGAGAGACTCCTGTCCTTATAAATATCCATCCACTCTTTCTTCCCTTCTCTTTATTGCTTTCATGTTAATAATACTTGAGACATCCAGAATAAGGCATATTTACATTTTCAGAAGTGCCTAAATTACACTAGGTAAATAATTTCATCCTTCTTTATACTATTTAGGGAAGGACTGCTATTTCGTTGTTAACTGTGCATGCTCACAGAGATTAATTTACATCCTATTCAATTCATAGCAGACAAGTCACAAAAGTCAAATCTAACATTCCCAGTTGGGACTAATCAAAAGAGGTGATTGAAATGTTTTTGAAAGCAGATGCCATTTCATTCCTCTTATATATATTATTCATTTCCAATACTTGTGATTTATTCTGAACCTGGGAATAAACACAAGAGAAAAATCCAGGTATTTTTCAAGTTACAAAATCCTTGAAACATGCAAAATGTTTCACTCAAGATGATAAAAGTTGCTTTATAAATTTATTCAAGGTCTTGAGGAATTCAGAATTCAAGCATGGGAGGAACCACAGTAGAAAAAACTGGAGTTGAACTGCTAAAAGTAATCATATGAACTGCTGCATCAGTTAATTACATTAGAAGGTCACTAGGGGAGGGAGCACTTCAAACTACCAACTATTCCCACATGCAGATTTACTATAATGACAGCCCCGTTATCTCATTCTGAATGTGAAGTGATATAAGTGTACAGTAAGGTGCAAATAAAAATTTAATAGCAATATAACATAAATCATGTACACAAACAGATCAAGCAAAACCAGCATGGCATCACTTATGGCACTTCTTTGTTATCTCAAAATGCAGGTAAAATGATGCATATCTCAATAACTTTGTTAAATAAAAATATATATTATGTGTAAATAAATAATATATAAATTAAACAAATAAATAAAAATATAACTGGGTACAGTAGTTAATTTTGTAAGAGCAAATTGCCAGAATACACACAAAAATTTATAGTCACAGAGCCCTCCTAGTGCATTACCAGTCCTTAAGTCACCATGGCTATATTTGTGTCACTAAGAAATTCTGCTGCACTTTCTGCCTCTGCCCTCCATAATATTTCCTTGGTATGCAGACTGATGCAAACTCTTTCTACACCAGTGTCAAGAGCCCCAAATCCCTTAGGCAGGCAACAAGCTAAGAAACCTATCGTTGGAGACCTCTGACACAGCAATTTAATTTCTTTTCACTGCAACCATCCATTCAGGCTGCTATTGCAACACAGTACAGAATATATGGCAATCACTGGCTTGTTTCACAGGGACCTCTGCTTGGATTAATGAAGCTCCCCAATTCAAAGTTTTAGCAGCAATGAAGAACTCTTCTACCAAAGTGTCAGCAAAGAGGGCATAATTAAGTTCAATAAACTTATTTTACTAAATGTATAAACTTTCCCTCTCTGAGTATGAAACACTGCATACTCTTGACTTTAATTGAACTGTTTGTACATAAACTTTCTGAACTCTCAACCCTTCCCTCATAAGAATGTTGCCTACAATATACTTTTGGGAGAACACACTAGGGTCAGGCTGAATTACACATTATATACTATGATGGTCTCCAGCTAAATATAATAATACAAAATACAAACCCCATCAGATTTAAAGCTAGCACAGAGTATTGTCTCAGAAAAACAAAACCACTTTTACCAATTACCAGGATTTTCCCTGGGAAGCTACCAAAATTTTTTTAACTTTTTCAAACTTCTTATTATCAAAGAAGAAGTAAACATTCAAAAGTTTTAGAATGCTGCAGAGAGATTTTTCTATTTATTTGTTGCAGATGCTGTGCAGCTTCCTTCTGTAAGGCCTTTGTCTAGATCTGTTTTCAAAACTTGAAAAAATTTCTCACCTGTAATCAAACATGTGGCCATTCCAGGCAGAAACAGCTGGTGTCTTATCTGTGCACAAGGAAATCCAGATGCCCACTCACTTTGTTCAACCACCCAGTCCCGTCCTAAAGGCATGGGGCTGAATGAGAGTCACATTCAGAAGCCTGGAGCCCGTGCTAAGAGGCCAAGTGAGAGAAGACAGGGATGCACCAGAAGCCTCCTGTTACTTCAACTGATTAACTACACTCTTGTGTATAATCAAAGTCCTGCCCACACAGATATTTCAAATTAGTGAAATAAAACTTTCTGGACTGAAGACCACTGCACTCTCTCTTCCATGTTTCCACATCTTAAATGCAGGTTTTCCCTTTCAATAGAATAATACAATAAAAAGGGAAAGTGAGTAGGGGCAGTCTTCTGGAGAAAAACGGGATATGATGGGAGAGGCTTTTGGTCACAAAGCACAGACCAAAGAGAAGAAAGAGCAAATGGTACACAGGACCAGTGACACATCAAAAACTTTCAGGTTTATTTACTTGTAACTGAAAAATAATGAGTTTTGAAATTGGTAACTAACACTCTTTCCACTTTGCAACCCAACTGCCCACTGAGCAAATTATACCCAGCACAGAAAACTGAAACAAATCTTACTAAAGTCCATCTTTTCAAAAAAATGCTGCCTTTTTGTAATCCTTTTCAAAAAAAACGATTACAAACAAATTCGATATAATCATTCTTCCCAACATGCTAACACGTTAAATAAATATCTGAAGGCCAAAGTGACATAATGATCTGTGCTGGCTTGCTTTTCAATACCAAGTTGAATATTCATATTACAATGTCCAAAGGTTATTGGATTGATCAAAACTCTTGTCTCACTCTTAGCAGGAATTAGTCTGTGCTGGCTGTGGAGCTTTTGGGACTTGGACAAATATGTTGCATCCTTCAGAGTGCATTAGCCTGCTACAGTAAGTTTGCTCATCCCCTCTGTGAATAGTATACAGGGAAATGTAACTGATAAGAGATAAGAACCAACACAGAGTTGAGGGCAAAAGGGCATACAGGTGTAACAAGGAAACAAGATCTGTGAGACAAGAAAACACTTAAGACCCTATTGTGACTTGGGAAAGGAAAAAGAAAAGCAAACCAGGTTAGAGGTAGACTAGTAAAATACAGAGATGAGCTAAAAGAAAATTTTAAAATGGAATGTCAGTAAAAATTATCATGCATAGAAAGAAGATGATAGAGGCAAGAACAGCAAAAGTAAAAAAAGACACAAGAAATGACACAGGCAACATGAATGTAAACAAAGGCTATTTTTACTTCAGCAAGAGATGCTTTGCATGTCAGAAGTACCTTTTCATTGGGAGAAGTAAGACTGCCAACAATAACAGCTTTGGTCATTTGAGAAGAGATGGTGTCCAGAAGTTATTCTTTGCTATCAAATACACCCCCAAAGCCTTTTCTCACAAACTATTAAACCCTTAAGAAAAGACGCTACTAAAGGTTCCCATTCCCAGCTGTATTTTCCCAGAATATCCTGCTATGATCATCTATACCTCAGGAACAGAGAGGTTAGACATACAGGCAGAAGATGCACTATAACTATACCCACCCCAAGGAAAACATTCTGTCTTGGGAATTTAAATACTAAAGCCAACTTAGTATAACTAGACCCAAGTACAGTATTTTGCTATTCCATTTGTCTGAGATCATGAACTCCCTACCTTGTGGATTTGGAGAGAGTAAAAATATGAAGAAAAGAAGATCAACTTTCCCAAATGCAAGCCACTATTGTAATGCAAATTTTCTCAGTTACTAATGTCTCAGTTACCCCTGCCAAGGGACAGGGACATTTGCTCTTGCTTTCACAATGCACCGGTGACATGAGTTAATTACACAGCTTCTGTTAATTGCTGAGCATGCTGCATGAACACCAAGATTTGCTAATAGTTGGCAGCAGAAACCCTTCTAAAAAAACTCACCCGTCCCCTCCCCGCAAACCAACAAAACCCCCACAGCATTTCCATTTAAAGAAAAGAAGGGAGAAACCACTTCCCTTGCAGCCCTTAGCTATCATGGATTGAACTACTGTGCATTTCTTTATGACCATCATGGTGTCCTAATGCTAAAAGCAGACTAGTGATATTAATAATTTACAAGTGGAGAGGAAAGACTGGGTCAAATGCTTGGTTGTCAGTCAAATTCTCTTGCAACACTTTCAGCTTTATTTTTTCTAAAATCAGGGTGCTTGCAAATTGAGTTGAAACCCTGTCATTATACACATCTCCTCTGCAGATTTAGTTTCAAGAACCATGAGTCTTTGTCTTAATTTTTATTTCAGCATTGCACTGCATGAGAAGGTGCTCTCTCAGATTTGTGATGGATGTCTTTGTAGGTAGAACCAGTCCAGATACTGGAGGGAGCACCTTCACAGTTAGGTTATAGTTTCCTTTTCTAATCACACACATACCAGCATGTGTATCACCAAATTTCCCAACACAAAAGCAAAGCAAATCCTGATGTGATACAACAACCAAAGGAGGATGGATTCCCCAGAGGTCTTTCAGGTGACTGCAGAGTATCACCATGCAGAGACATCTTCTACCGTCTCTTGGATACACACTTGTAAGATAAAGCAGGAGTAGGGCAAGAGTATGGCTGTTGCACAGCTTATTAGGCAGATGTTTTAAAGTCTTTTACATCTTCAATTTAGGGTGCATAGCAATTGGGCTCTACTGAAAATCAATAGTAATGTATTTCATTGCAAAAATGCACTTAAACACTGCAACAAAGTACATTATTTTCCACTCTGCACCTCAAAGTGTTCAAAGAAATCCCTATTTCAAGATTACTCTTAACATCAACTAACCATTCATGTAACTGAACTGACAAATCTTTATCCAGTTTGGACAGGCACTCTTCACAAAGTTAAAGACACCTGTTACCTTAACTACTGATTATTCTGAGGCATTAAACAGATTTATGTGGTTTAGCCTTTCAAAGCTGTATTAAAACAAAAGCCAATTACTAAACCTAATTATCTAGAGTCATTTAAGAAAATTAATGGCTTTTGCTCCAAGTACCAGATCAGTACAGCTCTCTCAATGGAATGGGTATGGAATGCTCTTCTTTCATGCAACACTCAGGGAGGTAACTGCACCATTAAATCTTTTTGATGTTGGTTCATTAGCTTTGTGAAGAATACCCTAAACTAAAAGTTTGCCACAGTGATTAATTCCAATGCCACAGATAACAAAGGCTAATCTACTCAAGAGAGACAAATCATGCAAAGAGTTTTCACCAGCATTCCACAAAAGAGAAAATATCCCATGGGTTCCCCCATTATCCAGGAACTTCTCTCAGAAGAGCTATTCCCATGCTAAGACAAAAGAGACATATGAACAAAGCACCTTCAGCTGCCCTGCAGCCTCCTTTTGTGCCTCCTTTTGTTCCAGGCAGGATTTGATACCAGCACGAAACCAACAGATATGAGCAATGCTACACTTTCCATCCTTGCTTGTGTGTTGCATTCCTAGGCATACAAAGACAGGGGCACCATGATTTGTGCAACTAACAAAATTGTCTCAGCAATGAAAAACAAAACAAAACAAAACAAAACAAAACAAAACAACCAAAAACCAGAAAACTGGGCTGAAATTTGCATATTGACTAATTTTTTTATTTTTTTTTTAAATTCTGGAGAAATACTGTATTCCAGACATTTCTGTCCTAACCTTAGCAGCCTGACTCTATACAGTAAATCTATTTTGAGAGTTTCTAAGATGCTGATCTCTATGCATACAAGAAATTGCAAGGTGCTTCTTGGAATAGAGGTGACTAGAAAACACTTTCATAATTAGAGCCAGTAACGTCATGAAAATTCCCTGGAGATCTGAAAGAGCTGATACCATTATCCTGTCATTGAAAACTCATCTACTTACAAAATCAATAAGGTGTTCGTGCCATTTTTCTCCCCAAGAAATTTCAACCTATGATAAATTTCTATATGAGGCAGGGATTTATATTTTTTTTTCCCAGTAATTGATGGCGTGGGTCATGTGGCACAGAAATAATGAGAAAATCATTTTTCCATCAAGTGCGATTCATTATTGCTATGTATCTAATAATCAGCTTTCCCTTTCAAAATATTCTTAAAACTGTGTGACTCACACAGTAATTGTACCAAAAGAAAAAGAAGATATGGCAAGTAGAAAACTTTTACCTCTTTGCCTCCATTCTGGGGTATTTCAAAGAAAGCACAGCAGCAGGTTTAACAAGTACTGTATAATCTTCATTGTCTACCAGTCTCTTGGGATACCCAACTCTTATTAAAATGGAAAAGGCTCTACAGTAACTCTGCAGACAGAACTGCAATCTGCATTCAGGACCTGACTGATGAGACAAACGTCAGGGGGGAATTTTGCATAATAAAGATTTCCAGTAGAATGAGCTCCAGAGAAAGAATTTCCAACCAAATGCAAAGCACATGACGCAGTGGAGTTTGAGGGAGCACCCCTCTCCCACAGACTTATGGACATTTAGCATGAAGTTAAGACTTTTAAAAAATTGTTATCTTGTGGCTGGGGTGGTCCTCTTGTCCCCCATAGGCAGTGAGTCTCTCTCCAGTGCCACTTCTCTAAAGGTCCTGTGTGTTCGCTAGACAGAACCAGACTGTCCATAGTTTTAAAGTTTGCTTTGTTTCATTAGAAGACAAATGCCACTTAGTCTACCTCATTAACACTAAGAATGATGATATTATTTGGTTTAGCCTTTGATGAAATCCCATGAGAAAAGGCAGTGCAAGACACCCACTTGTTTTCTTATTGAATATTTGATGGTTTTAATTCCAAACATGACAGCGACTGACTTGGCTGAAAATAACTGAAATAGCATTTTGTCCAAAAGTGTCTTCTTTAATTTTCCATTCTTCTGTTTAAAATTACTGAATCTTTTCAGAGGTGATTCTCCTCCTGCAGGCAGGCGGGACCATAGGAGGGGTGGGGCAGGACTTGACTCAAACTGTACTCTGGCTGCAGCAGCAGTCAGGCTGTTCAGAAACACCACCCCCATCACACATTAACCCCAGCACTGTGAGTTACTGTCAGGTTTCTTTTCCTCTAAAGCCAACCACCATGGAGAGGTAAGTGAAAAATGCAGGACTAAATTAGCCAAATTTAGCAACCCTTGGTAGATGTGAAACTTGCATGAGAAGTAATGCCTGCACAGTACTTAGTGTAACCTGTGTTCTCATCCCTGTTCTTGCCCCCACTCACATACTGTATCATGTCTAACTTGAAAATTCAGAGCTGTATTTGGAAGGTCACACATTTAGATCCAGCTGGGACATGTGAAAGTAAACACTCATTTACCTGTCTGAATTCTCTAGGCAGACATCAAGGAGCTAAAGAGCATACCCCCACATTTCAGTAAATAACTCTAGGGAAATACTCTGCATGTCACACTGTATTAAACCGTGGCTGGATTCTAGAAATGATGGTACAGAAAGCAGCTAAAAAAAACAACCCCAAAAGTATTTCCCTTTGTGATTATGCCTGTGCCTTGGGTTTTGCATAGTTTTTTGCACATAGGCTTGTGAGAAAGATGCTGAGCTAAGGGGAGGATATGCCAGAAGCACGTCTTGTCAGCAACTCTACCCTTCCATTCCATTGCATCATGCAGATCTGAGTCTCAAAACAGGCAGGTAATGGCTGAAGATTCCTCTTTGCAAGTTCCCCCCTTGATACTGACTGGAGCGAATTCCTCAAAAATCAGGCCAAGATGGCTCAAATTGAACATCGACAATTAGGAAGTGGTTTTCAAAGGCTGGTCAGACAGGCAATGTCACCGAGGTGAGACAAACCTCTAGCTCAGCTTTCCATTCTCTAGGGCTTATAAGACCTGAGCACACGTGGTGGTCATTGCTTCTACTGATTTCCAAACATGGCTGAGTGCTACTTCATCACTGCACGTGGTGACCAGACAAGGCCATGCTACAAAAACAGCCCATCAAAATGCTGTGGTATTCTTGCATCTGCTTGTTCCTCTTCTGGTCAAGTTAGTGTATCTAGAACTGGTGACCATGGCTATGCTAACCCTCAGATGCTGGTGGATAATTACTGCATTGGACTTTTTGCTGCTATCCATTAATTTGACCTATTTAGATCACACTGGAAAAATTGTCTATAAAGCTAAAACTTACCATGCTTTCTCCAAATGAAGTACCAAAGTCTCTAGGGATTTTTTTGGGTAGCGGAATGCCAATGCAAAAGGATTCAACAGCTGGGGGACCTCTCATCCACACCCAGTTGTCCCTACACCTGTGGTCAGGAACTAACTTTCTATCTGGCCTTTGAAGGAGAGTGGGAGGAAAGTGACCTTCAAGTGTGTGGCACGTGGAGCCAGTTCCCCTCTGAACACATGTCTGAATGAGGAACTGCTTCAACAGAAAAATCCAGAACAAAACTTTGAGAGTGGCAGAATACCAAAATCAATACAGCAATACATTCAAAGTGGGCTCTGGTACAGAAAGCTCAAAGAGGGAATGCAAAATTATTGTAGGAGGCTACTTAATGCTTTTCAAAATGCCACCTGGCTCAGAGACAGAGAGATTCAGAACCTGCAAAGTGTGTTTAAGCACTTGGAACTGTAGCATTTAAATGACTAACAAAACCCCTATTGCTCATTATTCAAAGCACCAAATACCACCGAGAGGGCAGCTGACTCTCTGGCTAGAAGTGCCCATCAGAGAGATGTGCTTGGGGATATATAACACTGGAGCAACATGGAACTTGCAATAGATCCTGGCTTCTGCTCCCAGCTTCATGGCTGGCTTGCCTGCAGTCTTTCAATGCAGTGCTTTAGGGCTTTGGATCCCTGATTGTGCTTTGGGAAGAGATCTGAGTAACCTTTGTGTGCAAAAGGAGCAGAGATCTTTGCACTAATTTCTGTCTGCCCCCCACCCCCACTGGACTCTTCACTTGCATGTAGCACCTTCCTAAACCGCAGCAAAGTGAACTGCTCTGGCCTTTTCCAAAGACTGACTCTGGTAGTGTCACCCTCTGAAAAGCTGGCTGTATCCAAAGGAAGGCATTACATCCAGTACTTTCCAGCAGACCTGATCTAGGTCCAGGCTGTCCCAGCATGGCAGTCTACACCATGGTGTTCTGTGCAGCAGACTTGCTTGCTTTTCACTATATATAAAGGTGTTGAGAGATAAAATAGAGCATGAGAGGGTATATAAAGGTGAGTAGGACAAAAATACTAATACAGCCTTGCAGACTAAACCCCTCATTTTTAGCAGAAAAAGTGAAGACTACATACAACCTATTGTGTTGGGTTTGGGTCTCACTGTATTTGGCTATGATCTCCCTCTTCTCTTTGTTACTTTATAAAAACAGCTCCCCAAAGGAGGTTTCTCTGAGCTCCAGCAACACTGGCACTATTAAAGAATGGGTCCCTTGAAAGAGCTCTTTTTCATATTATGCAATTAATCCTTCCCATGTTGAAGGGCTGCCACTGAGCAAAAAGATCCCAAACTTTGAAAGCAGGAAATATCATCATTTAGGGGAATTAGGGAAAACCATCTGGGCTTGTTACGGCTTTGCTGCCCGAAGGAAACAGCACACCACAGCTTGCCAGCAAAGCCAAGCTCAGGGTCCATACTGGCAGCAGAAGCCAAAGGCAGGAAATACCGTAGGTCTGTGAGCTTGAAAGGCGATCAAGAGATGCTACCATCTTGTAGCTGTATTAAAAAATGTACTTGTCTGACATGTAGTGGGGCAAGATTTGTTTATTGTTGTATGAATACTTCAAGAAAGAAATTTACCCTTTCCCAAAAACATTCTCAATTTTCTCACTGAAGCATAACACTAAAAAACCAACCTTATCTGTTTTTCAAAACTCATATTTTTTTTTCCATTATAAGTTCTTTGCCTTGAGGACACTTAATTTTTAGATTAAATAAATAAATCCAGTCTTTTTAACCTTATGAGTTATGAACATGGCTTTGTGGGGAAAATGCATCTCTTGAAATGGAAATATTATAATAGGCTTCTATACTTCTCCAAAATGGTGGCTACCTTTTTCTGAAAAGTAAAACTCCTGAGGAAACTCCAGGTTTGTTGCTCATAAAATACACTCTTTTTTTTTTTTTATAATTAGCTAAATAGCACAGAACCATAATCTTTTCCCTAAGGCTGGTTTTTTTTTTTTTCCTGTAGGAGTGTTCACAATTTAATTTAATATTGCCGGCTTTCCCAAGTTAAATTAATACCACCAAATAGGTAAATCCTTCAGAGATTAGTTAGTCTCAAACCAGAGCTGGGCAGACAACTTGCAGCTGGTTTTGCTGCAATTTTAAATATATTGCTCTTACTGGTTTTCAAAAACAAGGAAACATTTTTAATCCTATGTTTGATTGTTCCTCTGAGGTAAAGCAAGGAAAAAAAAGGCAATAGAACATTGTTTATAAAACTAAAGCTCTCTTTGCCCCATCTGCCAGTTGCACTGCCATCAGTGCTGCTTGGCTGTGAGAAAATGCTGACTACATGGATGTGTATGAGGAGAACTGAAGTGCCCCAGAAGGCCACTGACATTTTTTCCCATACTCAAGTTTTGGGAAATTCTGTCAAAAAAATTCTGGGAAATTAGGCAAGCTGACCATCAGCTTGAGGTAAAATTACAAGTAAATACGTAGCACAGATATTCAAATGAATAATTAAAGCAAATCCTCCTGGGTTACAGCCTGGGTGTTTGCAAACAAGCTCCTGAGCAGCAGTTACAAAAGACCTCTTCACTGAAGTGGACAAGATTTGGAGCTGGAGAACCTCCTTCCACGCAGGCCACATTGGTACCAAGCAGCACAGCCTGCCTTGAGCTCAGCTGCAAAGTGGAAACACGAGTTTTTATCCTGCAGTTTCACACTTATTTCATATGGAGCCAAGCAATTTTTGCCAAATCCTCACTGATAAGATTGAATAAGCAGAAAAAAGGAAAGCAAAATTGACGAATAAAATGAAACATCTGGATTCTCTAGTAACAGTCTTGAAATGTATTATTTTATTTCTGACCATTACTGTCTGTTTTACTCTGAGCAGCCAGAATTTTTTTCACCAGAGTTATACTCCCTTTCTTTAGAATTGTTTATCACCAGGAGCCCTGCACAGAGCTGCCAGGGTAAGCAGAGCCTCTGCTGGCAGATGGGCCCATTAAGATTTTTCCCTTGAGGCCAGCATTGAGTGGAACCAAAGTGCTGTCTGTACATCAGATTACCTGAAGTGGTCACATGGGTTAAAAGGACTGAGTTATTTATTCCTCCATCTCTTCAGGGCACACCTGCAGTTTCTAAGTTAATTTTCCCAGCACACCAGTGTCCAGTTCACAAGGCCATTTTTACTTTCTTCCATGCTGCAGTGGTTTACAGGCTCTTCTTGCCTCCACTTCCATGATGTGCATCGACTTCCTTACCTCCACTGCAGTTCCTTCCTCTTTGACTTGTAAATTATTCATTCTGTCACTTAGCTCAATTTAGTTTCAATTTGCAATGTCATTCAAACATAGCACAGTAGATTTATCTTATCCTCTTTCCCCTCTCATCCCATCCCAATGCATTGGAGATGGTCTCAAGAGGAGAAGGAGCCAAAGAGTGAAATTTCTGTGTCTTTTCTGACAGGAATAGATAACAGCACCCATTTCTGAAGAGTTTAGCAGCAGTTGCCACTTCTAAAATCTAATTGTATGGTAAACAATGATGGGCCAAATGTATAATGAATGCTGATGGGCAAACCTCTAGTCAAAGTTCCCACTGACACAGAACAATTTCCAAGTAATTATTTTGCAAAGCTTTCCCTGAAATCAGATATCCCCATAGTTCAGTCAAAAAGGCTGTGAAGAAACTACAAAGAATTGGTTGATGAACCAAGAATTGAAGGACAAAGGGATATAATCAGGAGATACCGATGTTTATTTTACTCAAGGGAAGAATAAAAAGTTCCTATAAACTTGAAGGAAAGTAACCCTGTTAAAAAAAAGGAAACCACCACTGCCAAGGCTCTATTGCAAGAATAGTCCATAACTGATTTTTGTATTGCCTGGTGGGGTGAGGGCAGTGGGTTTCCTGGAGGGGTGCTAATTCATGGGGAAAACCTGGGGATGCAGCAGAAACTGCTGCTTTTGATTTGATGCAGGGCAGCCTCTGTACTACTGAACCTCAATTTGAAAGGGAGCCCCTAAACCTGAGGGATGCTGAAATCAGAGTTTGCCCTCTGTTTGCCCTCTGTCTATCTGTTAGAAAATCCACATGCCTTATTTTTGCCTACTCTTCCCAGATTTTGTATTAAAATCCTCGAGGTACTGCCATTTCCTACACCATCTCAACAGACTCAGCTACTCAGCTGCACTACTGGGAATCAGAGCGCCACATCACTCCTTCCTTTGGAAAGAACTTAGAAAGAGGTTAAAACCAGTTCAGTGCCAAAGGGCTTGAGGTCTGACTCTGCTCCTCTGTCACAGACCATCTTGCCTGGGCACAGCACCTTTCATGAGAGGGCTGCCTGGACCAGAGATGTAGCTGCAGGTGTCAGTACCCACCACTCTGGGCAAACACAACTGCATGGGGAGAGTTCAGCTCATCAATCACATGTGCTGCACCTTATGTAACTTCTTTTCTGACTCACAATTCAAAGAGTGACACCGTAGGGTTTATTATAACCCACCTTCTAATGCCAAAAAAGAGTACTTGTTAAAATATATCTTAGAAAAGCCAAAAATCACTTCTTGTATTTTTTTTCTTCAGCTTTCCTTTCTCCTCCTCCACTTTCATGTGATGTTAAACCACAGATTCTTCAGGCAGTTTCCCAAATAATCTATGCTTAAGATGGACTCTAGGAAGCCAATTTCCAGCCTTGCATCTCTAAGAGTACCAGCAGTTCAGCAGCTAAACATTTGTGCATAGCACCAAGCATCTGCCTTAACGGAGGGGTTTCATTTTGGTTAAGTCAAGAACTGCTCCAAAGCTGTTTGCTCCAACAGAATAAACTTCAAGGCAGCTCTGTACCCAGTAATACATACAAGTCGTTGAGTGCAGTCACTCAGTGGTTTTTTAGGTTCATGGCCTTGAGCAGTATTTTCACATGTCTTTTTCTGAATCGCAAAAAATTGGATAATTTACTGTCTTGTTCCACAGTAAAAGGATATTGTCAGACTAAAATAAGGCCCTCAGAGGCACACTTTTCTTCCCAGTGAAGAGAAAAAGACTGTGTTGAGATATCCTCGTATTAAATGGAAAAGATAACCAATCTTACTGATGGGATTTTATTTCCCAATCTGTTTGTCTGTTATCTCTTCTGGAGTAAAGTTTTCAGTAATGTACTTGCTATATTTTGGCCTTTCATACAACAATAAATGAAAAATCTTCCAACAAACTAGACTTGTATCATCTATTTTGATACAGATATTACTTTCAATTTATAAGTTACAGCATTGTAAAAGCCTGTAACAAGTCAGGATAGTCATAATTTTGATGAGGATTTTATAAGAAGTTAATAAATACCATCTTCTGCACTTGCCTATTTTGTCTCAATGCTCAGAGCACTTAACAGAAATTAAAACTCTCTCTAATCTTGCACAAATAGTCTAATATTATGTCAATTTTCATACTAACACAGAGTTAAAGGGACAGAAGTGCACCCCAAAACTCTGGTTCTCCTTTTCTTTATGCTCATCCTGATGCTCTACTTTTAGATTTCTAATCTGGTCTGAAGCCACTTTCTGAAGTGGCATTAAATGCAACTGCTAGACTGCAGCATAATAACGGTGCTTTCTAATATAGAACTAATAGAAGAGTAACTTCTGGATATCTAATAAAGGAGACTTTATTAATGATGTCAAATATGCACATTGCAAGGAGAACTGGGACTCCAGAGAATCGCCAGAACATCCCAGTTGCTGATTTGTTGGTTGTGGGGTTTTTTCAGTCACATTACCATACACCATGAAAGGATGAAAAGACAGCATGCAGAGCATGTTGCCTGTATCTGCAGTACATGGACTGGTGCTTGCCTATCATGAGACAGGACTAAAAACAGATATACAAAGAAATTAATAGAACTCAGCAGCTCTTGCCAACCAAAATCGCCCAGTCTTTGCCTAAGTACTAATTTTGCTCATTCCAAGTATGTTTACAAACCTTTGCAATTTGCCATTGTATTTCAGTATTTGGTATGTTATTTTACCCAAATAAAAAGGACAGTTCCAGGAAAATCTTAACAAATCTCAGTATTTGAACAGATGAAATGACATCTGGTAAAGAATTAGTGAAGTGACTGTAATCTCTTTCTCAATCTTATTTCTGTCTTCAGGCCATCACAATCATAAAAGCTCTGCAGCCACAACATGAAATAGACCAAAACTGGATGTGCAAAAAGGAAGGTTGTATGATTCAGAGGAAACAGGAGCCAGTGACATGACTTCTGTTTCAGAAAGGCTTGCAGGTTGGAAACATGCTTGTTCTTTTCCAACTGTAACAAACGATCTGAGGAGATTACCTCATCTAATAAATTTTGCTTAACACTTCAGCATCCTTTTCATTGTGGGTCTCAAAATGCATTGCTAAACAGTGGGCAATAAATTCATATTTTTGAAGGGAAAACTTATATAGAGAGAATCAAATCACTGATAGCACTGACTCTGTGTTTGATCTCAGGAATCGCAGGAGAAAGCTGCTCACCTTGAAGCCAAGGAAGTTTTGCAACTGATGCTAACAGGACGAGGGTTTCACCCTAGCAGTCTGCTGCCTCTGCCATTTCCCCGGTAGGGGTAACAATTCCAAAAAACCTCACATTAGCTATGTTGCTAATTTTGCCTCCAGAAGGCAGTCACCATAACAGTGGTAAGCTATGCAGGGGGATCATTAAGTGTTTGCAGCAGAATGAACAGTTCTTGGGTACCTTTTCCCTTGCATGTTGGCTATGGTTAACAGTCAAATCTTAAACAGAAGAAAGCATCATCTAGACCCCGTTTCCAGGCAAAGAGAGGCCTGATAGACAAAACCCATCTGTTTCAGAGCCAATTTCTTTATTTTGCCCATATGCTCAGTTCATTTCACTTGGTGTTAATATAATTCATAAGAATCTTTACTAATGAAATAGTTTTTAAAGAATAATAATTTTCTTGATTGACTACCATTCTCTGTATTTCTGCCTTTTCTGGATCTCTCTCACAGTGCAGATGCTGGGAATAAGCCAGTCACTCTGATGCCTAAAGATTTTTAGCTTTATATATATATTTTGTAGATTTTTAATACATAACTGTATAGTTTCTAACATTTTCTTACACTTCAGAATAATATATTACCCTTTCTCACACATTATGCCACCTTCTTGAAATTCTGTTTAGTATTATTTTCAAGGAAAGAATTTCTAACAAGAACACCCTCTTTTGCACCAGCACCCTGGAGACATAACAAAATTAAAGGCTAAAAACCTTTGGAGATAAATAAATTTAAGTTCATGCCATAAAAATATAATCTGATATGGAAATAGATCTATTTTCTGACAGCAGCTAGTACAATTTTTTCCCACCAAGGAAGGACTCAGAATTACTGTTTAGTCAATACAGGGTTGGGAAAGAGTAATTTTTTTCTGGTCCTAGGGAAAAAAATGATGAAGGTATCTAGATGTATCAATATATTAATACATGGCAATCATTAATACATGAAAATCTACAGGGAGAGCACAGGCCGTTGCTTCACCCAGTGTCTCCCTTTCTCCCAGTGCCAAGTGTAATTACAGATAGCAGCAACATGTTGACAAGAAGCTTAAAGAAGAAAGGGAAGTGGTGGGAATGGAAATGCAGTGTCATAGACAGAAAAAACCAACAGGAGAAACACCTAAAAATGCAGTGAGCTTCTCTCCCCAAAGACAGACCCGTGGCAGCAGCATGTTATCCTCACTGCAGTTAAACAGATGGCTGCAAAGGCTGTAACGATACAAAGATCACAGAATATCCTGCAAAGCCATAGAAGGAAGGAAACCAGTAGCATTGCTTAATAGTCTGCTTATTTTACAGTCAAGTGGATTGCCAAGCAACTAAGCTGTAACAAGCTCCATATTTAGGGGAAGAAATGTTTGTCTTCTGTCTGTCCCTGCTTGTAAATGGCAAGTGGAGGGCATTTCCAAGCCAGATAATTTGAGTACAGCATGTTCCACAAGCCCTGAGCCTGTGCTGCTGAGCAGCCGGTGTTAATCACGGCAGCAGTTGACACACACGCCTTGCCAGAGTCCAAGTTTGTCACCATCACTGTGACTTTCACTCTCTGCTGTCCAAAACAAAACACAAACAAATGACCCCAAAAACCTGCAGTTACTCAGGACTCTGAGATTCCCACGTTACTTAACATGACTGGATCTCTTCAGAATACAAAAATGACAATTCTTGATGACAAAAAGAGCTTGATTTGGTTGTCTAAGCAGGTGCATCCAAAGCTGTTTGAGATGCACAGGGCAGCTGACACACACAAAGCACACAGAATACCCCAGGGACTAAGAGCTGGTGGCCAGGCGAAGTATGTTCCAGGGCACCTGAAATGGCTCTAGTTCCCTCATTTAGACAACCGATCTGAGCCCCAAACAACTCTTTTATATCTTGCATTCTTCAACTGTGTCACCACCCACAAATAAAAATGAGTTAGCATTGTTATGTAAAAGCATCTGTATAAAAGTGCAAATACATAAAGTATGTACCTTTGGGAGCACATCTGAAATCATTTGCAAAGACTAAAAACGAGGTATTGCTTCTGACATGCACATACTGAAGACACCCACGGGAATCATCTTGTAAACACAATGCTCAAGTCTGAAGAAGTATGTGATTAGTAAAAATGACAGATGACTCAAAAGGATAAACAATCCAAGAGCCAGGTAGTCCAGTCCCTGTTCCTGTCCCAGGGCATCCTGCTGCTGGAGAAGGACAGTGCAGGAAGAGAACAAGCCTAGGTCATTCACATACATGGGACAAAATGACCCCAGCTTGGGTGACTGACACCCACAACATTACTTCAAGGATAAATGTAGTTGGTTAAACTCAGCACTCCCAGCCCACAGGAGAAGGCAATTACCTGAATGATGATCTGATTGGTGGCTTTTCAGGAAGTACCTGACTACCTTTATTCAGAAGACACGTCTTTGTCCCTGACTCAGCTCTCTGCCAACCAGGATCCTGCCTATTGCTGACAGAATAACATTTAAGTTATGATGGAAAACTATAAACTAATTGTACAAAATTGTACCTCAACCGAGGTATCTTACACAGTATTTTACATTAATGCCTAGCTAAAACACTGATGAATGAAAAAGAATTGCTAAAAAAGTAATGATTTAAAACAATCAGCCAATTTTGAAACTGATTCTTTTTGTAATTCACTGTTTTACTTCAAATTACAGGATCAAATTAATGACAAAAACACTGACTGTTCCTGCAATCTGAAATTATACGTTGAATCAAAGTAGGATTCAGCAATGAAAACATCCACTGGCTGATAAGAACTAAACTTGATTGGAATATGACTAAAATGTCTTTGTTTGGGAAATTACTGCATTTAAAGTCACTGTTTTCAGTTTCAAATTCATGTTTCACAGCCTTGACTCAGTTCCCCTCATTATATACCAACAACAAAAACTGACAAAATCCACAAACCCACAACTGAGAACAAGCCTTTTCCCTGAAAGAGGATGTAACGTAAAAGCTTCTTTATTACATACTAGCTCTGAAAAAAACCCATTGTATGCATGTGTAAAATGTTTACAACATACATTATTAGCACATACATGTGCTTCTATTCTTTTATCCAGTAACTACCACAATAACAAGTAGAGAACACAAAACTAGGAGTATAAATAACTAAAACATAAAATTCTGCCACTGCTTTAAGCAAGTGCTGCTTTGCAGGCATGGCAGATACCTTCCACTTGCCCACAGGCACTTGCTGCTAAGCAACTTTCAAATCTTGCTCAAAGCAGATGAAATTAGTGACTGGAATTGAAGGCAACTTTGTGTTGTGGAGACATTTATTGGGGTGAAAGTGCTTCCAGCTGTGAAGCTATAGCTGAAGAACCAAATTCTCTTCCTTATCCATGAAAGATGGCTGCTGTCAGTCCACTTGGAGAACAGAAAATCCCACTTAGCAGAAAACTTGACTACCTAAAAGGATTTGATGAAAAGTCAAAATGAAGTGCTTAACAAAATAATTCACCAATTTCCTAGAAAAGATCATGAACTCTAAGTGCACAAACCAGGGTGACCATAGCACGGAGCTTGAAGACCAGTCAGATGTGTTTGCAGTAGACAAAATTAGTAACTCTGGTGTCTAAGATACACTGTGCATCAGATTGAGTCTGATCAGCCAAACCACATGCAGTGCTGGGAGTCAGTCATGAGCAATAAATAAGTAAGTGACAGGTATGGGACAAAAATATGATAGACTGCTCCATGCCAAATTACTGAAGGCCATGTCATAGATAACAGGAACTATTTTCTGGACATGTCTCTTTGCTTCCCATTTTGAGAGGGTAGGCTTGTTTTGCTCTTACTTATCTTTCTTACCATTTCAAGGATTGTATCAAAAAAGATTTAAGCCTTTTAGCTTCAGAGGAGATTTGTATCTACTTTCAAAACACTCAATGCCTATCTGTTAATTGAAAATACATACCATCTTCTGGCCACCTATAGTTCAGACTCTTTGACTCACTCATGCCAGACACCTAGCTAAGCCCTCTCTGTAGCAAATTATGCTCTTTAAACCAGATCTGTCCACCAGAAACTGATAAATATATTTTTATAGATTTACTGAATCAATTTAATGCAGTCTTTTTACACTTGGGCAACCTCTCTGGTATGCTATATGGGTTGTAATAGAAAGGAGCATTGTATTTTGTACAGCTGAGGACTGTAAAGATGAAATGCCCAGGAAGAACCTGAAACACAAAATGTTGGAAGTGATCATACAGAATATGAAACTTGGTCATTTTCTCCACTGTCATTTTTAGAGTTCTGAAAAATAGGGAGGAATATTGAGGTAGCTCTTCAGCAAGTTCGTAATACCCATTCTGAAAACAAGAGATTTTGCAGAGTAAATTTTTTCTATGCAGTTGGAAAATCTCTGTGGGCCACACTAGTGATGCTGAATGGACGAATAAGCCTATGCTCAGAAATCCAAGTTCTGAATAAAAATGCCAGTGCTGCAGCTGGAAGCTGCAGGAGATGTCAATAAGCAGAGACTTCCAGTTATTTTCTCTAACTACAAGGTGCTAGACCTAAAGGAAGCAATGGACTGAAAGAGATCTTACCACAGATGGAGATAAAAGGAGGGAAGGCATCGCTACATAGGGCATAAATGCATCTCATTTGTTCATTAGAGAAAGGAAAAAATGGAAATACCTCATTTTCACAGCAGCTGAAAGTAGCATGGCAGCCCATGGGAAAGCACAGCCAGTGCTCAGGCTTACTGCTACCATCAAGGGTGAACAGCCAGCAGGATTAGGAACAAGCCAGGCTCACACAAAACAGCATCAGGCAGTTTCTCTCGTCCCCAGCTCTCCCCTGGCCCCAGTTCTGCTCTTTCCTGCTCACTACACTGTTAACACACATCCCACTATTAACACAGGTTCAAAGGGCAGGCTGAGTGACACGGGAGCAAGATCACAGCCTGGGCTCCTGCCTGTTTTCCTACAGCTTGCTTCAGATTGCTTCCCATATTAAAGAGGGAACCATCTGGGAAGAAGATCAAATGCTCAGCCACTTAATTGGTACTTTCAGTAAAACAGACCACAGTCAGGATTGACAGATCTAGAGAAAATCACAGAAGAAACCATCAGCCATCATCAGGGAAGGAAAACAGAGCCTGCTTCCACTCTAAACTCTGAAAGATTTGAAAATAAAGTAGGATTTGTGTCAACTCTTCCAAGCCTGGATCATTTCAGCCACTGCAGCTTCTAGCACCACCCCAGTCCTAGAGACCCTGCCCCATCTTCCCACCCCAAGCATGGGAAGGGCTCTATGGACATGATGAATTCTTGTTTCTAAGTCAAGAACTGTCAAGAACAGTGTGGTATCATTTAGTAAGGCAAATCATCTGCCACCCACCTTCTCATCTAGATACGGGAATAAAGGGAGACTGATGTCTTGTTTCTAATTTCTAAAATGGCTGGATTTACTAAAATCACTTAAACAGCATTTCCAGCATTTTCAACCATTTCTGTTTTCCATTTTAAGGATGTCTCTTGGTTTCTTCATGGGAATAGCAGCACCCTTTAAAGAAGGATGGGCAGGATAAAGAAATCCACCATCAAACCTGTTCATATCTGCCCCCCTCACCCCTCCCTTTCTCCCACCTTTGCCCTCTCTTACACATATACAGTATATGTATCTATTTGGCATATGAGATTTTAGCTCTTACACTTGCTAAATCATCTTCCATGTTACATACTTCCTTCTCTCTTTTAGCTCATCACACCTCAATTTTCTTGTTGTTCAAGAAACTTGATAATCTGACCTCTTCCTTCAGGTTTCCAACCACTCTCTTCAGTTTATTTCAGTCTCCCCAGATCAGCCACCTGTGATTGATTTTGCAACAGCTTGCAAAATATATTTTGTGCTCAGTTCATGTTTTTTGTAAGAATCTTGTAAGTTTTGAAACCAGCTCAAGTTTAGTATTTAGCTTCTGAACAGTACAGAACAGTAGGTTGTTCCATATAAAGAGTAACTTTTATACTACCTTGGACAACGGTATTAGTGCTATTACAGATAACATCCTCAAAAATTTAAGGTGGCCCTTCTTATCTCATGTTCTCAGAATTGTTGATGCTCTGCCCCTATGGATTAAGAGAGATGTCTCTAGGCCTTCCCATCACCAAGCATGCCCTATCCATGGGATGGGCAATTAACACTTCCTAGTACACATTTCCTTGGCATCCTCCAAATACGTATCATTAGCTTTGCAAAAATATCACCTACGGGCTGACTGCACAGCAGCAAGATGGAAGAAAACAAAGGTATTAGTTTGCTATGCTTAGAAACTGCAGTTATCTTTGGCAGATGTGAACTTCAAACCCTTTATCAGAGGTCGTTCCTGCTTGTCAAGAAACCTGAGAGCACAGGAAACAAGGTGATACTTCATCTTGAATTTCTGAAAACTACAAGGAGTCTCATGAAAGGTATTATAAACAAAAACAGTAAAACACATTGACATTTTTACTCTAATTTACTACAAGTAAATTGACCTGCCTGCATGCATGTTTTGATGCAGTATGTGTATTCTTGTACAGTAGTTCATATGCATTCTTGTTTTAGCTAAGAAAGTTTATTTCAATTAACCTTACACCCACACCCTGTTAACTCAGTCTAGTCCTAATTGAGAATCTGTAGGGGTTTTATACCACCTTAATTAAACTTCTTTTAAAAAGTCACACTTTAATTTAAACCTAAGTAAGAACACATCCAGACAAACCTTGTAAGAGATAATGTACTATTTTTGAGAATAGCGATCACAGAAAAGAGTGATCTCATGCATCAGGCTAAGCTCTTAAGAACCCAGGACAATGATTTTCAACACCTACTTAGTATAATTTTCTCATTGCTCAGACCCAACTTGATACGCTGTCCCCAAAGAAAAGGTGACCAGCTGCAAATGACCAACACGCAAAACTCAACTGCAGTGCAAAAACTGCTGTTCTTGACTTTTTTTGCACATTAGCATGCTACTAGCTGGTGTGAAATGATTTGCAAAGATAAAACTTGAGTCCATGAAGGCTGTTTCTTACCTTGGACTCATTTATAAGGCCCTGGAAAAAGCAACTTTATGAAGAACAAAGGAAGTTACCTCTATTTTTGCTCATAGCCAGCTCTCTACTCTTCTTGCAAAGAATGAAAGCAAATGAAATGGTGGAAAATATGATGATTTTCATAATGTTTAAAATATTTCTCCACAGAATCACAGATTCATTTAGGTTGGAAAAGACCTCCAAGATCATCGAGTCCAACCTTTGGCCGATCTTCACCTTGTCAACTAAACCATGACACTAAGTGCCATGTCCAGCTGTTTCTTGAACCCCTCCAGGCATGGTTGTGGGCTTGATATTTTTGAGCCTGAGAATTGCTAGTTCTTCCCAAGGGAAACTTTTCAACAGCTTTCCCTTTCCCAAACAACTTGTGTAAATAACTATATTTTCCTATAACATTTCTAAGTCATCAATATTTCTTTTCCATAACAACCTCTCTCCCAGGTGGTGTTTGCGATTTCTGTTACTTAACCAATGGAGAGAGGTGTCAATTCTATGGACCAATGTGCCTTTTTCGTGCAGCATGTTATAAAAAGGCTGAATGAATTGTAAATAAAGGCTCCTGATTCTCTTCTGCCTGCTGACTGGAGTCAAGCATCTTTATTTCATGTCATATTGCAAGACAGGGTGACTTCACCATCTCCATGGGCAGCTCATTCCAATGCTTTCCATGAAGAAATTGCCCCTGATGTCCAATTCGAATCTCCCCTGGCCCAGACTGAGATAATTTCCTCTTATCCTGTCACTGGTTGCCTGGGAGAAGAAGCTACACATCTGGCTACACCCTCCTCTCAGGGAGTTGTAGAGAGTGATAATGTCTCCCCTAAACCTCCTTTTCTCCAGGCTAAACAACTCCAGCTCCCTCAGCTGTTTTTTATAGGACTTTTGCTCTCAACTTTCCACCAGTTTCACTGCCCTTCTCTGGACAAGCTCCGGCACCTCAACGTCTTTTTTGGAGTGGACCGGAACTGGACAGAGGATACAAGGTGTGGTCCCACCAGTGCTGAGTATAGAGGGAAAAGAGTGCACCTGTCATGTTCTTGTCCTATCATGATTATTTCATTCATCAATCTTTTATAGATTAATATTAGTCTTAGATTACTGTTTAAAAGTTTATTTTATTAGATTCATTCTGGCTATAACCACTAATAATTTTAGCTATTATTTGACTGGCTGTTCTCAATTTCTTCTTCAAAATTATTTAATCAGACCAATTTTGTGAGTTTGGAAGCTAGAAAGCAAAAAACCAGCCAGATAACTGCGATTCAGTTTTAGAATTTAACTGTTGAAATAGGTGCGCATCTTTTCCTTTGAATGGTATTTTCAGACAGAACTTCATAAATAAAGACAGGACTAAAGTCCAAATTTTTGCCAATTTAAAAAAATCAAACCCCAACCAACCAACCAAAAATCCCTAGAAAGCAATTAGCTACATCCAGCAGATGATTTTCAGAGACGAAATTCCAGTTTCTGGAAGCCAGCTTGGCAGTATGATCTTCCCTGACCTGAACATAAGGCAGCAATCACCTAAGTCAGCTGCAATGCAGGCTTCCCCATGGTGTCTCTGATACACCTCCACCCCTGCTGTGGCAGTATGTCAGAAATTCTTCTGGAGATGAAAGGATAATCCACTTTTGTATTTATGTAAACTTTTGGCGTACCTATATACAAGAATAACAAGACTCACTGCCTGCCAGGGTGTACTGAACTCCCTGGCAAGAAGCAGGAAGACCACAGCTTTTCATCAGCAATGATATGCTATATAGCGAGACACCCTCAGGCTTTCCTTAACTGGGAAAAAAATACTTTAATTTTGCTAAACTAGTCTGTTAAAAACAAGGCAGTTGTAGTTTTAACTAACAACAGCTGTCAAAGTAAAAGAAATAAATAAACAGATAGATAAATAAATGTACACACATATTACATACATAAACAAATACCGGCAGATTTTTTTTTAACTCCTTTTCCATAGTTAGATTGTTCAATGACATAAAGATACTTCTTTCTTCCTTTGTAAACCAAACCTAATCAGGAGTACATACAAAGCCGTGGCCTAGGGGAGAATAACTGGAAATGCAGACACCCATATTTGCTGCCAGCCTGCAGACAGCAGCTGCTGCCTGCAGCGCCTCATTCGACAGTGACGGCGGCTGCACTGACGTTCCACATTAGAGAGTCATATTGCTTTGTTCCCTCAGGGGAGCCTCTCTCTTTAAGGGGATCCTATTAAGGATGGCAAGTCCAAACACGAGGCCATTTTTTTGTCTTTTTGTATAATTCTGTGTGAATATTTATCTGTATTTTATGGAAGAATTAATTGAATGTCACTAGAGATGCACAAACAAGACATAACCTAACTAAATGCCAGGCACGTAGTTCACCAAACTGCTGCAGCACAGAGCACTGGTTTGAATCTACAGCTTCATTCCTCTCTGACAGGCAGCCAAGCCCCACAGAGACTCTAAGTCATTAGCATACATGCAATGCCCCAGAGCAACCGAGCGAATGCCTCTCTGCATCCAGACGGTCACTGTGATGTGCAATGCCCACAGCAGTGCCACCTCCCTGGTATGGAGGTGTAGCCTAACACAGCAAGCACCCCAGTTGTGAAAATATTCATACCTATAAAGATAAGTTTAGAAAGGGTCCTGGGTAAAGGCGCTTGTAAAAATATTCATACCTATAAAGATAAGTTTAGAAAGGGTCCTGGGTAAAGGCCTTCAAATGCCCATTCTCTGTACGACCTCCCCTGCTGTGACAGACCATTAGTGCTTTATCCTGAGCAGGCAACTTAATCTCTTTGTTATCCTAGCTGTTGTATCCTTATGGGCTGCAGCAACAACCCCTAGTCCCACTATGATGTGGTAACTGCAAATTATACTAAAGATGATGTAGTATGGCATATTTAACACATTTGACAAAGCCTTCATCCCAGTGCTATCTCCTTGTGCTATCAGAACATTCCAAAGTCTCAGAAAGACATCTCCAGCAGGTCAGCAGTTATAGAGGAATCTGCTCCTGTTTGTACTGGCTGCTCCTCTGTCCCGTGACCAAGGACACTGTATCCTCCTGTGCGATGTTCCTGTGTCAGGCCTGTCACACTTGGGTGGATTCCTGGAGGAACTTCCACTCTTGGTTGTGGTGCTTACAGTTCAGATTGTGCTGCTTTTTATCTGGCTGCTGCTCACTTCCATCATTTGGAGCTTTTCTCCCTCCAATCACACAGGCAGCCTGATTATCACCCTCTTTGCTCTGTACAGCTTATCGGGAGTTATCACTGCAGACCATGAAACAGCAGAAGATGCAGAGAATAGCCAGGCTGACACATGTTCCAGAGTCAGAGGAATGCTTTCTCCAGCTCATTTAACCCTTAGCAGACCTTTGCCTCCACCCACAGCCTATAAAACAGATGGACTGCCTGGCCTCATGTCCTTGTAGATGACAAAGCACATGGGATCTTCACACAGAATTCGCCATCTTTCTTTGCCAGCTAATTTGACATTTCTCAGCTACTGTATTCTCTTTGATAACCTGAACAGTCTGAGAGTATTTTATTAGCAGATGGTTTGAATGACTCATGATTACCTACCCCGATGAAAATACAGCAGCACAATTTACTGTTGTCACTGCAACAGTCCTACATACGTTACTAACAACAGTAATGAATGCAGCTGACAGGAAAAAAGTTTAGTGGTGCCAATATTTTCCACATTCAGCTCTTTTAGTAAATGTTAAATGTATCTTTTTAGCATCTTTTAGTATTCCTAATCGAGATGCTTTGCTTTTCTTTTGTGACCAGCACTATTTTCATTGTGCTAAGTTAGTTCAGAATCAGTATGACTCTTGCTAGGTTGCTGTAAGCCAGTGATTTATGCAATTTAGGTTCTTCTTGGGATGGTATCTTCTTACAGCAGTTTTTCCTTCTCTTGTAGCAGAGGTCTTACAAGTGGAGTCTGCTGCCATTTTCTGACCTCTCTGGACTAGTAATAGATGCCTTTCCTCTCAGAACTTGCTTTCTGGTGGTGTCCTCATCATAGAATCCCTTACCTGATTGTAAAAAAAGTGCAGCTAACACATGAAGTAAAAAAATAACTGGTCTCCTTTTCTATTCCCATCCAGGAACTTTTAAAATATGCAGTTGAGTACATTTTCCTTTTACTTGCACAGCCACAACTCATCAACATCAAGACTGTATTCTCTTAAAACTTCTTCATGAACTATCATATGGGTACTTCCACACTCAAGAGAGTGCGGCAGGAAATCCAAATACACAACAGCTAGCTCCTAGTGGTAACATGAAAGCTGCCATTCGCTGGAGTGATGACATATATGACATATATGAAATCATATCATCACTGCAAATTGCAAAATCACGGGGCTAATGAGTAGCATGGTAAACAGGAGAGGTTAAGGGACATGGATATCTTTCCACTGACCATCTTCAAAAGCTCCTCATGGCTTTTTAGGCTATAGACCTTTTGAGTACAAGGCATTTTCTTCTAGAGCTCATTCTTACCCTCTCTCATCCTTCTTCCCTGCTCAGTCAAGCCTTTAAAAGAGCTATCTAAGGGCTATACAAATGTGGAAAGCCCCCAGTATAGCTATATATTTTCTCTGACAAGCTCACCAACTTTGTGTCATTTTCACCTTAGGCTCCTGCTCTAGGGTGAAACATGATCTAGCACGTTTTAAGGGTCTGCTCAGCATTTCTCTAAGCATGCACAGAGAAAGACCTTCCCAGCCACTCTATTTCTCAAAGGAGGTCAGAAATATCATACTTTTATTTTGTATCACTGCCCTGTAGTTTCACAAGAATTTCCCTTCTCCTGTACTGATCAAAACACCTCAAGATACCACTTCCAAATGAAACTTTTGAGACCCATGAGAAGTTCTAAAATACTTTCCATCTAATTCTGGGAAGCAACAGAACATTTCTTGGTCTAGGCAGAATATGGGTTCTCTTCCACTCCCAGTTTCTAGGCATCTTAAATTGATCTCGCAGTGTAAGTTTCACCTGGACCAAACACACCAAAGTCAGCCAATTTTCACCAAGCTCCACCAGACTGTGGGTAGTGTTTCTCTCTGTAGTTGTCCAGCTTATTTGCTTAATATCACATCTTATCCTTTTCAATAGGGAACATATTGTCATTTTTAAGATCCTTTAATTTTGTATTATACACAGTGACCTTCATATGAAAGGGTGATGTCACATCAAAGTGATTTTCACCAAAAGAGAAAGAAATCCATTAATCTAGAAAATCTGGAATACTCTGTCTCTCTGTATTCCACATGCTTTTCTCATAGCACTTCACAAACCTTTTCTTGGTGCCTCAGGGATCAAGCAGGGCATTTTAGCTCAGATGAAAAGAGATGGCTTAGATTCTTCTGTGAATTATTTTTTTCGCTAGGCATACCCATTAATTATCCTCAGATTACAAGAAACACTACTGCTTCTACCCCACCTCAAATAATATGACAGAGTCTTCCGCATGTACTGTTCTTCCTATCTGGGTCACACAGCCCAGAGGGACTCTAATAATCTTTCAGGCGTCCTTGGTCATAAAGATCCTTCGCTATTTCTGGTTCTGTAAATTACACTGGTCAAAGCTGAAGCTTGTTTTGACCATTTTGCAAACATGCAGATTGACTGAGCTCATATCTATCACTGGCTCTAACTTGGAGATTGGTCTTCCTTTGAGGGAGGTGCTGGTCCCTTCAAATGTAAATTATTCTATGATTTTTGTCTTAAATCTGAAGCACCTTTTGTCATCATTGATCAGTCACAGATTCCTCTACTAGTTATAGCTCATGCTTTTAGCTAATGGTGAGGACCAAAAAATTGGACAAGCTGAAGAAAAGCTTGTCAAATTCCCTTCATATACCTTCAGGTTTCTTCCCCATTCCAGAAGCTGTGTGGACACAGCTACCTGGGAGACTACCACTGTATTCAGTAACTTTACATCACATCCTTGCAACTTCTAAATCAGTGAGATAGGAAAGGTATTCCAGGGCTGCAAGAGACAAACCACCAAAGAGACTCAAATTCATGAGTCATATCCAGCCTGTGAGATGTGTCAGTCCACTTTTTGGTTTTGGAGAAAGAAAGGGCAAGGTGCACTTAAAACTCTCACGACAGCTGCCTCCTTGTGAACAGCTAAACATAGTGAGTTCAAATTGTCATTGGTGCTGCCTGAGTAGGAAGGCTGGGCTTCAAGCCCCTGTCCTTCTGAGTATGCAGTCAAGCCTTTGGAGATCGTATCTAAGGCTAACAAAGTGCTACTTACACCCAAAGGAGTTTAGAGAACCCTGTCTCATCTCAGGTTTATATTTTTAAAAAATACATTCACTTAGAAAGTAACAATACTAGCACACAGTCAATCCTCAAAATCTACTGTAAGTGGGATGTGAGACTACAGTTTCTCTCCAAGTGTCTTGAAGCTTCACAGATGAATTTGTCAAGTTATTATAGCTCCTGTAACCTCAACCTCATTCATAACCCAGGTTTATTCTGGCATTTGACAATGGTGTAGCTAAGCCTCTCTTTGACCTGGTTCTGCAATATTTTCAATGGTTCTGACTCTGCAAGGAACAACAGGAACCTCAGCAGCTACATACATTCATATATTGGTTTAAAGTTCTAACTTCTGGTACTTTCTGTAACCTCTCTTTGGCATACTGTTGCCTGAGAAACCAGTGTAACATCACTGAGGAACTGGGGCTGTAGTTAACTGCTCTTGGCCTTTTAGCATGGCACTGTGCTATTTATGCTTGAAAAAGGAGCATTTTGGTCATCTGCTGGTTCAGTGGAGCCCAGTCTCACCAAGGCCGCTAACCCACTGAATTTCAACAGTCATGTCTCACCCTTCCTTGAGCCGCTGCTCATCTAAGGATTCCATGAACAAGCCTGGAGAGCCAATATGCTCAAAACCAACTATCTGCAGGAGTGGTCAGGTTTTGGTTGGTTCTCCCACAGCCTGGAGGAATACCAGTGCTGAGAACAGAGGAGCCAGGCACATCACCCAGGATGGCAGCATCCATACCAATCATATTGTCCTTCATCTCCATGTCTGATGCCAAGATCTCCCATTTCTCTACTGCTGGCTGCTGCTGTTTTGCACAGGTTTACAAGACTACTTACTTCTCTGACGCCACAAAATCACTTATCTTGATGTAACCTTTCCCATTTGTTGCATTTTTGCTGGAAGAAATTTTTTGGGGCAAAGTGCCTAGGAACAAAAGCACTTCCTGAACAGACAGACCAGAAGACAGTACAGTGAGCCTGGCACAAGCACACAAGCTTTTTCTGGCACATTTAGGTGAGCAAGGTTTCCCATTCCCCACAGCAGTCCTCAGCCTCCCCACAGAGAACAGCCTTCTAACATTAACCTTGCAGCAGAGGAGAGCTCCACTTGCCCTTTGATTTTGTATTTCTCCGGCCCTTTGATCAGCTCTCCTTGGTTTCAGAGTCCTTCTGCTTTCCAGAGTGCAGCTGCTGATCTACCAGACAGGGACCACCATTAATGTCTCCCAAACAGCCCAGGCTGGAAGAGCACTTCCCAGACAACCCCCCCTATACCCCTCACAGTTTAGTACTGCTGCTAGGTTAAAAAGCCCTGGCATGAAGAAATGCAACAGTACTGAGAACATCACCTGAGACTTTCATAGCACACATCTGGGGCCTTTTAACAGCACTGGGGCAAGCACCACAGACATACGTGTGTGATTCCCTTCCTTGCCACTTCCTACTGAATTACTCTGGGTAGCTGAAGCACACGCTGTGCATATTCTCAGACATGCATGAAATGGCTGTCTGAGGCTCTTTAGCTGCTTTACAGGCTCTAAACTGCATCCTGTCCCATTCTGTACCAATACACAGTCAGATGTGATGGAGCTGCTGACCTCTCCCAGCACCGGTAAGCCCTACCAACTGTGGCTGCTCTCACAGTTCAGTTTAATTTGTGCCTCTCTTGTCTCTCCTAGAGGCCTGCAACTGCCAGTATTCCTAGTCACACAAGGGATGCTTGCTGGTTATTTCTGCTAGGCTCTTCTCCTTGAGATGAGAGTGTTCTATTTGTGGGAACCACCTTGTCACTTGTTCAGAGAAGTCCACCACTTCTCTGCTTTGGTGCAGCCCTACGACACCATTTCACCTTAAAAAATAATTACTTCTCAGTTTTTATCAAATTCAAATTCTCAATTTTATCGAATTTTTATTAAATTTTCAATTTAATCAAATATTTTTATCGCACTCCTACAGAATGTGAAATGATTATGGTGAGCAGACAAATCTTTCAGGTCCGCAGGAGTGGTGGCATGGGATGGAAAGCTGCCCCCCATGCACACAGCCCCCCACACTGCTCTGGCAGTGCATCTGACAGTGGATCAGCACAAAAGCAGTCCAAATGAAGTGTCTCTGGCACATATGTTTCCTGTGGGGATTACAGAAAGGACATGTGACCAATGGAAAATAGTAACCATGACCCTATGGCAACTACCCTACCCTCCCACAGTGCCCTTGCACAGACACTTCTCAGGGTTTTTGCTTTGCACACTCTGTCCTTGCTCATCATGCACTGGGAGTGTCAGCAGTTGTTTGTGCATCGTGTGGTGCCTTATCCCCCTTTATGGGCTATTGTCACCGGCTGTTTGTCTTTCCCTGCATCCAGGAGGTGATAAGCAGATGCCAGTTCCTACAAAGACTCTCAGACTATCTTTTACTGCCTCTCCAACTGCTGCTAAAAGCAAAAAGAAAAAAACAGGATTGCCAAAGGATAGTTGTTTTGACATTCAAAATATTTTGATACTGAGTGAGACTAAAGGTTCTGAACCACTATTTACTTCTCAGCATTTTTCTTGGCTTTTTAATCAGAGCAGAGAGAAATAAAATCCTAAATACTAAGTGTAAACAGCAGGATTAAAAAAACTGCAATCTGCTCATTTCATGCTTTTTGGACAGCAGCAGCAATGGCTTATATCATATTTCTCACGTCCAAATAATGCTGACTCTTTTTTATTTTGTCTTATTTGACATTCTAGCCAGACAGAAACATTAACAATTAGTAGCACTATTATTATTTGACAGCCTAGAAATACGAAGAAGACAGGAAGAGAGGGAAGATGAAAAACCTCTTAGCATTTTGATTGAAGTGCTTTTGATACCACCTTCTTTCTTTGAAAGCAAAGCCACTGTTCCTCCAGCAGTGGTGTGGGCAGGGCTGTTACCCAAGCACTGACCTGCACAGGCAGGTGAGCAGGGCAGCACCAGTGACCCCGCTCTCCTCCTGCCTGCCAGGACCTGGCAGCAGTAGGCAATGAGACAGCCTGTCCAGCCTGAACAGGAACTCCTGGGTGGGAGGTTCAGTCCTGAGCAGAGGCACTGGGCAGCTGGCCACCGCACTGCCTTCCTCTTCATCTGGCCAGAGAGTTCAGGCAGAGACTGAACACAGCCTCTGCTCGAATTGACGGCAATGAGCCATGTTCTGTTTCATCCCATTTTAAAAGCAAAAAAATGTTTCTAGACCCTTCTGGGAAACAGGCAGTGGCTGTTATGGAAGCTCCCATTGCCCTTTTCTAAATTGTGGGAACCATGGAAACAAAAGCAGCCACAGCTGCTGGTGCACAACCCCTGTGACTTTAGCCAATGCACCTCGTAAACCAAGAAAGGACCACAAAAATAAACAAGACTGAACAATCTGAGTACGTACTATTTCTGCAAGAGGGCAGGTAGGGCACAGATTTTATCTCAAAGCCTGTTCATGTGCATTTTGCAGAAGCAGAGCCCATGGACACAGATCTGTCAGGGTGAAATAGATGCAGCTACCACATTTGGCATTTCTGTTCATGCTCTGATGACCCAGAGCTGCAGACGTGTTTACAACTGTGCACCACAAAAAATGGGTCCCTAAGCAAAAGAAATCTAAAGGCAAATTTCGTTTTTATGCTGCTTGACCTTGACTGGGTGTTGTGGCAGAGGGGGGAGCTGCCAGAGCCTGGCCACAGGACCAATTAACCCTTTGGGACCAAGGGGTTTGACAGCCACGAAGGCATACCATGAGGCATCCCAATGCTCTTATCACTTCCTAGGAAGAGATGAGCTGCAGAACAGGTGCAGCCTAGAAGTGTGGAGACATTACACCATGCTGGATGTGACAATGCTCTACAAAAGCCATCGCTTCATATCCAAATGAGACATGTTTTCAACACACAGTATTGTTTTGTGCATAAAATACAGTGTGAACTGTTTTCTGTTTTTCAGTCACCTGATAATCACTGGATCAGACTGGTCTCTATACAGCCACACTGTCACCAGCAACATTATTTATATATAAACCTCCCAGCCGTCCTCTGCAGCCAGATTTGCCAGGTAGGTAATTGTTGTTCCCATTGAAGCAAAACTGGCTTGCTTTCAACGACATGCATCTGCACTGCTATTATACAGCAGACTGCCTCAGTTAAGGTTTTCCAGCACAAAGATGAGGAAGAAAAAAAAAAATCCTTTTATTTTGCATTTTTCACCTCATATTTAGAATTCCACCTAATTTAATTGTGGATTCTGCAGTCACAGAGGAGGGGGGGGATTGCAGAGAAGCCTCCTTTTTCCCAGAAACAAAAATGAAGTAAATGAGATAGACATGACATAGCAGTCTTTTCCTGTTGGTTAAATCACTTTCCCTCAGCTCTCGCCCATCTAATACTGCAGCATTCTCAGTCCTCAAATGTATCATCTGAGTAGTGCATTCATCAGAGTGTTTGCAACTCCTGATCACTGACAGATGCGATCTTATCAACTGACACATTCAAGCAAAACTGCTTTTCCCCCCAATCTTCCAGTGGCCTGAATTCAGCAGCGCTGACAGCCCTACGCTGCCTTGCTGCTTGCATCGAGGATGCACCCACAGTCAGGAGGTAGATGCTTCCCCTCCAGCATCTTTCATCCCTTCATAAACAGGCAAGGACCACAGCTTTTAGCCCACGACCTACGGCAAAGAGAATGCAAGTGCGGCGGGTACAGCAAGGATAAAACAAGCCCTGTTCTCAACAGAAAAAGGATGTAAATGGGATGCATTTACTTACATGACGATTCAGTGCCAAACATGGCTCGCCCCAGATGCTGCTATTTTAAAAAGGAAAGAAGAAAAAAGAGTGGAAGACAGAGGGAGTGTATGAGAGAAGGGATGAGACTGCTACACAGCAGGGGTCATGAAGCCAGACAATGCAGTCCAGGCTATCCAAGCTGCCAGATTCTCCTCTCTCCCCCTCTTCTCTGCTCAACACCGCAGACAGCTTTTCCTTGCAACCGCAGTGAAGGTCCTTCTTCGAGAAGCAAAAAAGCAGGAGCTTCTGTTTTAAATCCGAGCGATAAGGGCAGGCCGGTGTCCTTTCTGTGATAGCGGCAGGCAGAAAGAGGTATCGGGCAGCAGATACTGCAATCCCCAGCCCTGCTCGCCGTAAGACAATAGCGGAGCTTATGCACACACGGGATGACGTCAGGACACTGCAAAGACTGACTGCTGCTAACCCAGAGGCTCGCAGGGGGCTTGGACACAGCACAGCGATTCAGATGGGAACTCCTTTGTCACAAAAAGCGGAGGACAAAGAGTCAGACATGCATTTCGCTCTGTGATGCTAAAGCTCCCACCCAGGACTGTAATGGTAGCAGGAAAATATATGCCTTGAATTCATGCTCCTTTTCTCAGCTGCACAAGATGCAAAGTATCTCTGTGCAAACAGAATAAATTTCAGGAAAAAATATCCTAGTAAATGCCACTTATAGCATTTTTTGGTAAAGAATAACCCCAAATTTCTATTACTGACCCTCTTTATTATTTTTCCCTCAAAGAAATACTAAAGTCCTGGGCCAGTCTGCACTCCAGACCTAATTTTCACATCAAAGTGTTAGCCAACTGTCTCATTTACTTCAATTTATCGTCAGAATACACCGTAACAATGCTCTAACCACAATAAATGAGTCACACATCTAAATAAAAACCCCAAAGCATGCTGAATTCAATGATAAAAAGGCATCCTAGCAACCAAAGAAATATTGTCCTTAATTTTTCTTTATTCTTCAAAATCAACTAGATCTGCAAGTGCATTCTTTAGCGCACTGAGCTTATTTTTTTCCTGACATTTAGTAATTGAAAATGTTCAAACATAGAAACAAAGCCGTAAGCTCGCTCCTTCGATCCTCTCACAGACAAAAGGAATTGCCTGTCTTGTACTGGTGAGAGCAGCCAAGCAGGAAGCTGATGGCTGGAAGCTACCAGACACTGAGGGCCATCCATAGAATGGCTGTCCAGACAGGGGAAACCCAAGAACATCTCTGCAAAGTCTCACTGGAGACATACATGCAGTTCCCAAGATGTCAGACACTGGAAAGTACTGCTGGTGGATGAGGAGAAAGGAGATAGACACAGGTCCATTAAGGGAAGCACTTAAAATGTCAAGCAACCATTCCTCCTCCCATTTCTCAGTTTTTGTGGGTTAACCACTCCCAAACACTCCTGCTGCTCTGCATGCCAGGGAGGTTTGTGCTGTTTGCAGAATACCCAATGCCACCATGAGCACCAGGCCACAAAAACAAGTACTTCTCAAGGCTGGCAGCACCTGCCATCTGAGGGGCTGAGCATGCTGAGTTCATCATGGAACCAGGAAGGTGCTGGCTGGGACCACTGCAGCCTGAAGGACAGACTGAAAAGCAACATATGGGGTTCAGAGCCACAGGGGTTCACTGCCAGGCCAGTCCCTCTGGTGATGGGGAACATGGTCGCAAGCTCATACAGTGTTTATATCCACAAACATCCTTATGGACCCTCAACAGCCCTGTGCTGGGAGAGCAAGAGGCTGTATAGAGCCTGATTTTGTGCTTCTCACAGCAGTGGTGGGCACCCACAAGGCACACCAAGCTACTCTCCTGGTAACATCTGTCAGCACAAAATGCTCTTCAGCTGTTTCCCTGCTTTCCATTCCACACATTGAGCAGTCACTTTGTGTTCTGTGCACACCATAGGAATAGTTAGGGCCACCAAGCTCATGGCAACATTTACCTGTATTTCATTGCTGGAATAAAGTCATCAGAGAGGCCATATCCTGCGGTGAGACATCTCACAACACACTTTGAAACAGGCAGATTTTAGACTCTGTCAGCAGACAGGACATCAGTGCTCAGAATCATAGTGACTCAAATCAACCCACAGATGTCTTAAATTAACCAGATGTCCTCCAATCTGTACTTAAGCACCTGAATTAATAGCCTGGCTGTTCAATTGTCATGATTTTTGCAATCACGTGCATGGATGCACAGCACCAAGAAACCACGTCCAAATTGGTTTTGACCATGACAGTGGCAAAAATTCTCTGACAAGGACGGTAGCTTTAATGTTCCCAGAATTTAACTAGTTATTTTGACTATTTGGAGCAGTTAACACCTCCTTCAGTCAAAACAGGTTGATAAGAAGCTTCAGTGCAACAAACAAAGTTCTGGCTGATTTTCAAGCAACTGGACTTTCCAGCAACTGAGGCAAGTTCACAAAAGAAATGTGTCTATTATGTATCTGTAACCCTCCAAGCATCTTTAAACACAGGTCTCTGGAACAAAATCCCAAGTGCAGTCATGCAATGGCTGAAAAGTAAGTTCTGCTCCGATGAGCAGATCTGACCTTTCCAGAGTACTGTTTCCAATGGAGAGACAAAACCTCGGGGCTTTTCCAACGACATCCTTGAAAGTGTCAGAGCCCAGGCCCTCTGCCAAGTTCTCATTACACTGACGCATATAGGTAGTTGAAAAGCCCAAACAACCCATGCAGTATCTCTGGAAGGATTTCATAATAATCTATTTCATTAGTCTTAGGCTTGGCAGGTCAGTACATTGCTTTGTGGGAAAGGTGATCCACTACAGGCCACTGAAGGACTTTCTCTGAAATTCTTTCAAATTCACCCAAAGCATTTTGTCAAATAACTTTGAGAAAGTGTTAAAATCTATTTCCAACCTACTGCTCTTTTAACACCATAACCCTTCAGTTTGCTAGCAGAAATACAGATTTCTGTTTCCAATGTTGAATGCTGCTATTGGTTTATTCTACAAAGGTGGATCAATAAATGGTTTTTCTCTCTTATGTTGCAGGATAATGTAATTAGTGTATCAAAAATATCAAAGGAAATCTCCAGCCAGCATTGCTGTGATTTGCTTACAATGTGCACAAGACATTATTCAAGTATTAATTTACAATGTACTTCCATACATTCTACCACAAACCAGCATGAAATATTTAAATCATATATAAAACCCATATATGCTGTCTCCTGTACATTCACATTTTCCAGATAAAGGGATGTGCTTCTCAACCACTGCCACTCTTGGAGCAGATGTTCGTTATTCTTGACTTTATCAATGCAGAAAAATAATACTTATATTTTACTTTATTTTGTAAGTACATGTGTGTCAAAGCCCTAAAGCATAGTTTGAGTTTTAATAATGAAGCTGGATAATGAAACATTAAAATTTTTATACGGATGTAAATTTCTGCTTTGACAGAATTTCTTTCTATAAAAACAGCGCAAGCAGGAAATCTGAGCTACCAACAGAGTCAGCTTTGTACACATGCCTTATGCTGATCCATTAAAGCATAAATCTTTATTCTCTCTTGCCACTAGAAAAACATTTCATTTTGCATTTAACCACTTTCCTAGGAGAAACTCTGGAAGATGGAAATGAGTCCATCCCACCTGTGAGGTTCTCCTGTCCTACTGCCTTGAGCAGTTCACCTCGACAAGGGAATTGTCACCTGTGTCCTCCCCAGGGCAAGGGAACAGCTCCCACACCTTCAAATCTCTAGAGCAGAAGTACAGGATAATCTCAATAAGACTCAAAGGTAGGTAAGAATTTTTATTACCTTAGTTCAACTTGCCTTTCCTTACCAAGGTTCCCGTTCTGTAAGCTTTTTAATGCCTGAAAGCTGATTTTTTTAAAGACATTGAAAAACTTAATCCGTTTAATGTGCTATGGGAAACCTCTGAGTGACTCTGCAATGAGTCCACAACATTCAGCGACCTCCAAAAGGAATTTATTTTGCCTGTAGTAATGTTAGTTAGCTCCCTCCTAAAAATGCAGTGAGACCCCCAGCAACCCACACTGTGACAGTCTCCAGCTTCTGTAGGTATTGTCAGTTCTCACAGCAGCTGTCACACTGATTATTCATTAACATGGTATCCACAAAATACTGCAAGGTAGTTTTTTATGCTCCAGAAAAAGTGAAATCAAACAGCAGCATGCATTACAGAACTGCAGCTCTTTGGCCTTATGCTTTGCTCAACTTTGCTAACCCTAATTATCTTTAACAAACATTTTTGGAGAAAAAGTTGAAATCATGATTACACCAGTTATCCACTGTGGTGCAACAACTGCAGCTTCTCATCTCACAGGGGCATGTATTTAAGGTACAAACAACCCCCAAGCAACCAAAACAAACACCCTGCACTGATGCTGCACCATCAAGACCCCAGGGCAGAGGTGTTTCCCAATACCTCCATCACTAAATGAAGCCACTGTCCCAGAAATGGCAACTTTGGAGCAGGGGCAACAGGGAGAGGGACCGTGGCCAGCTGGGATGGAGGACAGCCCTGACAAGCCCTTCCCAGCAGGAAAGTTGGCAGTGGGGCATAGGTCCAGTGGGGTCTGCCAGCTTGGACTAGAGAGCATTCAGAGCCAAGTCGAGCCAAGAAAAGTACGTCCCACTGGAATGAAATGTCTCAAGTGCAACATTTGTGCAAATGCCAACAAGTTTCCACACGGAGATGCACTGGACAACCAGGAGCAGCTCAGGGAGTAAGGAAGGCTGACACAGGACCACACCAGGCAGCTGAAAACAGGGAGATAAAGGGGCTGGCCAACCAGACTGCAGAAAATATCTTTGAACATCTCAGATGCCCAAAGTCCTCCGTGTTCTCCTCATAGCCTGGTCTTAGCACATTTTGTTTGAGGCTTTCCACCCGCATTCTCTCTTTGCAACATACCGTTCCCTTGTTATGTCGGCACAGAAAGGAAGGAGACTGCTGGCAGAAAAGAAGTTAAGATCTTTGTCCTGTTCAACACAGACAAAGGATTTTATACCAGATTGATTCACAGACTGCAAGGATTTTTTTTTCTTATTATTATTATTTGTTCTTGTCCTGATTTTTATAATATATTTGTGCATTCCACATTGCATTTATGTAAATATTTTTTTTCTTCACCATTTTTAGGCAATGAATGCCTAGAAAAATTAAGCTTTGTGACTAAACATATGCATGCACACAGAAATAATAAAGTAGACTGAAGAACAAGTACTTTTTGCCACCAAAAAAAAAAATTTTATGTCTGCATTGGTCCTTACCTGAGAGGCGAAGTTCAAAAGACAGATTGCTTTTCAGAAAAGAGATACAATGAACCATAATAATCTATTATTACATTACTATCATGCCATTCGACATGTCTTTTAGCAAAGATCTTAGCTTCACCACAGCTCTGTACATGATTACTGCAAGCCATTCACCAGGGGCGGCAAGGGGCAGCTCCAGCACATGCACAGCCAGTAAAAGAGGAAGTTCTGTGTGTTTTGTCTCTCCCAGATCACTCAGTTCCAGCAGTTATGAAATGGTAGAGTATTACACACAGAAAACTGTAGGTAAAGCATATAAGAATATTCATATATACATACATGCATATAAGAAAGAAAAAAAGAAAATACATTAGCCCAGCTTAAGTACCTAATTCTAGAGAACAACTGAGACTGTGGGCAGGTGTCTAGCTAGATTTCTTTGTGTACCTGGCACCTGATATCAGGGAGTAACAGAACAAAATGGTATTCCCATTCCCTACAGCAGAGGATACACAACAAATTGTCAAATTTCAAGAAGTTCCCTTACATCATTCAGGGTGAGACTGGTAAAAAAGGCAAAAATTAAGTGGCAGAGTACAGCTCACCTTTTGTATAATACTGTCAAAAGATTAGGATGGTGATTCACCTCTTTTTTGTTTCGGTTTGGTTTTCAGTTTGGTGGGTTTCCTTTTAAACACAGAACTTTTAACCACAAATATCTTAGACAGTTACCAACACTGTGACAATCTACTCCCAAGGTGCAAAGGAGATATCAAACCCAAATGAAATATGTTATTTTTTCAATAACATCAAACCCCATGGCTCATCAGAGCATGTGTAATGTCTTGTTCAATTCTGAGAGCAGTTTTTTGTCCCAAATGCATGCAACTGTGTGATGAAATGGGGCCACTACTGTATCAGAAAAATGTTCCAGCAGAACACACTACCTCTCAGTATGATCCAAAGAGAACTTAGAGACAAAGGGAGCAAATAAATTTTCAGTGTTATTTGTTAAATTAATTTAAACCACCAGCTATTTAGATAGCTTTTTAAAAGAATAAACTATTAGAAGAAAAACAAAGTGTTTATTTTCTACACTGAGGGAAATATTTGAAATATTTTGAGTTTTTTGGTTTTTGTTTGGATCCTAATTTCAGGTAATTTCCAAGGATCTATGCCACAGACCTGCACATGAGATAGACATGAAAGTTTCTAATGTCAGAGCGAAGAGAGATGGATAACAAATTTTAAAAAGCGATTATAAACAAACCATCATGATTTTTATGTGACTCTGAGGGATCAAAAACTAGGATTAAGGCCAACTCATAATAAACCACTTGCAAACTGGCATCAGAGGGAACACATGTGCCTCATATAAACACAAATATCCAATTTGTATGTATAAAAATGAGTCAGAGGGACTTAGTTGAGTAGCAAATATTGCCAACATTGCATTAAAATCTGTACTAATAATGTCTGATCTAATGTCAAGTCTTCATGATTAGCAGAAAGTTTGACTGTTGAGAGAGGAAGATCAAATTTAGATTACTTCTCAGGCTGAGTAAATACAATATGAACATTCAATCCAACATTACAAATAGCCATGATTTCACCATAAATACAGGAAAAACGAAGGACTCCTAAGCCTACAAGGGAATACCCACAAAACAAGGTAATCACGTCCCTGCTGGATGGGTGAGTGCTGTGTTAAGCATATTCCCTAGCACATATAAAGGAATCCATTACAGAGCCATGGGAAAAAAATTAAATTGTGAGTTTTATTTCTATTTTCCTATTTGGATACTCCTGTGCATAACAGTGAATGAGCTGATACTGCAGCCATAAATATAACACAATTGCAGAGTCAGCAGGGAAACCAAGTCCACTGGAAGCTGTTTGACTGGCTGCACTGCACATTTAAGGATTTCAGCTTTCCCAAGATACAGCATTTTGATGGTGTCCCAGACCCTCACTCCGGGAGTTCCACTCTACTTCCATTCAGGGCCAGCCCCAGACTGGAAATCTAAAATTCTTTTCTTGGAATAAAAAAGATTAATCACAAAACTAGTAAATGCTTTGACAGCTTGGCTATTATAGTTTTTCTCAACAAAGAATGGCTTCTGTGAGTCAGCAAAACAGCCAAAGCAAGAGGCCCTCCTGCTCCTGCACTATCATCGGTGTTGAGTTGCAGCAGCACCGACGTCCATCCATCAGCCTCCGACTGCAGGCTCCAGCCACAAAGCCTCGGCACAGCACCCTCACTTGCTGAACACTCAACACCAGAAGAATAAAATGCCTCCTGGAAAAGCAACGTTCTGCAAGTTAAAAAAAAGAATTATGTGGATAAGTGCTAGTCTGAGGAACAAATGTATGGTGAAGAAGAAGCCCCATCAATGCTCTTAAGCATTGTATCATTGGCTTTTAGGAGAAGAAAGCTTTTAAACTTGACAGACACCCTGGGAAAGCTCTACTGAACAAAACACTAGAGAAACTGTTAGGCTTTTAGTCATGGTAATAGAAACCTTATGCAGACAATTAGAGGAAAATAGGATTGGAAAGGGTGGTGACATCTGCCCTCCTCACTACAGTGAATTGTACCAGCTCCTCACCTGGCACCAGGCACAAAGGAAAAATGCACAGACTCCCAAATCTTAACTCCAAGTGGAAACTCATCTTAGGACACAGGAGCTTACGGCACTAACTGGCTCACAGGGTTCTTCTCACAGCACATCACAGTGCAAAGCATAACAAAAAATCAGTAACTACAGCTTATTCCTTATGTTTGCAGATGGTCAGTGAATGGACACCACGTAGAATCATGACTCAAGACAGGCAATACAGTAAGTGGCATTGGCAATTTAATGACAACTACATGATCAGACATTACAATATTCAAGTTTCTCAGAACTCTGGTACTAATAGTGGGCCTCTCTCTGAGTACACCACACTGCCAGGGTGCTGGTATCACCTTTTCTGGCCTCTCCCTTGGAGAAGTGGAACCCTCAGAGCTGTTGTATTTTATGGCATAACAGGAGAGAGGAGACATGGAAGTTATAGCTCCCAGTCTCCACAACTGGGAGTCTCCACAACTGTCACTCAAAGAAATGCCAAAAACTTTTACTTTCCTGTGACATAACATTAAATATTTTAAAAACCTCCTTGCTGAAACGTCCTTCATCCCAAGAAAGTCCTGGTTAGCACCATTAGAGAGCACCGATTTCTAAATCAGTTTTGTTCTCAATTCAGCAGTTGTCAACATCACCAATGCCCATTTCTCTCCAATGACTACAGAGAGTGCATACACAGAGTAATGTTTGAGCAGCTCAGGTGCAGACATCTACACAGAAGTGCCTCCTGTGTGTCTGTGAGTTTTAGGGGAACACTAGAAAAGGAGATGGCTATGCTAATGTCAGGGCCCCATAATTTAAGGAAGAAAATGCACTCCAAATCTGCACTCCAAATCTGCACTCCAAATCTGCACTCCAAATCTGCTTTAAACTTTGGCCTCTTCTATGGGTGCTCCCCCTGCACAGGTCCCAGATTCATCAGGTCATCTGAAGAGCAGCTGTTCAGCTGAGAGAGAAGACACCCTTTCGCCCTCCAAAGCTGCAGAGATCTCCATTACACCAAGGATCTCCTGATACTTCAAAGCACTGTGACACTTCTCTTGTCCAATACCATGAAAGATTCAAGGTCTTGTGTCCAGTACCAGGTGGCACACTGAGTTTATCAACTTCATCAGCTCAGGCAGGAAGGTCATGCTGAGCACAGTCTGCAGATACAAGAAGTTGATAAAATCAGCAGGCATCATGTCACCAGAGTAAGTCTCCCCGGCCATCTGAGACATGCTACCTCCTAACAAATTTAAGCATGGACACATATTCTTTTCTTCAAGGAGAGGGGTTTGTGGCCTTTCCCACATACCTGATTTGTTTACTTAATGCCACTTAATTAGTTATCAAACCAGGCTGAAGAGCATCACCTTGCAGCAAAGCAGGAGCATATGGCTCTGCTCAGCCTGCAGGGCAGGGAGATGGCCTCCAAACATCACTCCTTGATGCTTCCTGAAACCCATCAGCCTTTAGATGGCCACCAGCTCTGCATAGTGCTGTTTGTTGTCAGTGTTATTTACTCACTTGAGCCTCTGGCTCTGTTTACACTATAGTAAGTAGTATTTGATACCACTCATCCTTCACAGAAGATGGTTTGGTGATTGGTGAAAGCACAAACTCAAGCACAAGGACTGCCTTGCCTCCTGTATTCAGTGGGTTAAGGCTGCCCCTGTGGGGACCACAGGGGCAGAGGCTTGTGGATCCCTTAAACTTCAGTCAAACAGCATGAGAATCACACCTTGTGACAATCTTTTTAAACAAAAATTCTCAAGAAAATTTATTCCAAAATAAACCAGAGATTATTGTGTATTTACCTCACACCAAACATCACACTGGAAACTGTACACTGGATGAATGCCATCCAGTATGGCACCTTCTCTGACCTCTACCTTCATATCTCCTTATAAACTGGTACAAACAAAACTTACAGGCTTCATTACTTTTGTTGCTAACGATGCATTTGACTGAAATTGATACAAACACACTACAGACAGGGAAAAGCAAAGGTTTAGTTACTTGAATAAGAAAAGTCTATGTATTATCAAGTGCCCAGCCAGACACATACAGGTTCCCCTGGCATGCAGAATCAGGTCCCATGGAAAAGACCTCAGTGGAAAGTACCACCGTATTTTAATCATGTGTTTAACATATCCCTTATTCCAACTATCTTCCTCATGTTTGTGAAGCAAGAATTAAGACTCTTCTGGAACACTGGGGTTTTTAAATGAAATAATTGCTTCTTACAATCACAATTATTTTTATACAATATAGTCTATGAAAAAAATAGTTCACTCAGTTCTATTTTATCCCTGCATTACAGATGGAACTCAAAGCAACACATATGTGAACTTGTATTTCAGGAAGCTAATCCTTTGTGGACTTTTCATTGTCATTTACTATCTTGAGTTAACACCAATTTAAACACAGTTAGTTAGATAACTGTCACTCAAAGAAATGCCAAAAACTTTTACTTTCCTGTGACATAACATTAAATATTTTAAAAACCTCCTTGCTGAAACGTCCTTTATGTGTCTTTTGGCAAGGGCCCACCCTGGCTCAGGCAGTGGGCAGACACAATACTGCATGCTCACTGTGGAAGCCAGAAAGGAATCGGAATATCTTACTGCAACAGCCAGTCAGGCTGCAAAGTGCACCAGAATTACGTGTACTGTTACAGAGCCAGATGTCTCCAGGGCAGGAGCTTTCTAAAGGGGTAATTTCTGGCTAGCAAGCTGCAGTTAAAGCACTTTTTTTCCTTAAAATACTTAAAAATTTTCTTGGGTTTTATTGCTATTAAAATTTTAAACCAGAGTGCTTCACTGGTTTATAACAGACAAGGACTACTATGTTTTCAGCAGTAAACACAAAGCAAAACCAGAGCAAGCAAAAGCCTACAGGGCCAGGTGACAGATAGTGTGGACAGCCCCCTTGCAAAAAACCATGGTGAAGCAACCCTCTGAGAATGGTTCAAACAAAGCAATACTGTCACGTTCATAAAACTTTATTCAAGCTAAAATCCAAGTTGGATGAAATGGGTATAGCAAGGTGGCTATCTGTTCTACCTACCTGGCCACAGACAAGCTCAGATCCCAGCCCTCTACCCAGACCTGCCCCTCACTTGCTCCATGCTTTCTAACCCATAGCTCTGAGGCATCACCATCCCCCTGGAGGGCACCCAGCCTTTCCCAGCATGCAGCCAATTCCCTCCTCAAGCTCACAGAAACATCTCCCCTCTCGTCTGCCTTGCTCCATATCCCATGTTGAGCCTCTCTGAAGTCACCCTCCAGCAGCACAGATTGCAAGGGTGTCCAAGTCCCTTATCCCATCAGAAGCAGCTGGGCTGGGTTGTGCATGGTCACATGCACCTGGGTTTTGAATGTCTCCAAGGATGGGGACCCTACAGCCTCTCTGGGCAACCTGCTCTGGGGTCTGAACACCCTCAGAGCAAAGAAATGCCTTCCTATGTTTGGAAAAAATTTCTTGTGTTTGCAAATCTGCCTTTGCCTCTTGCTCTACCACTGGGAATCCAGTCTGTGTATCTAAGTCCATCTCAAAGACTGCAGCCCCTCCTGGCCCAGAATACACCATTCCTTTCGATCTCTCCATCAAAATACCCTTCTGTCTCAACCAGAGATCCCTTGGATCCCTTATTGAAATAAATTATGCACATTGTTGTATCTTTGGATGAAAACAAGGATACAAACAACGTGTGTAATTTATTTCAATAATGGTACTTAAAGCAGATGGATATGTAACTGGATTATTTTTCTCTTCCTTTTCCCTAAAATCTGAATATCAAGTTTTCTGCATGTCTTTGGAATTAACCTCAAACCTAAAGTCAGCCTTAAGAGCTAAGTATTTTTCAGGCTTCTATAATTTGTCCAAGACTATTCATGTCAGAAAAGTATTCTGTGCATCACCGCATTTGAGGCAAAAGGACATATAATAAAGTCAGCAAGTTTATATAATAACACTAATAATAACAACAATAATAATAAATATAATATATACTCTCTATATTATATACATATATAATTATACATAATAATATGTTATATATAATAAAGGAGCAGGAAGCCTTGATCCAAAAGCACAACATTGTGCCTTCTCCTAATGCAGAGCTACTGAAGCAAAAATACACATCTCTGTGAGGAACATTCTATAGTGTAAACTTTAACAAACAATTATTGACTTTTGCCAAATTAAGACTGAAATAATACTTAGACTGAACTAGTTTTAAGAGTGCATAATAAATAGATTTTAAAACATTAATGTTGGGGTTTTGATTTGTTTGCTTTTTCTTTTTCTTCTTACTTATAGAATTTTTCTCCATATGTTGCTAAGGAACTAATTTCTGGATACTTATGGGTACTTGGGCAGAACAAAGGGGGCCAAAAGAGAACCTGGCTACACCTTTTTTCTCTTTGGGGGAGGGGGGAGGCAACATGAGTGCTTTTGGGGGCAGATAAAAGACAAAGCTGGAGGCAGCTTCGGCCCTGTTTTGTTTTGCTCTTTGGGCACCCGTCGGAGAGGACACAGACAGGCTGTTCAGTGGAAAGAACCCCAGTCCTGGGAAAATTCTCCATTGTCTGCTTGCATGCCTGGGAATTCTGAGCTCCTCGGCCTGCCTGCCAGGGAGAGGAGCTGGCCCTGCCCTGCCACTGCGGCTTTTCTTCGGCACTGCTCTCTCTGCTCCAGTGAGACCTGCCCTCCCCGCTGCCCTGCCTGGACACCCTGCCATTCCCAGCTGCCAGCCCCTCCCATCGCACTCTCTCTCCAGCTCCCTGCAGCAGCCACCGAGACCACCAAGCTGTCGGGACCAAACTGTCCTGCGTTTTGGGAAGCAAGGTTTTTGGGGTTCTTGGCACTGCTGTTTAGTTGTTAACGTTGTAGTTATTTTCTTTTGTTGTTTGCTTTGTTATACATACTAGTAAAGAGCTGTTATTTCTTATTCCCATAACTTTGCCTGAAAAAAAGCCCCTTTAATTGCCTTTCTTGTCTAAATTGTAACAACTTGGAGGGAGGGGATTTGAATTGTCCAGATACCTGTCTTCTAAATCAAGACAATTAATAAATACTAGCTGTAAGGCATAGGAAGTGTCTGCTTTCCTCCTTTTAGCATCTTCTAAAAATATATAAATTACAATAGTAACAGGACAGTTTTGCAGACCTAATAGTATAGAAGTAATACTTTCAACTGCAGTCTACAGTGATGGCATGCCTAAATATTTCTGTGTCATCAAGCCCAATGAAACAGATCGTGTCAGGGAGTTCTGAAGTTTCTGAAGAAGAACAAAGATCATAAGAACCTTTGATTTTCCAAACCAAGGACTTTTCCATTATATACTTTGGGGTATTGCACAGTAAATGGGATGGATAGTAGGTCAGAACCAAGTAATGGTTTACATATTTTTTACAATTATAGTACTTTTTATTGCTTCTTGAAAATAATCAGACAACTGTTTATATTGGTTATTTACCTTTGTTGTGAAACAACTGAGAGTTTCTGAATTTCCTTGATTCAAGGCACCATTGAACTCAGAGAAAATATGATATTAATCATACTCTCATCTTCTTCTTCCAATTGACAGATGAATTAATATGCTGTTGGCAATGAATGAAACTTTTAATCCTCTTAAGATGCAGCATTTTAGCTCAGGGTGACTATTAAAACCTCGCCTGTTTTAATTTTCGTTCACAATCAGACAGACCCAGGCTTCTAACAATACTGTGGCATTGTTTTGTTGCTTCTGCAGCAACAAAATGTATTTTTGTATATCCCACCATCAAAATTTCACTAAACCATGCCTTTAGAAGGCGTCTCTACAAAGCTGTTTTATGATCCCCTTCAGTTGCATGCACTGCTACTTAGCCTGCAGCTGCCATGTGCTCCTGAATGCAGCCATGTGAGCCCATGCTCCTCAAATCCACGTTTTGGCACTCATTCTCCTGAGCAGCCCATGGGCAATCAGGTCTTAGAATAGACTTGGCTGAGTAGAATATGGAGAAGAGTACATGGCAAGACAGGCTGGCCCCAAACAGCAAACTGCTCAAGTCACTACTGACGCTCAGCCATCTCTGCCACCTTTACACATCTGTGGGGTCAGAGAATTCCCACTACCTGGGATGTTCTTACTGCAGTAAATATTGTGGGCATGAGCAAATACAGCCTTGGGTCACCTTTGTACTCCTACATTCCAGACCATTACTTTGGAACTAAAAGAACTAACATACTGTTCTCCAAACATGCAGAATCCAGCCTTTGGATAAAATAGTCTTTAGCACCAACAGAGTGTATGTATAATCTATCTTTTCAAAGACAGTACAGCTCTTATGGGAAATAGAAACGATCCTTTCTTCATTTCAATGATGGTTGAAGTAATTTCAGAATGAAGCTTGAAAAAAATTATCTTGATTTAAAGATGCTGCTTAAATGTGAAACTGAATGCTGCATCTTAAATGACAGCTGCTAGTCTCAAGGCACAAAGGTAGTTCAGGGAAATGAAGCACAGTTCCCCAAAGGTGGATCTGGTGCAGCCTCTGAATTCTCACTGCTGACAGAGAGCTCAACAGGCATCTTTCACACATTCTATTTTGTTATTTGTTTGCTTGTTTATTTGTTGCACAGTTTACTGTCTTCAGTAAGATGCCAGCAGGACCTTAAGAAGGCTTCTGCCCTTAAGTCTCACTACTTCCTCCTACACTCAAACCATTTCTCTTTCCACTTCATCCCACAACTCTCAAGCTGCCTTTCTGTAACTTGCATAACTAATCAGGAAGTGCTGACAGCAGAGTGCAGTCAGCTTCCCAGAGCATCCCCCACCTCCAGACCCTTCCCCTAGGGAACAGCTTCCCAGGAGTTTCAGTGCAGTTTCTATTTAAAAGCTTCAGACCCTGCCAGAAGGAGCTAGGTTGTCAAATTTCAAATCTGTGCTCTCTGCACAGTACTCAGATGTGTTTCTGCAGTAGTAGATGTTAGCTCTCCCTTTGTGCATGCCCCTACCTTTTACACAATCATGACCAAAGCCTTACACAAGTCTCTTCCTCCCTGTGCTCCTATTCCTCACTTCTAGTACAGACAGTCTCTTTCTAAGACAAAGAAATAGTGACCACTTTGGAATGAGGGGACAAGTGTCCACCCAGCTGGGGTCCAGAGATCCTCATCAGTCACCATCACTTAATCACTATACCCCCAAAAATGCTCACATCATGAGCCTCCTTTCATGCCTTTGGAGCCCACCTTCACCATCCCAGGATGAACTTGGCTATCCCAGTTTTTTCCAAGTCCCTGACTTTGATTTCACAGGGAGCTAAACCAAGTATCCATAAATTGTTCTTATCAAAACCCAGGGGTCTTCACAGGACCCAATGGACAGCAAAGGTCTTGCCTGACAAATAAGAGGCTAATGAAAGTACTATGCAAGAGACTGTCTGGTGCCATTGCAGCAGTGCAATACAGAGCCCTTTCCAGCAAATACTGAAGAACCCAAGTTAAACACTACTGTATTGCTGTGTGGCAGCAATCTACACATCAAAGTGGGTTCATTTCCCAGGCCAGCAAAGGTTTTCCCTGCTGTGGGGATGTACTTGCATTTGGAACACCATTTTATCTAAAATCCTCATGAGACTGCAGTGGAGAGCTTCAGGAAACAGGCTCTGCTGAAAAGCCAGAGACCAGGCAATCAAAGTGCACTGCAGGGACGAGCCAGACAGAGTCAGGGCAGACTGAGGTGTGAGCACAAAAGAATGTCAAGAGATGGCAGAAGGTTAACAGAGTAATATTATGCAGGGAGCATCAGGCACCCCTCTGTGTGCAGACATAGCTGCCTGAGACACATCCTGTGACTGAGGAGAGCATCAACAACAAACCTCCTCCAAACCAGCACGGCTGTCGGAGGAATTTTCCCACAGTAAAGGTCACATTCATTGCTCTGTGTCAGGAACAATATTGCATTGTAACATCCCTGGGATTCAGCAGATGGAAGAACACGTTCAACCTCAAACAAACTCTGAGAAGCAGCTAAAATGGTGAGGAGCAATGCTCCTTTGGCTGCACTACAGGCACAGCAGATTTTATACGTGTTATGCACGTGGCCAGCACAGTGACGTGAGCTCAAATGAAGAATGGAGACCAAACCTTAATAAACCTGAAAAATGACAGAAACCCCCAAGCATCAGACAAAAACAAGTGTCTGAGACTTACGGATGTATACGACCAAAACAAAATATTAAAAAGAGAAAATAAATAAAGAAGTACTAAAAGAAGAAAAAAGAAACACTGAAGAATTTGAAGTGCTTTCTTTACCTCTACATTCTCAGAGATCTCTCTGTGGAAAGGGAATATGGTGATGGCCATGCAGACGACACTGAGAGCGTCACTGCTTTTAAAAAAACCCAAACAAATATTTTCAAAATTTTTTCAGGGTTCTTCCTTATTTTTTTAGGGTTCTTCGTTATTTTTTCTTCTAAGTTTCCCTATCATGTGGCAAAGCTTATGTCCTCTTAAGAACTAGACTATTTTTCTTATGTGTGATAGTCACTGTTATTTTTCTTCCTATGTATTTTTCAAGTCATCTTTTTCAGCATTCATATGAGTACAAGATTTCACAGACACTCCTGGTTTTTTTTCAGTCTGGGACCACTCTGTCTTCTCACAATCTTTAAAGCAGGAAAGCTGTAGCCTGCACAGAGAGGAGAGCATAAATTACACTATGACAGGTTTATAAGAGTAATTCTAATAAATATCTCTCAGTAGTCTCTCATTCACTGTCTTCCTAGAAGAGCAAGGAGGGATTTTTCTGCTGGCAGCATTTTCAACTGCATCAACATGTTTCATGAAAGTGCATGAACTTCAGCAACACTTTGCCAAGGAAGCCCACACCGGCTTGCAAACCAGGAGGCATGAGGAGGACCCTTCAGAGGCCCTGGTAGGGCATTAGCTTGGGCTAAGACAGACCAGAGACTGGACCCTATCTCATGACCAGGTGCATTCAATCAACCTTTTTTTCGCTGAAATCACTGCAGGTTAGCCCTTGATCAAAGTTTCTTCCCCTACAAGACACTGCTCTTGCCAATTCAAGGGACCAGGAGCCAGGCAAGGCAGAGATCATGGATGTGAAGCAGGCATCTATGTCCCAGGATGCAGCCACCAGCACCAGCAAACCAGCCAAGCCTAACTCACTGCCCAGAGGCATCTTGTGCTTTCTTGCATTGTTTCATACTTGTTTGTTTGGGTATTCAGAAAATCCAAAGCACCACTTAAAGATCTTTTCATTTCAGAAGGACCTTTAGACATATTCTTGTTTCACTCTATCTACTGCTGCTAGATTTTTAGAGAGAGAAAAAAAAAAATGTATTGCAGACAGACAGAAATTACAGCCCGGAAAGAAGCAGTATCCAGTGGTATCAAAACCAGCTATGCCATGTGCTCTGCATGGAGTACATACATTTTGCTTCAAGTCATCCTTTCATGATTGATTGAAACAATCAACAATTAAAATGAACAGGACATGTTAATTGCCCTGCTATTACTGTTTCCAAAAACATTTCATGTCTTACCTACATATATTTATTTGAATATGGGTTCAGCTATGTCACTGAAATGCTTAGAAACTCAAGCATATTTTTCAAGTTATTCAAGGACTTTCTTGAAAGTCACATTGCTTCTGAAAATAAGATTTAGATGCATGATGATATAGAAGTAAATTGAGAACATCTTTATTTTGGAGACATTAACCAGTCCGACACTGACCCACATGCGCATCATTTGTTACCAAAGTCTTCTATTGCTGATATTCAAGAGAAAGCTGCAGAGAACAGAGAGGTCTTGTGTTCATGCCTGCTCAACTCACACAAACCATGAAATTCTGGGATTAAAACCAGAGGCTGAAGGCTAGAAGCATTAAGTACTAAAGCATCTCCTGCAACACTCACAACAGTTTCTTCCTGTGTTACATTTGACATGGAGCATACCAAATTAGGGCCTTTTACCCTTAGACAAGCTCAATTCTCTGTATCACAACCTCAGTATACAAAATAAATAAGACTCAAATGAGCAACATTAAAAAAAAAGTTAAATGAAAACGAGAATTGATCTGGTGATGGAGTTCTTGCCACTCCATCTGTTGACTCTCCTTTTCTGATTATATTGAGAGTTGCATCAACTTTCAGAAATACGAAGAAAGTCTTTGAAGCTTTTCCCTTATGCAAGATGTGCAGCTAGACTTCTTTGGTCTCCATGAAATGCCCAATATCTCCGCTCTTTTCTTTTTCAGCACAAGTACAGAGCATCTAACCCCACCCCTGCTTTTTGTTGTGAAATTGGAACATGCCCAACATTTTTTCCTCAGTAGACAATTTATTTTTAAATCCATGGATAAGAATGGAACATAATATATTTTAAAACAAATGTTCTTAGTCATAATTTCCATAATATTTCAACCCCTTCACAGAAAATATTATTCACAACACCAAGAGAATAAAAACCAATGAGTTTCTATGAGCAAGTGTTCACAGGTCCTCATTTCAAATCTCAGCAATACTAAAAAACTTCTGTAATAAAAACTTAGATAAAGACTTATTCTTTGCATTAGCACTAGTCAACAGCTGGAGATCTGTCTGGAAGGTACACCCTATTTCAGTGTGACATCAGCTACTGAAATGAATACTTAAATTATGTTGTCCATGTTAGGAGCATGACAGACCTAGGTCTTCAAATAACTAAAGTTTAATATTTACTAGGAGGTAATACAGGTCTAAAACTAAACTGCCTTCCTGAAACAAATTCTCATTCATGGCAACTGGCCTGTTAAAGAAGGTTTTTTTATCTCAGACGAGGTAAGGTCTTCTATACCATCATTTCCTGTTCTTAAAAGCACATCAAACATGCACAGAAAATGAGGTTAAATGACTGGTGCTTCTAGTTTGTTCTCCTTTTTCCACACACCACTAATAAATAAAGATGTATTTTGTATCAGTGGGAAGGGAGAATATATGTCAGCTCTGAAGTGCCACGTTCAAATTGTAAGGTTTTGCAAATTAAGTTTTTATAAATGCCAAGGCCATGGACCTACACCATGAATCTGGGCAGGCAATTTTGGTCATCAACACAAAATATTCCTTGGTTCCCAGACTACTGCATTACAATTTGGTACAAAAGTACTCCTGCCATATAATATCAAAGCAGATGAAAATCTTCATTACACTTAGGGATTTTATAGGAAATGAGATACTGTATTGACTAAATGTATCTTACGTTGCAAAGCTGAGGAAAAAATAAGTTGCAAATTACTGCAAATGACGTTTCACTTAATTGCTGCATTTCTTTGTTCCTTTAGTTGAATTATTACTTTGACTTTGCTTACTGTCATGACTTTTTATTTTTATGTTCTTTCTACTAAACAAAGTAGGAATAGACTGTATGTGAAATGTTGCTATTCTTCCTACAAAATTATTCCAAAACACACACAGCTTAGGCAGAAACCACCCATTCAGACAAAAACGAAACAGGGTAACGCCCCATGGAATTTAAAGACTAAGTGGCAGCCAAAACATAAAATGGTCTGACCTGTATTAAGCGTTTTCTCTCAACTCCATTAAGAGGCTAAAGGCAGTTACAAGCACAGTGTTTTCTAAAATTTGCTTAACAGAGGCAATACAGGCAGAATCATGGAGCATGTCTGCATGATGGCTTAGAAATGGTATTCTCCAATTTGGCACTCCAGCAAAAACCTAGCTGCCTCTCACTCCCCCCACCTTCAGTTGGAAGAACTAAAGGCATAGATCATGGTATGAAATTAAAAAAAAATACTAGAAGCAGCAATGATATTAATAAACAACAGTAACAGCAGCAACAGTAGCAACAAAAAGTATAAATTACACCTCCTTACCTTTTCTGGACATAAAGTAACCCCTTCTCTCCTAAAGAGCAACAGAGGCCCCTTCTCCTGCCTGTGGCAGTCTCAAGAGGTGGTGCTCAATAGCATTTGGGCCTGGCCATGCCCCATCCCAACTACTGCAAAAAATTAATCCTGTTCCTGGCCAGAACCAGAACAGTCTGATGTTCAAAAGCTACAGCTTTTGTTGTCCTGCTAACACTGTGGTTTACTGAGCGGAAAGAACAGGATTAGAAAATACAGCACACATGACAGTATTTGCAATAAAGAGGATCCATGCCTTTGGGTAGACCTTACACATCCACAGACCAGAGCCCATTTGAGTACCTGCTGAGAGATGGACATTCATCTCCATGGCCACAGAGCTCCCAAGGATACCTACATTCCACGGCAGTATTAAACAGACATTAAATAAGAAAAACAATTCTACCACCACAGTTACTTTTGCAATTAGATCAATTCAGAAAACCTGTTTGTAAACACTGATCAACAAGCTCTCATCTCATATTCCTGCAGGAGTCCAGTGGTTTCAGACCCAGAGCTAAAAAATTAGTTTTCTGCAGCCCTCCATATTTAAGGCAGATCTCTCACAGAGGAGCATTGATGTGCCACCGATCTCCTTGTACTTACATAGGGCAATTTATCCAAAGGAACTGGTTAAACAGAACAGTGTTTCTAGTCACAAATGTCTTACCTTGAAAAACAACATAAGTCCAACAAACCCTACAAGCTGGATCTCATCCCATCCTAGAGCCTTGGGTTTACCCAAGACCCTCAAAATTTCAGCAGTCCTCTTGCCTCTTGTAATTTTTGTCTGTTAGGATGAAAGACCTAATCTGTATGGGATCTCCTATTTCTCTTATGGTTCATACAATTCATAGAGCAGAAATCCAACTTGGCTCATAAGCATGGCTGTTTTCCACCTCACTGCACAAGGAGATGTTCTAAAGTCACAGGTCTCACTGGCAGAAAACAACTGCTGGCTTGCTGTGCCAGAAAATCTCTGGCCCCGGCTGTCCACAAAGTATCACATCAGTGCTGAGACAGAAATGCTGTGAACCAGAATGCCAGTGACAACTATTAATGGTTTCCATACAGCAGATAGAATTCGTAACTTCATAGGGGGATATATCACACATGGTTATGAATATGCTTAAAAACTCCTGAGATCCTCACTTATTTGCAAATAACAAAAAAGTTACAGTGATTCCTTAGGTTTCTGCTGCTGTTTGATGCTGAAGATTAAAAACTGTAAGATCAAGCACACAAAGAAGAAAGAAAACAAGTATCTGGTAAAAACCCATTAACCTAAAATAAAGCCCTATACATTAATTTGAGATAGAGAAGCAGGAGTTTTCAAACACACCTACTGTTTGAAATCTCTTCCAAGAGTATGGACTCTTCTGAGTCCATAAAAGAAGTAGCAAGTATTGCATACTTCTTTAATGGCTTTAGAGAAAACGGGTAATGGAAAAATTCAGCAAATGTCTACATCATACAAATCAGTCAAACCACAACACACCGCAAGATACTGTTATGGGTGAAACAGTCCTGTGTATGACTTTACAACATTAAACTTTAAATATCCACAATTATTTGTCATTTCCCAAACTGCAAAACACTTTAGTACCTTATTTGTGAAGATTTTTCAAGGAGTCCACCACCTTGAAAGGGTCCTTGAGCAGGGACCCCTTCTACTAAACCATATTGCTCAAAAGCCCATCTAACACGGCCTTGAACACTTACAGGGAGGGGAAATCCTCAGGTTCTCTGGGCAGCCTTGTTCCAATACCTCCCACACTCACAGTAAAAATGTCATCCTTATATCCAATCTAAACTTACCATCTCTCAATTTAAAACCACAGCCCCTTCTCCAGTCACTACAGGCCCTGGTAAAAAGTCTGTCCCCATCTTTCTTACAAGCCCCCTTGATGAGGTCCCCCTGGAGACTTCTCCAGGTTGAACAACCCCAGCCTTTTCAGCCTGTCCTCACAGGACAGGTGATCTGGCCTCAGAATGAGACATCAGAAGTGACACCCACATCCATCATGTTTATTAGTCAGACACTGGAAGGAGTTTCATTTTGGAACATGCACACAAAGACAGATGACTCATGGTACATAGAGGAAAGCAAACAGGTTCTTGAAAGGCAACCCCTGAATATCAAACCACTGGCTTGCTCCTGTTCAGCTACGTCAGTAACTTCAGCTCAAGGACCTTCCTGTCTGCAACATGCTATCTCCTAATTCCATAAATCTTAACAAAACTACGTAAAAAGAAGCAAGAATCTCAAGCAATTTAACTAACCTGTACAGATAGTTGATTCCATGGAAGTAAATACATTCTGACATATAAAAAGCAATGACCAGACTTAGGGTTTTTGCCCAGAAATCTCTCTTTCTTAGTTCAAATAACCACCTAGCTACTCATCAAACTCTGCAGCCTTTGCCTAGGAGTTTGAGCAAGGAAGGCATTGAATTCCTCAGACTTTGCTTTCAATGACTTGAAATCATAGTCATACAATAACTTTGGTTGCCCAAGGATCATTTAAGTCCAGCCCCTGAACTCCTCAAGTTGTCTTTGTAATAGCCCATGGTTACCCTCAAGTGTCTGCCAGCTTGGACTTAGTCTCTCACTGAAAGTTGATACTGGGTTACCTCTTTTGCTTGTCCTGGAGGACACCAATACCTACTCATCTAGCTTTTAGTGCTCCCCAGGTTGCTGAACAAGCTTCAGACAGCAGGGCTTGCCACGTTCCACTACCTAGAGACCTCCAAGAGAACCTCCAAAGCATGACAAACTAAATCTGACAAGATTTTTAGTATATAATGTTTTACATTAGCTAGAGGAGCTATAGAATTAAAGCTTCTGGTCACTCAAAGCCCTTCTGTTTCCATTTACGGTTAAGAATGCAAAAACTTGATGGTAATTTCTTTCCCAAACTCTCCTCAGCCTGTTCCAATTTTGGGACGTAATTCAGTCTAGTCAAAAATATTTTAAACAATGTGGTTTATTTATAATCGGAAAAGGCATCTTAGTAATCATCAAAATTACTAGAAGTTACTAAATTTAAAACACAACGACTGCATTTTCTTCTCTCCCCATACAGAGTAACAGACTGAGTACAAAATCAAAGCACTGCTGTACACAGTTCAACAGAATTCTCTCCCTCCATGAACAGCTGCAGCAGAGCCAGAAAAAGAAACCTCTTTAGGTTCGCTAACCAACCAAAATGTGGTATTAGGAATGGCAAGGAATATGAAATAAGTAATCTATTTTATGCATTATACTTCACTTACACCTTATGAGTACTATCACCTATCCAAAAACATGACTGTGGAGGGAGATGTAGCCACGTTAATACAAGTGCCAAGATTAAAAAAATGAGTATTGCTTATGCTACGTAAGAGTTAAAAGAGAAAGGATACTTCAAGTGTCTGTAGAATAAAGCAGAAGAACTGCAAAAAAGCAGCCATTCAATAAGATAAAGGACAAACAGAACTGTACAAGAAGACAGGCATTCACTAAACACATCATTTACCTGCAGCAGTCAGTATGGTAAGATGCTGCTGAAATCAACTACGAAAACTCAAAACTGGAATTACAGTAAGACTATCCATAAGAGTATAAAAAAGGCAAGCCAAGTAAAAAATTCACATGAGAAAGTTAACTAGAAATGAAGGAGGGGCAGATCACAACCATCACTTGCTCATTGAAAGTTATTTTCCATTGTTTCCTGAATCTGCATCTGGTATTACCTATGCTCAAGAAAAAAATACACAACACCCCCAAAAAATAGAAATCTGTCCATACCTCTCCTAAAGCAACAGTAGAAGTGCTGAGTGACTTCACCACCGAGGTTTCTATGTTCTGTGTAGTTTCTGAAACACAGTCCAGCTGCACTCACAAAACTCTCTACACTGCTCAGAAATATCAAATATCAAGAACACATAAAAACCCTTGGTTCACAGAGTGCTGGTTTGACCCTGGCTGGATGCCAGGCACCCACCAAGGCTGCTGTATCACTCCCCTCCACAGGACAGAGAAAATAAAACAAAGGGTTCATGAGTTAAGGACTGGGAGAGATCACTCACCAAATACCATCACAGACAAAAAAGACTCAACTTGGGGATATTAATCGAATTTATTACTAGCAAAATCAGAGAAGGATAACAAGAAGTAAAATAAAATTTAAAACCACCTTTCCCCCACCCCTCCCTCCTTCCCAGCTCTACCTGCTTCCCAGAGCAGCACAGGCAGACAGCGAATGGGGTTTATGGTCAGTTCATCACCTGTTATTTCTGCCACCACTCAGGGAGAGGAGTCCTGCCCCTGCTCCAGTGTGGCGGCCCTCCCAAGGGCAACAGTCTTCCCCAAACTACTCCACTCCACTGTGGTCCACTCTTCCCCAGGCTGGATCCTTCAGGCTCAGCCTGCTCCATTGTGGGTCTCTACCATGGCCTGCAGAGAAATCTCAGCTCCACCACCTACGGCAGCTCCTCCCCGTCCTTCTCCACTGACCTTGGTGTCTGCAGAGTTGCTCTTCTCATATATTATCATCCCACTGTTCTCTGGCCACAATTACTTCTGTGCAGTAACTTTTTTTCTTTCCTCTTCTTAAATCTGTTACCACAGAAGTGTTACCTCCATTTCTGATTGTCTTGGCCTTGGCCAGTGGTGGGTCCACCCTGGAGTTGCCTGGCATTGCCTGCCAGACATACCAGAATCTTCTGGCAGCTTCTCAAAGAAGCCACCCCTGCAGCCCTTCTGCTACCAAAACCTGGACATGCAAACCTAATACATACAGCGAAATACCTGAGAAATTCATCAATAAATCAGGCATTTGCTTTTTCCTCTCATAAGAACTATTTTTAATTTAAAAAAATATACAGTAGGCCCCGTTCATATTTCATGTTCACTTACTTGTTCTCAGCTGCAGTTGTTATAATACCATTGTGCAAATTTAGCTATTAAAAGCATTTCCACTACTTCACATTCAAACTTCTTTTAATTCTTCTGACCTAGCCACTGCTGTTCAGCATTAGAAGATATAGTAAGCTAAGAAGGGCCAAGGGCTTGTCTACCAAGGCACTATTCTTGAAAAGTCACTGCACTCCCAAATATTTATATCATGTTAAGTGCAAGAGGGGACAAGGCTGAAAGATGTAATATGAAAAGAGACATAGGAGATGAATCACCAGAAGAGAACACCTATGCCTATGCCCTCGAAATTCAATGTGAGTTGCTGGTAATCGTACAAATTTGTTTTCTTGTATTCTTTCAAATCTCTCTAAAGTTAAGATGCTGCCTTGATAGACAGCAGCAAATGTTTTGTTCCATTTATGAATATCTGTCATAAAAGCATGTCACAGTAGCTGAGACTACTCTCCCTAGAACACTTTACAGGGAAAAAATTTAAGTACTTAAACTGCTTCTACCTAGTATGCCTCATTAGAAGTCTCTTTACCTTATGGTTCATTTACAACTAGTCACACACACAAAATCAATCCAATAGGTGCAGAACAGGTGGGGAGCTGGCATTACAAACCCTTGAGACCTGTTTAGCACTTGGCAACCTACTCTAAACCCTACCTCCAATGATGTTTTTCATCTTTTATCACTTAAAATTTATCTTTGGTCTGTCTGGATGGATGACATAAAGTTGGGAGCTAGCATTTAACACACAGCCATGTGAAGACCAGACACTTGAGCATGAACCTGGTTGAAACCTCCCAAATAAACTCATGGACAAAAACTCAGTGAAGTAAACATGCATCATTCCAGAGGCCCCTGATGTTGAAGAGTCTGTCTGATCAGCTTCCAACACCTACATTTTTAAATAATGCTGTTGTGCACACACAAAATATCAATGGCAGTCCAGATAATCAATATAAAGCGGCTCAATAACAAACTGAATGAGCGGCAGAACTAGAACTTGATTGATTTGATTTCTAAAAGAACAACCTGGTATACTTTGTTTTTTTTTTTTGCAAGGCAGACATAAGCATCAAAGGAAGGTAGTGACTTCTTTCCTGAAAAATCCATGATAAAAGACACCAAATGCTAAAACAAGCAATATACCTAGTATTTTTTATAAGATTTATATTGAAACAAAATGGACATTTTTTAAAACTTGTATCAGTGTCCAGGGCTACAGATGCCTGAATAGATCAGCTGTACTGGGGGGCAAGGGATACACAAAAAACAATGAACACCTTTAACTTGTTTCTACCTATAAAAATTCAACAACGAAGCCATGTCTGCATGTATGCACAAATGCTCGGACAGATTAGACATGAGATCTATCTAATAACAGCTGGGGAGGAGACAAACCTTCAGGAAATAAAGATAATTTTGCTGTTTGTACAGAATAAGTCAGCCAGAGTCAGACACACGTTAAACCACAGCAATTAGCACAAATTTTCCAGAGCCTTAGAAACTACTTTATGTCTGTAAAAACACTTTGTGGCATTAACAGTTGAGGCAATGGGTGGGGTGAAGGTAGGCAGGCTGGTACTAGTCACCTCCTCAGCACTTCCATGTAAATTGTCCTCACTGTCTTAAAGCCTGCAGTCTGCAGAAGCATGGACACATAAATGCAGCACCTATCACCACAACTGGTTTTAACTCGCTGTTTAGCTGATTTTGTGGTAGTCACTTCAGGAAAACAAATATGAGACACCCTCAGTCAAAAAACAGTCCTGCATTTTCCATTTTTTGTCCTACTTAAAATAATCGAGCTTTATGATAGTCATCATAGTCCCTTCAGCTTTCTGTAGCCTGAGATCTACAGGTCATGAACTTGATCTTTCATCTGACCTTGTAAAAGCCATCTACAGAACCCCCTCCCAGGAAGAGTTACAAAGCTCAAGGGTGGGATCTAATTTTGCCATACAACTACATCAGTAGTAGGATGGCCCTACAACTTTGTTACCTATCATGTGACTGTGTCCAGGGTAGTACTTCCCCTCTGTGGGTAACATGCTGCAATACAGTGACAGTTTGGGGTCCCCACGGGCAGACGGAGGGGCTCCCCCACACCCGTTTAATGCATGAGGCTGTGTCCCATGGTGACCTTCGCTGGGTCTCTGACACGCAGGCAGACCTAGGTTTGTGTCAGGCTTCATTTCCCGCAGGCCGCGGCTGCCTCTCCTTGTCCCGGCATGACTCCCGTGTCTTTCGAAGGATGCCCTCTAGTGCGAGAACTGTCCAAGGCCTTCTCTACTTCTGCCACGTTATGGAGTATCAAAATCAAAACCTACTTACAGCAGCTGAGGCAAGACACGGTGGAGGGCTGGCTCATGCACTGGGGAAAGGACTGGAAGGCAACTACCAAAGACAAAGGAAAAAAAAACTTCTACAAACCAACAGCACAGAACAAAAATCTGATCTCGCTGTTCCCAGCTGAACAGCAAACACTAGGAAAGGAAATGGAAATTACTCAAATGCGAGTGCTCTGGCTTCTAGTTAGCTTCTGCATGATAAACATCTTGCTTATCAAAACTTCAGTTTCAAATTCAATGAACCCTTTCTACTAAACTTAAAACCGCAATATGCCGAATAGTAATGTTAACTGTCTCTGTAAGTAAATATGCCATTTATTTTGTTCACTATAAATTAAGAACAGTATTCAAACCTTAGACATTTCCCCTCTACAGCCACGCAGCACTTGGCAATCATCACACCACAGGGACCTGTATTTTAAGAACAACACTGAGGACACGAGTCAGTCGATGGTGTTCTTGCTGAACTACAGCATTCACAGAAAGCAAACACCATAACCAGATTTGTTTGAACTGGCACATATTTTAGGTTTTTATTATTATTTTATGGTATTCTCACATCTCTCATTAATATTAACTTTTATTCCAAACTGACAGTATAACTTCTTGCAAAGGCAATGGCTATGATATGCAAAATTACACTTGTATAAAAGAATACTGTGCCATTACAGATGCACCTAATACACTGTGTATCAGATATTAATGCTTCTCTTTCAGTTAGCAAATAATTGTTTAGTTTATTACTATGCTTAGTAGAAAGAGTACATGAATAAGTATATGTAAATAAGTAAAATAATGGCTGACTAAGGCATAGGTAATTAAATACCTCAGGTGCTTCTGAAAACATTACCTTGCAGATATAATTCCAGTCTGTGTGTTTAAAATACATATCCCAAACAAACTAATGTTGTAAACTGGAACAGAAAAGATACTTTTAATGAGAATATATCTTCACTTTAAAGACCAAAGGCAGATAAAACCTGCCTTCTGTATATAAATAAAACACATCCTGAGAACTGCAGAGCCCACCTTGAACCATACATGTCCCTACCTACTGCATGAATGCCATGAGTTTTTCATGCTTACACAAGGATAGAGTTTCTGAGGGACTAAGCCCAGGAACCCATGGCTGTAGCCTCACTCCTAAAACAAAGGCATTTGTGAGAAGAGGCTTTATAAAATTTCATCATTCCCAGCATCCTTTTCCCTTAAATGCCTCTCTGTCACATTAGATTAGAAAAGGAAAACAAACACGAAGGCAAACAAGAGATATTTTGGTTGGCAGGCTTCTCATTATTCATTTACTGTTTATTATTGATTTTTGTGCCCGTGCAGAAGGATCACGTGTGCCCTGGAAAGAGGACGACGGTAATGTACAGAGGGCTGTGTATGCCAGGGAGCTCGTGGCCAGAGCAGCTGTCTGTGGGCTCTCTGTGGCTGGTTTTTGGATTGTTGGTTGTTTATTTTAGACTAAGAAAGTCTCCAGTGTTCAGCCTGGACTAAACCACAAACCCCAGCTCTGAGGGTCCACTGCCAAGATGCAAAGGGCTCATTACTCACAGGGGAAAAGCAGAGATCTTAGGTGATCCCCAGGGTGGGAGGTGCCCTCCCAGTGAACCAAGGTGGGTTGGCATTCACAGCCACAGAGCCACTTTACAACAATCGAGCAGGGGCTGCTCTCACTCACACCATGGGCAACATGGGCACCACAGCCCCACAGCAAAGAGCATGGCAGCACCCAGACCCACACACTGCTGCCATCTGGCAACAGGAACTCCCCTGCACCTAGGGAAGAACAGATTTGTAAGAAAGATATTGTAGATATTTATTTTAAGCCTGTATTTCTAGCTCACCTAAGGAAAGTAGCAAACAGTGCCAATCAGTCCTGCACATCAGTGACTCTGCACCCCAAATGATAAAGGTGTAGCCTCAAACACAAGGGAGATTGTGCTGTATTTGATCACGTATACGTTACTAACATAAATATTATATATAATGTAATATATATCAATATATTTTATACATAACATATTTTATATATTACTGTATATATTACTCAGAAACAAAGACAATCACCCAATAACAGTATTGTTCCATAAACAGTCATTGCCAGTTTGAATGTGGCCTGAAGAAAAATTGGGATTTTTAGATCTACCTGAGTTACAGAAGAGTAGAATAGTACTTGAAGCAAAGTTTTCAGTTAGTGATTTATTAATTAATGGGTTTGGCTTATGTTGTGCAAAATTTGTCACACCATCAGAAAGCCTACGATACCTTGTAAAACTGAAAATATATATTGGAACTTCAAGAGTTATAAAAATGTGTGGCAAGAGAACAGATTAAAAAGTTTTAAACATTAAAAGCAGCTAAGAAACTTTAGGTTTAGACAGATCAACTTCTTTTCATGCTAAATGCCTTTATTTAACTTGTACTGCCATCAGTTCTCAGTGTCTTGGTACCTGTCATGTTTCAAATCCAAGAAGGCAGCAGATGTGCAAACTTATTTCAGATTGCTGGGAGGTATATGAGAGTCATTCATGCTACATACCCTCTTTTATTGAGACTAATGTAAAAGAAACACTTGGGGCAACATTATAATTTTCTTAACTCAGTAAGGAGCTTTACCAACTGCTTCAAGGAGACAAGAACTGCAACACAGACTTTCTCAAAATAATAATGGGAAGTTAATTTCAATTTCTACCTCATGATACCAGTCTGTCAGCTAAGGCTTTCAAATAAAGCAATATCAGCCCTGTACAAGTAACATCTGAAAGACATGGGATCAAAGATTTCCCTCCGCTTTGGTGACGACAAAAGGCAGAGAAATAAAACTATATCTGAAAAAGTCAGACTAACTTATAACTTAGAATCTGTATAAAAACAGTTAAAATCTATCATAACAAATCCAACAAACCAAGAATATTTCAACAAAATAAATAAGGACACAGCAAGGTAAAAAGCAGAATATAGTAGTTTCCAAAGTGAATACTTATTTCATTTTTGAATGGGAACAAAACTGCTGAATGTGGAGGAAAAAAATATTTAAAGGGCAAGAAAAGAGACACTGTAACAGGAGAAAGCAAGATACAATTCAAAGGACTTAGCATGTTCAAGACATGGTTGAGTGTAAGATTAAGAGATATACAGAAAGCAACTTGCTGAAGGAAACTACATTTTTAAAAGCAAGCCCCATATTGAGACAGTTTTCACAAACTGTTCAACCCCCCCAAATTATGCCAGAGTACTTCATATTTCTGTTTTTAAAATGCAGATCCAAGCTACTGAAAACTTTTATGATAAATAAGCAAGCAATGGAGGTACACAAAAAAATAGGATAAAACACAAAATAAGTAAATCATGCCAGGCCAATCAGATGTTTCCCTTTACGAAAAATATTCAGTTCTCTTACCAAGAAAAACGTGTAGCTCTAGACTGTCTGGATTTCTGAGCCTGACACAGTATTTTCACTACCAAAACCAGGAGATGCAGAAGGCAGCTGGCATGAGTGGCCAGAGACACCATATCAAAGTTAATGGGGCAAAAGGCAAGGAATCAGCATAGAAAACTATTTTCACTTGAAGGTGAGAAGGATTCATTACACTGTACAAGGCAGTTAGTGAAGCCTTACCTTGACATATGATGGAGTGTACAAACCCAGTTATGAAATGGCCAGAAAACTGAAAGAATAAAATACTACCAGCAAAATCAAGGACATCCAGCAGGTTTAGGAGAACAAGCAAGGACAACCCAACTGACTCAATCTTATAAGGCATGGACAGGCAGGAAAAACCCCACGTGTACCGGGAACTAGTCTTCATGGTGGTGCTGCTGCTTCTGCAGGTAAAGGAGAGAGCTGTCACGAGCACAAACTTGTGCAAGCCAGCCACAAATACATCAAAACCAGAGTGAGAGCAAAGCTTCTATGCATGAGAATTACCAAGTTCTGGGAAAAAACCCTTCAGTGCAGCAGTTTATGGGAAGATAATGTAAAATGTGACAGGAGTCAGGCACCCAGAGAGGCCTGTACACCTCTCCAGTGCCACAGAGCACAGCCCCTACATACTTCTCACAGGAGGACATAAAGGGTGGAAACTACCTTCTGCTGAGCCACTGACAAAACACTCTCAGCTGTAACAAAGGCCAAACCCTCCTGGCCAGGTCTGAGGAAATCCTGAGGCTTGGACACCTTCAGGAATCCTGGAGCTACTCAGAGCTCCTTGAGACTTGTGTTCCTCACAAGACAACGTGGTGTTTGGGGTGACTGCTAACACAGCTGTCATCAGCACTTTTAAGCCCTAAACTCTTGACAAGAACTTCTGGGAATATGTAGGACAATATTAATTCACTTCTGCTTGTATCAATCCTCCTTTGTCCTGACCCAATGAGCAGGAAAGTCTGACACAGGGACCACAAGGTCCTTTCATAACAATGCAGCACAACATAGGAACCTACTCTGAGCAAGCAGGTAAACCCATCAAGTCAGGCACTATAGAGAAGGCACTTCTGGCTTCTAAGATCAGTAACTGTGCCTCAGTGCAGCCCTGCACAAGACCTCCTCAGGTCCTTCTCTTCACAGGGAGGGCTCATCAGCTCAGCTGCAGCATCCTGCTGCTGCACAAAGTTGGCTTCTGCTCAAGAAGTATCTTGAGCCTCACCCTGGGACTCTGTGTCCCCTTGTCCCCTGCACAGGGTGCAGAAGGCCAGCTGCAAGCCTTCTCTGACAGGCTCTGGTTTAACCTTCTCTCTGAAAACTGAGGAAATCACCAGCCTGAGACTCTAAGCCGAGATTTGTGTAAAACATACCAGATGGGTACACTGCTATCAAGTTAACTTCAGTATTAAAAATAGCAAAAGAAATTTCACATGGAAGATTAAGTGCATTAGTGGATCATATAACCTTGCTTCAGACCAAGCCACGCTGTAAACAATTTTCAGCCCTCAGCATAAACATACAGGACATGTCATGAAAACATTTAGTTATGTGAAGTTCAACATTTATGACACTCTCAGGTTACAAGCATATTTTCTTGAGAAATAAATGGCCGCCTTACAAAATAAGATGACGATGATAACAACACTTCTTGTGCTTTAAATTTGATCTCTGAATGTCTTGCCACTATGCACAAGACCCTGCATTTCAACCTAACAGCCCTGACATTTAATAAGCCAAGTTTATTTGTAGAAAGTGATTTAGAAATTAGTTCTCATGGTTGCAGTTGGCACACTACACAGAACAGGAATCTTAAAGATGACTGCATTTCATTTTTGCCCTATAGCTTTCATCCTTCTAATTGGTATATTTAAGTGCACTTAATCGCTTAAGCAATGAGTATACCACAGCGTCAAATCTCCAGTTTAGACTCTACAATAATAAATCTTTGTCTTCTCTCAGCAGCTGGTGAGTTTTGATTTGGACTTTGAATTTAGGCCCTTTCCTCAGGCTTAACAGTTACAACTTGTTTGTTCTGTCTGCTGAAAGCATGGCATTAACTCTTGTCTTTAAATGCATTATGGTTGCTTAAGCTTAGTGTTCTTGGTGTTAAAACTGGTTGCCCTTCTGCAGTGCTCAAGTAAGTCACACACAGAAAAATTCCAATTAGCCTGTGCTGGGATTTCACAAAGCAACTTTTAACTCATTAGTATTTACACAGCATCACTGATCCACATGACACTTCACAGACAGGAGGACAAGCTGGAGTTTATAACACAATCTTCCAATAGATGCCTTCAGTGCCACAAAGAGCTAATTTAAAAACAGGTGGAAGGACCCTTCAGCCATCCCCTTTAACAGCCAACAGAGGAGTAACATCTCCACAAGTACCTCATAGTCTGTCCACAGGATCAGGATAGGCATTATCCTTAATTCTGTGACACATGGCCTAAGAATGCTCCTAAAACAGCTCTGGCAAAAAAAGGAAAAGCTTAGGTGTGATCATCAAACCTCAAGAGGAAAAGCTACCTTCAGGCAGAAATGACTGGGGACTCTACCTCCCATATTGCTACAGGCTCCCTGCAGTACCTTTGTGAAATATTTGGGCCCCAGTCTCTGAGAATTCATGCATTTTAATTACCCGTGCAGTAAAGCCCTGGGCCTACACTTGTGGAACAAACTAAATCACTGAAGGTCTGCAGGATCAAGGTCTCATTTCCCTTTGCCTTAGTACTCCCTGTACAGTTCAGTAGAACTCTCAGTTGTATTCAACATTCTGACAGGTATCTAGAGCAGGGCCTGATTTTGCTAAATATAAAATACCTTCTTAAATAACTAATCTTGAATAAAAATGGTGAATCCTGACTTCTTGTGACAGCCACACAAAAGACTTCATTAGCTTCTGACAGCAATGTTCATTCCTTCAATCCAGAACAAACTGCTCTAGCCTTCCAACCTAAGTCACCATTTAATTGTTTTTATTTGCTTTACCACTTGCCAACAAGACAAATACCTCTCCCTTAAGCACGGGGTTTGCCAGCTGACTGAACAACGCACAGAAACCTTGGCCTCAGTGGGGACTACTGTCTGGTGTGTGTGCAAAACTCCTGGCACATCTGGGACAATCAGAGCCTCTGTGCACAACACATCTGCACACCATCAGCAAGTGTTTTTAGCTGGTTGTGGGGGTTTTTAAACCTCAGCATGATAGTGTTTTAACTAGTCAGCCCTCCTGTTTACTATGGGTCATTAGATTTCACTCCCAGTTTCCCCACTGAAGAGCCTAGCAATCCTCATTACACGGAGGGTCTTAATACTATAAGAGCCAAAGATGAAGAGGCAAAATATCCCCTGCCATATAAGCTGGGTCCAAAAACACATCTTCAAAAGTATCTTATTAAAAATACTTAGCATTTGCATGCCTGTCGGTTCAGTTTGCAGCCAGCCCTTTTTTAAGATCTGTCCTCCTCCCTATATTAAAGGGTACTTTAGTACCTACTACTTTCCTCCTACCACAGAGTTTACAGCATAAGCAACCACCTCTCTATTCAAGCGAGGGCACTGCACGCAGCACATCTCATAGCCAGGCTGCTTCTCCAGACCACTGATAATTTGAGCCCCAATTCTGACAAGTTAACATGAATTTTACCTCCAAATATTAGGAAGCTCACTATATGTTTGTCATCTAGATTAAAGCTCTTACACCTCCTTAGCTACAAGCAGCTTCTCTGTGATTAGATAGACAACTTGAGCTTCCTCAGGTTAACAGTGTGGTTTTGCTAGACTCTCCATAGCTCCTCTCAGAGAATCCATTTTAAAACCGAGGCAGGTCATTCATTCCAAAATCCCTGTTTTATCAAACATCATCTTCCTAATTCCTGCCAGTGCTGCTCTTAGGCAGGCACCATGACCTTCTATTTTTCATTTAATGTACAGCCTTGGCATAGAATTACGTACTTTTCTCTCTTTTTTCAGTTCTTGACGCACTGACATCAGTTAGCACTTCTTTTGTCTTTCACAAATGCAAACTTTTGATTTGGATTTTTGCGTTTGCTTTGCAAAATAACCACAAAAAACTTATTTTAAGTTTTTTCTTTAGTTTAGAATGGTGGTATTTTTGCAGTCGCTCAGACAATTAGGACCTATTACCCCTGTGAACGATGAGGGGCTTATGTTCTTTTGGTCTAAATTTGTCCAGGCACTCAGTGGATGCTTTGGGAAATCCCAGTACACATAAGCAGTTTTAGGAGCATTTTCACAGATTTTCATCAGCACACAGAGGACATTAGACTTCAGTCAGAAGCTGGCAGTACAGCTCCATGGTTGTATATAAGTCAGTGTTACAGTAAGCTCACTCAAGATGTTATCAAGTATTATGTTGAAGGCTCTGGCTTACAGATTTCCCCTGAAATACTGACTGTAAATCTTCTAGAGCTTTTGTAGTAAGAAAGTCAATTTCTTAGTATTTCCTAAAAACTTTGCATTTCCTACAAACTTCACTCTGTTTCCAGCATCTGATGCTGACTAAAAAATTTAGGTCAACCGAAAAGTCAAACTGGTGAAGAAATGTCAAAATTCACAGAAAACAATTATCATTGTATACTGCATTCATTGGACACTGATCCAGCAAGTTTTGATATGGCTTTCCCACCAAGAATCCCCAGTTTAATCTACAAAGATTTGCCTACTTTTTGTCAAAAGTAACATATTACTTTCATGCACATCATAATCTCCTCCATGAAAATTTAAAGGGAGAGTTTCCAAGTGTACCATGATGAAAATACATATGCTTAAAACATTTTAAACCATAACCTCCTGAATATTAGCCTACTGCAGCAAAAACTTATTTTTGCAAAACCCAAAAAGGCAGACCAAAAACATCTAAACCCTGTCTGGAGGCTCAGCTGCAACTAGAAATGCTTTGTGGTCCTGTAAGTGATACAACTGAAGAGTTGACAGTTAAAAAAACACTGTTTACTTTAATTCCACTAAGTAGAAAACAAGATTTAGTAAATATTTAATTTACGTTCTAAGAAATGCAAAAACTAATGCAAGGGATTTTGGGTCAGTGAGCAAACTATCTATCTGTAACTGATTCTGTGAATTTCATATGCAGGATTGATGCTGACCTTGACAGAAGTGGTCATGCATTTGAAATTTTACCTTCAACAGTCAAGTTCTTAAAAATACCCCAAATAAATCTACATGACACTTGCAGAGAGTTAAGAATTCTTCCATCTCCTTTGGTGGCAGGAGAGTTTTCCTCCAGGTTTTCTCTTGACTCGCCCACCACCACATCCAGTTCTGTAGCTCACACAGCAGATGCTTTCAGGGAAACCCATCACAAGGACAGCAGATTGCACTGAAGGAAGACCAAACACCTACCAGCAAGTCTGCAAAACTAAAACTAACTGCCCTTCAGTTCTTCTCAAAAGAAACAATCTGTTCACTGGTTTTCAAACTATTTGAAACTCCCTAGCCTTTGCCAGGTTAATGTTTTCCAGCCTTCATGATTAACTGTACTAGATTAAATTTATGAAGGGGAACAATACCTCCTGACCGCCTATCAAGACGCTATCACAGCAAACACACCTCAACAGCTCAGAGCCCAAGCAGGCACTGACAGCCCCAGCCCCCCCAGTCAGGGAAGACACACTCCCAGTCCCCAAAACTCCCTTCTGTCCGAAGGGTGGTTTATTACCTCAGCTCGCCCACACGCAGCTCCACATGGCCAAATTAGCAGCAGCAGGAAAAAAGTGAAACCAGTTAAATTTTAATAACAGCCAAATGTTTTCTGCTGCTACTTGAATTTGAGACCATGGGAATGAAAAGTTAATTTTTTCTCACGCTGCAGCTTATTGGGGCACCTTGCACCAAAGCACAGCATAGATCTGCAGAGTCAGGAAGTCCAGAAAGGGAAGATCAGAAAGATGAGATGAGCTTCGCTGACAGCAGCCACCACCCTAATACAGGCTCCATCTCTCCATCTCCCACAGTATTTCTGCTAATGAAATCACCCTCAGCTTTCTTGCATGGTTTAACACAAGATAGTTTCATAGGATGGGTCTTTTCCAAGTGCTTTGCTTCCTGAAGTCAGTGCAATGCACACTCTGGTGAACACACCTGAGGTGGGCCAGGCTGACTAAAAAACCTCTCCATTTGTGTCTTCTGAGAGTTTCTTGGACAAAGAGAAAGTGTTGTTGGACCTGGTGATGGCCAGTGCTGCCAGTGCTGCTCCACACCAGCCTCTTCCCTCTCCAAATGGCCAGCATCACGTGCAGGGTTTCAGGTACTGGGCTTTACCAAGTCTATCACCTGATCACAAATCCCACATTAATTAAAATTTTAGCTATTTATTTCAGTAGGAATGTCATAATAATAGTTTTTAAAAACTCATAATGAAGAAATATACCACGTTCCTCAGATAACTCTGTCCTAGCCACCACAAGGTGATGTAGTCTTGCTCTTCCCGCTGTGGTTACCCTGGGCCTGCTGACCTCAGGGGCCTGGCAGGACAACTTCACTTGTTTTCTTCCATTCTGCAGGCTTCGAACGCTCCCCCCTCTAGTAGCACAGCTGGTAACACCACAGGGCTTGCTCCAGCACAGCTGGATAATAATACTCCACAGATACCAACGGAGCCAGACTCAGCCCAGAGCTCATACCTGTGTATCTATTTTTTCACACATTTAGGAACTCATTTTATCTGATTTCTCTACCCTCAGCAAGCCAGAGGTTTCCTCCTGTCTGCCTTGTCACAAGCCAGTCACACTTACTAAATTAAGTTTATCTTTCTGTTGCACTTTGAAAGGATAAATAAAATCTTCAGAAACTGTTTAACTTCAGTGCCTCTTTCCTTCTTAGGATTTGACTAGAAATCCAAATTCTTATGTCAGGAAAAACAAGCACATTTTTAGACGAGGTGTGTCTTAGTTCACATTAGTGTGGCATTCAGAAGTTGTGCAAGTGCCAACATGGGAAGAAAATACAGCATGTTATATAAAATAGGTATGTTTAATTATTTTGGAATAAGATGATAACATCCGCTTCCTCAACTGCTTATTCCGTATTTAGTATTCTAGCCTGGCATATTAAGTGTCCTCTCTTGCTTCCTGGCTAATGGTATGATAAAATAGTTCAAACTCTCCTGTTCAGAATTTTATTATTTGATCTGGTCATCAAACTTTAAAACAATGAAAAAAACCCCAAACAAAAACAAAACCATAAAACATCCCATTCAGACTTAACATTAATATTTTCATATGACAGACTAGATTTCCCTTTGGATATATCACAGTAATGTACTCCACTGAGGACACTGAAATTATGCTTGGCCAAACCAAGGACCTTCAAGCCTGGGAGCTCACTGAAACACATGAGATGACCAGCATTCACTAAGGCTCGGGTGTGCACATCTGTACAACACTGAAAGAGGGGAAAAATGACCCCACACTTCTTACTCAGACTTTCAGATACAAGTGATCAACCACCCATCTATTTGGTGAAACCATCTGCAATGACTGTGAATGCAAGTGGTGGATAGCTTGCTGCCCTGTCCTTGCCAAAAAGTAATTTAAGGCTGCATGAACACTAGTTCATGAACACTAGATTCCTATTTCACCATCTGATTTGAAGACTTTCAGATATGCAAATCCTAGAGGTTCCTTCATCAGCTGTTCCAAGTTTGCTAAAAATTAATGCCTCATTATGACAAAATTGAGTTTGCTCTCGTGTTCTAGTCATCAATTCTTGTAATTCTTTACATTATTAAAAAGCCATTTCTTTCTCTCTCTCCACGACAGTACTGTAATCTTATTCTGATGCTTCTCTCCAGCCCTGGAATAATTTTTCCACTCTCTTCTCCAGCTTTTCCACTTACTTTTAAAAATACTGACACTAGCCATGGAAAAACAAAATCATACAGCAATAGCAACCACCAGGTCCTTGTGGCAGGTGCCCTCCCATACATGCCACACCAGCCCTTCATATCACAGTAGCCCACTGTGGACTCTATAATGTTTAATGATCTGTATCTCTAAAACCTTTCTAAATCACTATTTCATGAAGAACAAATCATACCTGTGGAACTGCAGTTTTTTAACTGGCTGCCTAAGCCTGCCTCTGCTGGTACTGAAAACCAGATTGTTTGACCTCAACTCACCAACAGATCCAGCTTGTTCTGGGAAAATACCCAGTCATTGTTTTCAATCACCCTACTATTTCTTTATGTCATACGGAAGTTTCAGTAGCAACATTTACGAAGTTATCTTCAAATCACTGAAATAAATGTGATTGGTATCACATCATCAGTTGCTGTGGTACTTCATGATCAAACTTAAACTAACGGCAATCCAACTGTAACCAGCCGGGGAGGCCAGGGGGGAAAGATGATCCACAATAAACTAAATCTGTTTTAATTCATTCACAGCAATGTTGAAAAACTAAACAAAATAAAAAATGATCATGTTATTACCGGTACTAATTTTTAAATAAATTCCATTTAGGAACAGATGATGCATAAAGGCCATACTGTGCCTACTGTTCTCCCCGGTAACTCATTTTCATCAGGTATTTTAGGATTTTCTTCAGCCTTTTTAAACTCCTCAAAGGTTTCATACTGTCATTTTACTTGCATTTTGTGACATTTCAGTAAACCCCAAGATGACTCAGCTGGAGTAACATTTCAAACGGGAAAGTGCATCAAGAATCAGTTTGTTCAAACTCAAGAAGAAATCAGAGGGGGTTGATTAGGTCTCAGATGGATGCCTGTGATTTTTTGCAATAGTGAACATTATAATATAAAGCACTCTGACATTTCTCCTTGACAAGCATGGCCTGCAAGGTTTACCTGGGATGTACACACTACATAAATTATTAAGAATCAAGCAACAAGAATTACTCCCTGTTCTAATCAGTGTGCAGCAATGTCAAAAGAAACAGAATACTGTCCAAAGACATATTGTGAAAATTTGACCAAAATTGCATTTAAAGTTTATAATTTATAAACTCAATTTATAATTGCATTTATGCTTAAAGTGAAAGCTGCCATATGTTGAATATTCCCCTTTTTAAATTCTTCTTTGATGCTGGAATTGCCAGAGCCTTATCAAATGAGAAAAGGCCAGAGGGATGGGTGAAAAACGCTCAGATAACGTTTGACTTCCCAGCAGCAGGGATGCTACACGGGTTACATCTCATCTGCTCCAAAACTAATTTGTCTTCTCCAGCTTGAGGGTGGGGG
>VWYP01023772.1:215482-238420 GCA_013400435.1 Pycnonotus jocosus
CCCCCAATCTTTACGATCTTGAACAATGATTTCTGGCAGCATTTTCACCGCGCAACAGGACTTCAAGCCTAAAAAGGGCTCGCGTAGGATGTTTTTTTGCTGTTGACTAGTCTGAGTTTCTTGCTGGGATAATGAAACAGGCATAGAAGTCCCTGAGTGCTTGTGTTGGTGTGTACAGTGCCCAGCAGTCGTGGACTGCAAAACTCTCCTCCTTGAAAGATAACTCTGTGGCGCGATAAATGGGTGGGAAGGGACCCGTATCTAGTGCAACCCCCTTGCCAAGGGCAGGGGAGGCACCCACTAGATAGGTGTCTCATTCAAATAGTGCCAGTCAAGCATAAACTTCAAGCCATTAAATTGGACTTTTGAGAAATACATTTTGCTTCTTCCATGAATGAGGTATTATTCATGAAACAAGATTTGACAGCAGAATGCGATAAAAATTCACGTTGGTAAACACGGCTGATGCCTGCCTTTTTTGATGTCACACAGCTTACAAATATTTAAGTAAATATGCACCACATACTGCAATTTGGTTGGATCTCTCTCCTGTGTTTCCACAGTCTGTATCTAGTGGGATATCGGTCTCCAGCATCTTAAGAAACAGGTAGTGTTTATAAAGTATTACCAGAAGAACAAAAAATCCTTGAAAATTTCTCCAGCTGGTAGTAACCACTCCAACCTGAGCTTTTCTAGTCTGCCAAAGAAATAGTCATCATGGAGAAAAGCATGGCAGCTTTCCTACAATGTTTACAATACCCAAAGGCATTAAAGCAATATAAATCTGTAGGTGTACAAATTGATACCCACTCGTGGTAGCAAAGGTGCAAAATTTGTTCTTCTGGGCTGCTGTGGGACTTGAAGCTGAATGGGGAGCACTTGGCTGTGTCTTCTGCATTTGATGGGGACAGGATCTTCTGATTAAGGCACCATGGTCGCAATATAAGAATACTGGTGCAGGACTGACAGAGGTTTTTCTTGCCAATACATCACAAAACTTTTAAAATTAGAATATACAGATAAACTACATAAAAGGTCATTTATAGTTTAATTACATACCAAAGAAAACCACATTTCAAATTTTTTAGCTTCCTCTTCCAGTTATAAAGGGAAGAAATTCTTAATACATTAGATCACATCTGAAAAACCTCAACTTTATTCAATCATGGAGTTATTTATAAATCAAAATATTCCTCTCACATTTTCTCATGTATTAGCAAAAAGACCAAGGCAGTGGGCAATTTTTCACTTTTATAAATTTTCCTCTACATATTTTCATTTTCAGTGTATTAGTACTTATCTTAAAAAACTGACTATGACCAAAAACTATTTATTTTATGTATGAAAGAGATGGTGTATAGGGCTTTTCCAAAGTTTCTTATTAGAAACAACTTTTCATTCTATTGTCTTTTGTTGAAAGACAGGCGTGAATTGTGTTTGTTCCTCCAGCTCTGCTCTCTTTATATCTCTTGTGTTACTAGAAGATCAAAACATTATGAACTGTGCCCACTTAAAGCACAGTTATTAATTTTATGCCTTCCTTCCTCTAAGCACTACTGCTTCTTCTTCCCCTGAAATTGCAGAAGTTATTAATACTTTGCAATAATGTTATGCATTTCACTTCCAGAGCTCCAGTGTTTTTACAGTGAGAATATTTTAAAAAATAAGGATTCCTCATTGGGTGCTATACAAACAAACAAAACCCAAACAAGCAAACAAACACAATAGCAAAAACCAGTGGCACAAACCAAACCAAAAAAACAATCAAACAAAACAAAAAACAAAAACACCAACCCCCCCTGCCCCCCCCAAACCCAACAGAAAACCCAAACAGAACCCTCCAAAACCTCAGGAAATAAAAAGCATGTGTCCAAATCCAAATGTTTGTGTGAGGTGACAAGCAGTTTTGCACTGGATATCTTGACTCATCACTAGCTTTGTGCATTCATATGACAAATTACATTTCTGCTCTTCGTGTTAAAGAAGCACTTAAGCTGACACTCAAGGCAAGTTCACTGTTCAGGCTCTATTTAACACAAATTATCTCGTCTCTCAGTTTTGTTTGATGAAATTCCAAGTAAATACAAAGCCTTGAAATATGCATTTCACAAGTCAGAAGCAAACTGGTCAGCACCATGAAAGGACACCATTTTGAGTGTCATCTGGCTTCAGGCACTCATTTGCTAAGTCAAGATATGACAGAATACAGCTGAAGTGAATCATTGGACCAAAATAATTTTGAAAATATGTTTTACCTTTCTGCTAAGATTTTCCACTCAATTATCTCACTTGTTTAGAGTTTTCTCACACAAGGCCTCAGTTCTTAGCTCAAAATAATACTTGTAAGTGCGAACACTACTAATTTGTTTGCCATAAATCCACTTCAGAGTTTCTAATTTCTCATATGACTGTTGATGACTTTGCTAAATGAAATCAGGAAGCAGAAGCAATGACAGTTACTAAACACGAGATACAGTGAAGTTTTGTTTCTTTTCAGAAGAAAGACATTTTCTTGAGCTTGGGCCCTGGCAAATAAGAAAGAATAGATGGGACCACTGTGCAGCAAAAGTCCACTTTGAAAATTTTGCCCACCCAATCTTTGTATGGGTCCAAAGTAGTCCACGATCCAAAGTAGTGGGTTTTTAATGTTTGGGTGTTTTAGTAAACCTTAAAATATCTTCTGTCTGATAATTTCAGAAATCAGAATGAGAGGCCCATAATGTGCAACCTTCTTGGAACCTGACTATAAATTAAGATTGCATTGGGGTCTTGGCAGCCAAAAGATGGCCAGGGACAGTAGTCAAGGACATTCAGCAAGGGCAGAAATGAGACCTACATGAGCTCCACATATATATGTGAGCACTGGGAAACACTGTCAGCTCGGTTCAGAGGAACCAGACATCCCCCTAATCTTCATCTGATGTCTCATTAGCAACTGAATCCCATTAACCAGCATTATGCCCAAAAATTTTTAATCTAGATAAATGTTAACAACGTGCATATGTATGCATGCCTATGTCCAGATGTGAATTTACATTGACAGAAATACATATGCATATAGTGCACCTATTAAACATGTCGGCTGCATATTAAACAATATCAGGGTTGTACTGGAGATGGCAGTACAGGCTGGAGTCAGCAGTGGTTGAGAAGCAGTGTGCCAATGTGAGTGAAAGCACTGGAGGAGAGTTCATGGGATCCTGTACAGCACTTCTCAGACATACCAAAGTCTGCATAAAATGCCTTAATCACATACCAAAAATCTGTTTTCAACTAAAGTACACGCAATCCTTTGTCACAATCCAGAGAATTGAAAATATGCTAAGAAACACTGAAATAAAAATTAGTGCTTAATTTGCAAATTAATCAATGCATTTTTATTAAAAAAAAAGATGTTGCAAAAGTATGCAACTAAAGACTTTTGAACAGTGAGCCCCGGCTGAAGTTTCTGTTCCCCATTCATAAAAGTGGGATATTATAATATTACAGGAATAATTTTCAGTTTAAAGACAGTAATATTTAAAAACATGCCACCAATACTAATGAGGAAAAGTCAAATATGCCTGAGCACCACATGTCAAAAAGCTTTAAAAAATTGTCTCCATTATTAACAAAATGTTGTCTGTGGTTAAGGGTACTCTTCCAGAAAACAAGTTGCTGTATAATGTGTCAGGGTAGTTGCATGGGAAGGAGGAAAGCCTGCCTGAAAGTTCTTTTAAGATCTTTACTGACAAAAAAATTCAACCAACCCGCTGCCCTAATTGCAAGACAAGTAACAAAACCCAGGTTAGAACTGGCTCAGTTCAGAATCAGATGTCAGTGCAAAGAGAGGGCAAAGGAAGGTGTTGATAAATGGCTAGTGCAACTCAGAGCGGAGTTTCAGTATTTTTAGGTAGTGTTCAAAATAATTCATAACCAGAAAGAAAACCCCAACCAAATCCCAAAAGGAAAAAAAAAATTCCAAACCTATTTTCTTCTGCTGCTTTTTTTGCCTAATGACTTTTTTCCCCCCTAAAAATGAGATGGGAATTTCACCCTGACTGTCAGCACACTTAGGCATCAAGGTGGGGAAGTGCCTCACCCCAAACACACAAATTGTTTGGGGTCATTTAAAATCCAGGGAAATAGCTCCCAGGAGCACTTACGTATTTTTGTGGACACACACATTCATTGAGGCATTTTATTAGCTTCTTTGTAAAAGGTGTTGGAGCAAGACACGTCAGTATTTGTACAAGATGGTACGTGCTCAGGATTCCTGAGGGAATCATGCAAGCTGCGAGGTTGGCCCCTGGTCAGAAGAGAGCTCTCCACAAGTCAGAATCTGGCATCTGTAATCCACACATGTTCTGTACGTCACAGGAGGCTGTGGGAGAACAGGGAGGCAGAGACAGATGGTGAAAAGCCCGGAGGGAACCAGCACTGATTTCTCCCTCCCCTACTGAGGTCGAGCAAAAGGACAAAAGCTCTGCTCCCCACATCCATGCCTTGGACGGAAGCCAAACAGTACTTTTTGTTGTTGTTTTTTGGGTGGTTTGTTGTTGTTGTTGTTGGGGTTTTATTTGTTTGTTTGCCTTTTTTTNTTTTTTGGAGATGCATTTGTGGGACATGTAGAAAACATGGCCTTTTTTCACTGATTGGTATCTTGACCTTTTTCTTCTAAGGAAAAATATGTTCAGTGTGATCTTCAGTTTAGTGAGTGTTGATCTTATGTTTAATGATAAGACGTTTTGAAGTGAGAAAAAGGCCTCAACTCCTCCCATCTGAAATCTGCTATTAGCAGGATGTAGCTTAGTTTTCCTCTAGCATTTGCAACATGGCATCTTTACGTGCTATGTGTTGGTAGAAGCACAGAAATCCACTGGCAGTTACATTTTACTTAATGTCTAGAAATTCAGAGGAAGGAAACTAAGCAGTCACAGCGCTGGATCATGTGCAGGTAATTATTGCTGCTTGAGGCTGGCAACAATTACAGAGGACAAGAACAGCTCTGCCTGTAGGCAGGAAGGGATTGAGCAAGCCATGGAAGTAGGTAGCATCTGATGAGTAAATGGCATGTCATTTACTCACATCACAGCTAGATTTGGCTCCCAAGCCAAATCTTGTTAAACCTTTGCAAAATCAAGAACCAAAATATCCTTTTGCCTTGTCTGGTGCAATTATTTTCTCCTTTGCTTGTCTTCTGTCTCCACCCCCATCCAGTATACCATTGCTGAGAAAACCTTCCTCATAGAGCCTCTTCTTCTTACCCTCTCCACAGATGAAGGTCCCTATGAGCTTGTCTTTAAATTTAGGCTACAGAACAGTTGTCTGTTTTACATGTTGGCTTCATCATATCCTACTTTCTTCCCTCCTTTACTCTTCAGTTTTGCTTGATCTGTTCTTGCTGGATCACAGCCTTCTTTCTTCTGCCCTCAGCATTCTTCAGATCCAAATACCTTTCTCATGTCCTTTAATTCAGTCCATCCTGCCTCCCCTTTTAGTAGTAGATGCAATCACTGTACCACATTACATTTAAGAAAGCCTTGTCAAAGACCCTGATGTAGTCTGTTAAGGAGAAAGAGTTCTGGAAAGGAAAAATTATGATGGCCTTTTCTGAAGTAAGAGTCTCCTGTCTGCAAAAGTGACATTTCAGAGCAAGCCCTTGTCTTTAAAATATTTTTGTTCAGTTAGAAAGGTCTGACAGACCCTGCAGCTTGTCTCAGGCCCTGTGTGGGCAGGTGATGGGTCCAGGAAAAAAAGAATGAAGCTTGCCACTAGTACAGAGCCCAGGGTTGTCCAACAACCTAAGATAAAGCTTAGTGTTAATTGTTGTTGCCAGTGGCATATCTTGCATTGAAGTGGGATGCTCATATTCGTTACCTGAAATAATTTCAAGAAGAAATTTCATGGAACATTATGTCATAGAATTTGGGTTGGAAGGGTCCTTAAACACAATCTAGTTCCACTGTCCTACCTTCCACTAGATCAGGATGCTGAAAGCCCTCTTCAACTTGGCCTTGAACACTGCCAGAAAATGGGGCATCCACAACTTCTCTGGGCAACTTCTTCCAGTACCTCACCACCCTCACAATAAAGAATTTCTTTCTAATATCTAATCTAATCACTAACTTTATTGATTTCCCAGTAGGCCTTCCTTTCCCTCTCAATCTCAATAGTATCTCTTTTCTTCTGCATTTTTCAGATAAAGTGTGCTCTTTGGCCAAACTCAGGCCTAGGTGAATTCTACATTATATCTATGCTTTTATATAAAAATTCTGTAGTTCAGCCTCCTTCTGATTGTGAAGAACACAGAAGGGTAAGGCGATGAAGGCACCTGGTTGAGACAATTTTCTTCCTTCTCACACCTGCTACTGTTGGTAAGCACAATGTAAAATTACTTCCTCCGTTCTAAATTACTGCTGGCTGGTAGCCTACTTATTTTCTCTTACCATGCAGCTCTGAATTTACTACACAGCTGAGTGTGATTGGACAGCCTTAGCCCAGAGCGTCACAGATGCAGGAGTGAGGTGGGTGCCTGCAGCCCAGGAAACACTGGCATTTCTCACATACACCACTCACTTGTTGAGAACAAGGTGTGTTTGTACTTCAAGCACCAGTAGATACCTGCAGTCCCATTATTCAGTACATATCCCTGGCCCTTAGTACCTATTACTGAAATCTGCTATAGTGCTACTCATTCCCTGATGGTTGCTTTCATGACACATGCCACTACAGTACCATAGACCGTGTATGGACTTTGTCCATATTCTCTTTTGCAAACAGGAAACTGTGATGGAGAAGGAAGAACACTAAATATGGTCACTAACGTGGGATCTTAGGCATCACTCGATACTCCTGACATCCTATTTGTTGAACTCCAGTCTGGCATCAGTTTGAATGAGCAAGTGCTTCTATAAATCTGGGCTTTTATAAATCTGGGCTTCTCTGGGTTCTCCCCACCAGGGGATTTGGCGCAGCAGCCTTAGTTGTGCCTGAGTTAAGACACACTCTGCCAGGACAGGGAGAACATCTGTATCAACTTGCAGCAGGTGGACAGCAGAGGCTGCAGCTCACAGGCACTGTTCAGTGCAGACTTTGGCTGTGAGTGCTGTGCCAGCCTCCATCAAACCCATGCTCCTGGATCCCAGCTTTAATTAACTGACCCCTTCCTCAGAGCTGCAGCATCAGGCTCCCTGTCACAGGCTGAGCAGGAGCTGTGGTCGAATGGAAACACATGGCACCTTTCTTCCTTAAAGAAAATCATAACTGATTGCAGTCTTGTACCTTTCATCACCTTACTGACACATCTTGTGTTACAACTGGACGTGCTGCCTCACCTGGGAAAAGGCGGCATGACAGCATTCCATGATAGCATTCCAAATCCCAGGCCTAATCTGCAGGCCCTTGCTGCACAGTTTGATCTTCTGGCACCTTCACAGCACAGCAATTGGAATGTTCTTACCTTTGGGCATCTACCTTTTAGTACCCAGGCTCTGCAATAGATGCAACACCACCACCCACCACCCAAGAAAGCTGGCACACCAGGTGTCGGAACCCAGGGCATCTCTTTCACTGCCCTGGAAGCTCAGGAGACCTTGACCAGACAATCTGGGAACTGAACAAGAAGGATTTACTCCAGTACAGGGTGTTTACAACCCTGTCCAGGGGGGTGAACAGGGGGGTTTTTACCCCTGTCCATGGGGGTCACAGACCATGACACAAAGCAGGGATGAATTACAAATCTCAAGAGTGTGGAACACAGTAGTTTAGCTTATCACTGAGTGAGAAATATGTAGTTTTAGGTTTTCTATAATAGAAGTAGATGGAGCCAAGATGGAGATTTTGGGGCGGTTCCCTAGGTTTTTCTTCTTCTTCTTCACCTCCATTTTCTGATGTGACGTTAGCACAATGTGGCTTGGAATGATTGGGCCAAGTAGGCATGATCTGTTTGATGTGGATGGTGGACATTGGTAAGAAATGGTAAACAATATGTTCGTAATAATCTGTATAAAAGGTGTCCACCTCTCGGGGGACGGTCAATCGTGCCATGGCAGGGGTTCAAGACAGACCTCGCTGGGCACAGAGAACTATGAGATAAGGAATAATAAACAAAGTGATTGACCTTGGAGAAACTGAAGTCTGAAGCCTCTGTCTCTTTCATGCGTCTGCCCCGAAACATCCAGGAGGGCAAAAAGACTCTAAACCACCAGAATATCGGAATTGATAATTCCGACAACCAGGGAGGAAGGCTGCTGGAGCAGGCACAGAGAAACACTTTCCATCCACAGCAGCCCTAGAGAATGAAAGGTAATCGTTCCTGCACTCAAGAGCTTGTGGCTGTAATTTTCAATTAGGTTCATAAACACCTTATCTGCAAAAGACGAGATAGCCTTGTTTTCTTTTAGCCAGTTGTAAGAAGGTGAGTCCCTTCTTTACCTTTAGGGGATTAAAACTCTTCTCTGTGTTTGAAGAAAATACCTTAGGTTCCAGATACACCACAAGCATACACTGTAACTGACAAGGCCTCTGGGGAGGCACTTTTGCTTCCTAAGAAAGAGGTAGTGAGTGTGTTTTTCTGAATCCCTCTTCACAATGCTGCCTGTCTTGTATTCACAGTGGTGTGGCAAAGCTGCAGCTTAGCCTTCTGTATTAAGTAAATTCTGAAATAATCTTGAAGGGTAACTCAAACTCAGGTGCATACTGGGAAACTACTTGTTAAAGGAAGTACTCGCATTTCTTTCACTGATGCCTAAAACAGCTGTACTCAATGTACACTTGAAATTGAAAGTTATTAAGCATATTTAAAGGCAAAATTGAAATGACTACAAATCATTACAGGCAGATGGTGGTGTCCTCCCAAACCATCCAATCAACTACAATATACCTACTTTAGCAGGTATATTTCCAACCCATAAGCTGGAAGTTGTTTCTGTTCTGACATTATTTGAAACTGCAGCTAGTCAGGCAAAAAAGTCCCTATATGCTCCTCTTGACTGAAGAGGAACAAATCTGACAGATTTGCCCCTGCACTGCTTTATTGATTTGCAAAGAAAAGATGCTCAGTAAAGTCTAAGTGTATCCTTTAAGACAAGGATTATCATTCTGACCCTTTTTTCTCATGAGCATGTGGCTAACACCATGCTGAGCAATACCTATTACAGGTAAGCAAGTCACAGTAGCAGAAGAAAATAATTGCTAATAAGAGAATCTACCAAGTATAAAACATTCATTTTCACGGAAGGAATAAAGTGCATATTCACAGTTCCTTTCTTTTAGCTGTAAAAGAAAAAAATGACCTTTTTGGTTAAAATCTGATGCAAATTGTCCCCTTAAAATAAAGACTTCAGAGTTAACACTGTCACACAAAAATTGACACTTCAAGGTTATGAACAAACTAAGTTTAATCTAAACCTAGTTTACAATCAGTTTGCATCAGATGAAGAACAGTTTCAGTCTTTCCAGTCAACAAATGCAGCAGAAGCTATGTCTGTGTCAGCAAGTAATTCAATACGATATAGCGAATCCACAGAATCTCACAGTTGATGAAACTTCTACACCTACAGTATTTACAGTCTGGAAATGTAAAGGCCCAGTTTTGTCTGAAGCTCCAGACATCCTCAACACATAGGTAGGTGGTGTCAAGCTGCCTGAAAGAAACCACTGCAATGGACTCAGGTCACCATTGAGAGCTGGAGGGCCCCTGGTGCACACCCAGAATCCAGGTCCTCAAGAGCACCAAAACGGCTTTGACAGTCAAACCAGTCTGTGGGACATGGGGATCAGAGAGGGATTTCCAAACTGCACAAACTACGTTGCTGCCACAGATGTGGCTGGAGACAGCCCCTAAGGAGAACACATCTCTTAGGGTGTTCAGCCTCACACAATGATTTTAGCCCTGGCTGAATCACCATTTCCTAATGAACTACGGTGCAGTGTCCCAGTGGAACCAGATGGCAGAGTTATCAGCATGTAGAGCGGTAAGCAGCAGTAGCAATGTAATCACAATTACAATGATTTTGAAGTTTCATTCTACCCACAGTATGAATTTTAAGACAGACATACAAAAAGGGGCTGCTTAGGAGAACCTGAAAGCAGAACTGCCACTCCTGTTGCAGCTGTTCACAAAGAACAGCTGTGTACTTGCAGAAGTTAAAAATTCCTTCATATAAAGGGGCACTAAGATACATAAGATGTAATACACTTCAAAAACACAAGCATTTTACAAGTCCATTTTACAAGCCATAATGTCTATTACATCAAGATTCAACAATACAAAGCTTGTCTTTATATTTAAAAATAGAATATAAACAAATAGTTCACATTAAAACAATTGCCACAGAAAAATTTCTCAGAGAAAGTGCTTTACCTACAGGAAATACCCTAAAGCCTACCAAGCAAGCTCAAAAATTCTCCAATTAAGAAGTGGTAGGGATAGAAACAAAAAAAAGTGCCAGTGACATCCAGAACTTTGCTAGAAATCAAGAACTCCAAATGTGCCATGTACCTCAGCTGATAGGTCAGCTTCATCTGGGGAGCCATTACCCCTAAATACGATACAGCACACCATTTTGAAAAAGTAACAGAATAGTTGGTTTACTTACAAATGGCTTTATTGAAGCTATAACTTAATAAATTTGATATTCAAGGTGTAAAGTTGTTCTCATAGACTAAGAATTAACATAACAAGAAAAAACATAAGTAATACAGATCTACTTATGTTATCCAGCTGGTAGAATTGAATCTGAAGGAAGCAATTCTTTCAAGATAAGGAATTAAGACTATCACAGGACTGAATAAACAGAAGGAAATACAGTAATAGAGTACTTCACAGTAAAATACCTCTTTATTAGGAATATATTTAAAACTAGTTCTTTATTTCAGGTAAGAAAAATAGCATTCTGACTTTTTGTCAGTGCTGATTCTGGTCATTTGCAACATTCTAAACAGCTAGAAAAGTTATTTGCACCGTTGTTGCCCATTAACAATTCCCCTAACTCTCCTTTCACTGCCTTTTTTTTACCTTGTTCTTAAATATGTTGGAAGAAATTCTTCAATAGGGTTTGTATTTACATCTTGGTTAAGACTGACTTGACAGTGACTCAGCACATGCAGCTTTTATGAGCCAATTTGAAAAGAACAACATGGTTAAGTAGCTCAACTACAAAGAATTGAAAGGGCAACTATCCAGGAAGACTGTGGTAGAACAAATCCCACTCTTCTACTATACAGTTTAATACTGTAAAGTAGCAGCAGTTTCAAGAACTTCTATACCTCTGTATAAGAGAGCACTGAAGAACAGAATACTGGGGTATTGCTATTAAAATTCAAACATCAAACTACTTCATATGTACATTTTTATACTCAGTACAAGTCTAGACTCTCTTGCTATGCTGTAACTTGAAAGTTTAAGGTAATTAGATCATGCTGTAAACAAAGACGTAAAACATTTGTATAAGCTTTACTGGTTTAGGAGTGTGTATAAACACCTGCCTTCTAAAAAATAAAAAAGCTGTTTCATTTTCCATCAAGAAAAGGTAGGTTACATATTGTAAAACAAGCTTTTATCCAATTAAAAATGAAATATATGCATTTCATGGGAGTGTTATACAGCATTTGTAAAGAAGTCTGTGTTTTTAGATACTTGACATGCATTTTCAAAATGAGATGTATCAGACAGGAAAAGAATTTGCCAGACAAATGTATTAATTTTTGGTCTTGGAATTTCTTCTATCCTCTGTAGTCAATGTGAAGCTAAAATACACCTGTTTTAAGTAGATTTCCATATGCAGATTTTTTAAATGCAGATAAAAATGATATTACAATCCCTAAATACACAAGTTTGTGGCTGTTTTAAGCAGGATTTTAAAAACATTTAGAAACACCAAAAATAGGCTATATCAGGAAGCAATCTGATACTCAAATAAATAGAAAATTTGCGTTTTAATGTTACATTGAATTTTAGTACATTTCAATCCAAGAAAAAATAAACAGACATACTAATGAGTACAGGATTATATATATTACAATATGCCTTGTTATAATACATTTGTAGCTTTATGATAAAAAAACCTGGAGGGCAGATGGAGTTTGAGATCATAATTGTCAGAACAAAGCATTAAATGCATTTCTGGAGTAAGTATTTTTATTTAATTTCAAAACCTTAAAACAGCATTAGACCTTGGCCTTTTCTTTAAAAAAAAAAAAAATTAGCTACCATGGGTCTAGCAAGTATGTCTTCTAGGTTTAAATGATACAGAAAATACTTTTCCCAATTTTACATACAATGAAAGGACAAATGATTTCAAAAACAGCACCTATGGCTAACTCCATGTTGACCTTGACCTAGAAATGCATGTTACTGATCTTCACAAGGAATCCAGCAAATTTTGCAAGTTGTCCATTTCACATGAAAGCAAGAGGAAGGGTTATCATATGCAAAAATATTTTTTCCAACTGTTCTTAATGTGTAATTGAAAACTAAAGGCATGGTCTCTTCATTATAAAAAAATAAAGGTACAACGGAAACTCTAAAGGAAGATATTCAGCTATAGTGAAGTTGCAACCCTCTGAAAGGAAGGAAAAAGAAAAGAAGTCAATTAGCTAAGCTTTGTGCTCTAACCAAACTACTTACAGTGATTTTCAATGGCAAAAGCCCATGCTGACTGGGTGATTTGACAGTTCCAAATATTTTTTGTAATAATTTTTATTTGTATACAAGGACACTAAAATGATCCAGTCATGCAATGTTCACTTTAAGCATTCTGCATCTCTTTTCCAATCTTATAGCTAAGGATCTTGTTCCAGTCAATCTTGGTGCGGGTAACTGGCAACTGTCGACGTAAGGCCTTGAAAGTAGTGTCCGACATAGTCTGATAGTTCTCACTGATAGCAGTCTGTCAAACACAGTCATACAAAACAAACACATGTGAACAACAGAACTAGGATGCCACACAAACATTCAATGGCTCAGTGGCCTGCTACTTCCTATGCAGGCTTAATTAAAACATGCTGAATTGAATTAATACTTAATGAAGGAAAGCTGCTAGATATACACTGAGACTGTGTGAAGAAAATAAGTGAGATATGTAATAAACCTGGCTGCAGCCAAGGTGTTTCAACAAACCACAGTGTGGTTAATTTGCAGCATGAATAAAATGTTGATCAGAGTTAGCTCATGTATCATTAATTCCAGACAGAAAAGTCTTCCACTGTTTTTCCTGTGAGGATGCTGAAGTCAGTCCACAACACTGTTTGAACTTGAATATAATGCATACTGTAGATACTTCAAAAATTTTTATTAAAGAGTACTTCTTCCAAACTGACAGAACAGTGTCTGAAATTTACCTTATGTTCAAGGTTCTGCAGAGGGTATCTGGAAGAGTTACACTTTTCTAACTGAAATGACTAACTGAAAGCGGTAATGCTTATAGTCATATTTAGCTAATAGAGTAGCCTCTGAACAGAACCTGTACAAAATTCCACTTAGGGAATGCACTAATGTTTTGTGACATCAGAACTGCTGATACTTAATCAAGCAAGGAACTTTCCTGCTCTCAAAAAATTACTTCTGTTGTAATGTTAGGCAGGTGAGCACAATCATCAGAAGGTGTGAAAAGGCAAAATGGAGTTAGCAGCACGTAATCTATTTATATGGAGCTGCATTATCTTGCTGGTTATAGAATACTAGCTTTGGTTAAGTATATGGTAATGCTATAAATATGAGTAAGAATACCATATTGGTTTCAACATACCTGATACTCATTTTCTGCAGCCTCTACAATTTTTATAAATTCCTTCGCTGTCTGGGCTTCATTCTAGGAAAAAAAAAATTAATTAGGTCTGACACACAGCATAATTCTAGGACCAGTTGGATTATGTTTTTCCTATAGTTATGAGTGATGTCAGGTAGACTCCATGAGAACTTGACCATTCTCTTGACCATTCAGTGGCTAAACCAAAACTGAACATTCATCCAAAAGGCATATCCCCTATGATGATGATGATGTTAGAAAAATAAAATCAAACTGTAACAAGTATAAAGAGTGCTATGAAACTCATTAACATATTTTGATTAATAATTCTATGGTATGATAAAAAGACATATGAAACAGATCAGCATTTGGAAAAATGACAGTGCCCACCCAAGTCTCTAAAAACATGCAAAATACAGATAATAATATTATCAATGCTACATTCCCAGTACAAACTCAAGAAAACCTCAAGAACATCAGCTAAATGAGAAGTTGTAGTAGAATATAACCAGAAACCAAAACAGATTTGTTTACCATTAAACATTCTGAATCTGGAGAATAAGCTAAGGAAAACACTAGACTTTATATATCTGGTATTCCAAAATCATCCCTAAATACATCTTGCAAAAATGAGGGTGCAAATTTCATCATGACTGATAAGGATGAGGTCAGAAAAGAAACTGTTTAAGGATGCAAGTGTGTGGTTTTCTTAAAAATAAAATACGTCCCATCAGTTAATCTACAGGTATATTTGCTGAAGTGCTTAAAAGAAGTCTCCAGCAGGAAGTGAGGGTTCTGAATTTCCAAACTTCCAATTAGCATTGGAGACATTTCTAAGAGTGCTTTTGCAGAAGCTGCTGAAAGTCAGGAGTGTTCTTGTCCCAATGTTATCTCTCATTCTTGCAAAGGCAAAGACTTGGAAAAAACTCTGACAGCTTCAACTGTAACTGGTTTGAAGTTTCAGTGAAACTGCATCTAACAGCTGTGGAAGTGCTCTTGGACACTGCAGGAGACATGAAGGTGGAGGCAGAGAACAAGCAGATGAACAAATGAACAGGTTTTGACTTTTCAGTGAACTGAAGAAATGCTTTCAAAGGCTCTGCTAACGAAAGGAAAAATTCAGAGATATGAGATCTTACTTGTCTCAGAGGAAAACAAGGGATAAGAAAATAACCTTCAGCAAAATTTTTCACAGCTCTAGCAACAAGAGAACTCTTCAGTCATTTATTTCTGTTGTGTCTGTTAATGGTTTTAAAATGGGTTCCCTGACAAACAACAAAAAAGAGGAGTATTTGAGGCTCCTTTTAATCTACCTACCATTTCTTCTGTGTCACACAAGAACTTGTACAACCTCTGCCCTCTATGAAGCTGACAGCCAAGGTTAAAAATTGGTAACCAGCAACACACTTGCTTCTGTTTTAGCTAAGTTATGTAAAAGATGTTTTCCTACATTGGTCTGCTGCTGCTTTACTGAATTACAAACCAGGATTAAGTTTCTTCCCAACAGTAAGTGAAGCAAAACCTATTGACAGGAGAACTGCATCCCCATAACCTTCCCTGAAGCAACTCTTATTTGAATGAAAGACTAAACAGATCTCTTTGCTCTGGAGAGTCGGAAGTAATTTTATATCTACAGCTCCAGAAGTGTTATCAGTTGGTACCACATTCCCCCATTTTTTACAGTGCTATTGCAACTAAAAAGCCAACAAGCCTCCCTTTATATTAACAAACAAAGTTCTTTATTGATGAATTGAGCTATTGAGCCAAATTGGCCACTGCTAGTTGTTATCATTAAAATACTTCTACTGTTCACTTTTACAGTTTCTCTTTGCCAGCTTAACCTCACTGTCTTAAATTTTATTTAAAAAACATACCAACAGAAAATCTTGTAGTTTATAAATGCCATTAAAGACATTTCAGAAGTAGCAGCTATTCCTGGTTGAACATTATCAATCCTTAAAAGATACATCTGGTACTATTTCTAAACAATTTTTATTTCTATTGTTTGTTCCTCATTACTATAATAATCCAATTGGCAAGAAATTAAAGAAAATTATTATTTAAATAAGAAGTGTGTTATGATTCTCAAGTCAAACCATCTCTGAAAGGGCTTTTTGTACAGAACAAGACACTGACAGCACCAGTTACAGAACGAGAAAATGAAGGGAGAATACCCATTGCTGCTTCTCAATTTGTACTATTTGTTTACTGTTTTAGCATACTGGTCTTCTAGTGAGCAAAGGAGGCAATTGCCTAGAGATTGTACTACTAAAGTCAGTTGTTTTTACTCAAACCTCCTTCAAATTCAAAAATTAATTCTAGAGGTCATTCAGCAGACTGAAGTTTAAATACAACAGAAGTGCAGGAAGACTGACAACAAGCTAATTAAAGCTTTAAAATCAAAGTTAATGTTGCTTATATAAGCCACATGCAAGCATACATTACTTTTTTTACTTTTTTTTAACACTAGCTACATGTTATGTAGAAGTAGTAAATATTACATATAAAATATCTGTAAATTTGAACATTAATTCCCATACATGTAGAATAACAAACTTCTCAAAACTTCTGAGCTTTTTTTAAGCCTGCTTCTATTTTTAAATTAAAAAGTCATTTTAATATACCCACTAAGGTCTTTAAAGGTCACTTACAGACACTGTTAGAGAATCTTGAATGTCTTTATGGCTCACCAGCTGAACATTACCATCTTCATAATAGTGAACCTACAGAAAATTAAACAAAGAACCTCATATTAAGTTTAACAGATCAACAACATGCGGGAAAATCAAAGTGTTTGTTACTTATCATAGTAAGAAACCTATAATCAGTCAAAACCACATACAGAATGTTACAGTACAAAAGCAAACAAGAAAACCAAACTAATGTAGAATTTACTAGTTTTGAGGGGAAATACTGAAGAGGCTAGTCTGGAAACATAGTTTGTTTAATGTGCCTCAAGTAGTATTCCAAGCAAAGAAGTTTAGGTTTTGGTTAACATCAAAAAGATGACAACACTTTCTTTATGTGACCTTACTAGAAACTCTCTAAATGAATAGACTAGACCATTCTAAATGGTGGAGATATATTTAAAATTAGAATAGTTTTGGAAAGGTTTCAGGATACTGTGAGGTTTTTCTGCTTCCCCAAGTTGTCCCAGTTTTCTAGGGACAGTGCAACATTAAGCTTCCCTTTCTAGTTCTGTCTGGTTTGATATTTTGTTCTATTAGATATGTCTCATAACAAAAGCAGGTATTTATCTAGAAAGCAGTTCCCAAGGTTAGACAGCAAAGCAGAATTAAATTATTTATTCTTGAAATGCTGTATCTACAGAACAGCTTCCTTGATTATTTTGCAGGAGAACACTAAAACTCTACCCAAGCTAACTTTAGTACTTTTAAATACAGTTGGGACAGCTGTGAAAACATTTAGTTCCTAATAAAACTGTTGGAAAACTTAAAAATCGGGAAGCATATATAAAACTACATGTGATCATTAACAATAATTGATAAGAAGCTATGCAGGTCATTGACATTAAATAAGCATCTTTGAAGATTTTTTACAAGTTTGATAAAGTCAAGATAGTCAACACAGCTGATGTTATAAGAAAATGAAACATTTGTGTCTCACCCTATTAGACAACATAAAAAATTTGAGATTAATGCAAAATAGTATAATTTTCTATGCATTATGATCATATATGCAAAAGACCCTCAACTTTGTAAATAACAGAAGAAACATGATGCACAGTAAAACAGCTGTAATACCACACAAAAGAAAGGGTTCCTATATGAGTAAAACATTATTTCCTATGATTCATCTTAAACTATTATTTGCTTCTTGTCAAACACTTGTTTTGGAATTCATTTCCTATAAGATGAGAAGTATTTACTCAGTGCACAGTTCTAAGAACTCCCAATAACGCAGCAGAACCCAAAGAAATGTAAGTCTTCTCCCTTGTCCATCATGATTCACTGCAGAGAGCCCAAACCTCCCCTGTGCTCTGAGGCCAATATCAGCACAAACATCTTATCTGTGTAACTGAGTCACATTATTGGCAAACACTCAGACCTAAAAGCTTAGCAGAGATGGAGAGTCAAATCTTATTCTGGGATGTGTAATATCTTGAACAAAATATGAGAAGTAACTGTTCTGTACTATACCTCACTGCTGACATCCTTCTAGAATGCTAGGTCTGGGTTCAGAAGACTACAAGAAGGAGGATGTTTATGAACAGAACCTCTTGGAAAGGTTAACTAAGGAGGGATGAGAATAACAAATTATCTAAGAGATAAAATTAATAACCAGTACACTTATCATTGTTTCCCATAAACAGTTGGAGCATGCTAAATGCCACAGGGACTTAGTTTTAACAAAAGGCTCTGCTGCTGCTTTTCCCTTTACATATAATTAAAGAAAATTAAACAGAAGAGATTGTGACAATTGAGAATCTCTTACATCAGAATTAACAGAATTTAAGAAAAAAGGAAGAAATTGTGCAAATCATCTTAAAAATACTGAAGACACCTGAAGATACCAGGTGATGCTGCAATTTCCCCCAACTTAATAATTAAAGGTCTTATCAGAAACAGAGCAATAGTGTATTGCAGGTTTTGCAAACACTGAAATTTAAGTACTCTAAAATTATACTAATGCTGTAAAGACTTCGTTTTCTAGAAAAATATTTTGCTCCTTAAAAAAACATTAAAGCATTTTTTTGTTTGTTTGTTTTGTGAGGTGAAGAGAGAGCACTCCAACAAACACTGAAGAAATTGTACACAATTTCTAAAATTTTAAAACTGTGTTCAAAATAATAGTTTCTACATGAGCAAAAAAATACAACTTTTCATCACTCTAGAACACACACTTTAAGGAATATAAATAATGACTTGATTAATTATGTGAAATAGTACTACAAGACAAAATCATCTGGTGCCCTAATAGAAAAGCTGATTAGAATCTGAAAAAATTCCTCGTTCATAGTATTTTTGGCTGCTGCCCTAACCTTCCCAAGAATTAGGTGGACACCTGCTTCCTTGTTCTGGAAAACCTCTTAAAACATTTACCCAAAAGCACGTGCTGTGGAGAGAATGCCTGCTTTGCTGCAAGTTGGATTTAAGTGGCAAAGTCTTGAGAAGCCTAGAAGTTACTTAAGGTGCTGCTTACCATGACTGTTGTGATCTGACAATATAATAATGGCTGTTCACATTTTGACTGTCATTGCCAATGTTAGCACCAGCATGGGAAAGCAGATTCAGGGTCCCCTTGCTTGGGTGAATCTGAACACAGCTACCACATCCTAAAATAACATCCTAGCCTCAGGCTAGGAACACATTCCTTTGCATCTTCCTTCTGCAGTCATCACTGAGCAGTAAGGACAAGCAAAACTCATGGGGGCACAAAAACAGGAAGAAAAAGAAATTTGACTCTGTCTTGTATTAAAAAAAAAAAAAAAGGCAAACCAAAAAAGAAAAAACCCAAAAAAGATACACAGAAAGACAGACTGCACTGTTTCTAGTCTCTGATCCCAGAACTCTTTCAATAAACCGCTGCAATGTATGTGTACATATTCCAGGGAACTAATCCAGGAAGTTGAGTCTCCCTGCCTACCACACAACAGTCAGACTTCCTTTGGTCTCAAGACTTCTGCCTTCTTGGAATCTCTCCTTTCTGAATGCCCTAAAGCCAACAGGAAAGCCAAATTCTGAATGAAGAAGACACAGATTCAAAGATTTCTGATGGTGGAATTGGTGAAACCAAAAGTTTCCACCTTTCTGAACTATACGATAGCATTTAAAAGGAACCCCATTATCAGTTAAAATGAAAAAAAAAAAATTCTATTTCAGAACAGACCAACCCCTCAGGAAAGGCTTGCCTCACTGTGAATTCAACAGGAAACCAAAGACATGTATGCCTAGCTGAGGTGAATACACCTTCTCAAGTCCTCTGAATCATACATAGAACACACATTTTACATTTTTAAAGATTAGATAAATATGCAAATTAAGTCACTAACACTTAAGTCAATGAGCATTGCTGCCTTACTTATTGGGTCCTCATTTTCCCTTAACATATTTGATACACTGGCCTGAGTCTCCCTTGATAATGACTGGAGACTTTATGGCTCAGGACACAGTTTGAGATAAGCATACCTGAATTTTCAAGATGCCAGCCACTTGAGTGGTTGAAGGGGTGATTGTAAACTTCCATTCTGACCTCCAACGGCCATTCCTTTAAAAAAACAGTAAAACAAATTGGATGTCACCCCACTGGTTATGAAAAAATAGCCCAGCATACATCTGATAGTCAAAGGAAACTCGAGAATGAAATTTGCAGTGCAACCACACATGCAGAAAACCTTCCCCTAAAGATTCAGCCTCATGATCAGTCAAGAACAGAACAGTTTCCTGAAATATTTAACCTCAGTTTCTGATGTGGACCTAGGAGATTTGTTATTAAGGATCTTTTAACAGGAGAACTTAACTTCTGAAAATACCTAAAGCTTCCAATGTTCTTTCTCTCTTGTACTATTAGCTAGCCACACACAGTCAATATTTAGGTCCAGGTCCATCTAGGACCTGGATGACTAGGTCAACCAACATCACACTTCACCTCAGGCTATCAAAAACTTGAATGGAAGCAAGACTTTCCGCTGTGTTTAACTGTAACTTGGTCTTTCAGCCTTCTTCTACCATTTCCTTTCCAGGACAACAATTTCCTTCCACAAATTCAGAATCCTTGCTAAAATGCCTAAAGGGTGTTTCAAACACCTGGAAAACAGTATAGGGAGAGCATGGTGTAGTTTCACTGGATTTTTTTCCTGTAAACTAGACATTCTCTTACTTAGCTATTGAGGTTAGTGAATTAGGTTAATACTATGGAGCTGAAGAAAGAATACACTGCAGCAGTCCATGATTTGTCTTGCGTTTGCACTTAAAGAAGGAAAGAAAGTTGATACTATGCGTTCCAATCCTGCTAAAGGTAGGTGTAGATTCCAGTCATTCAGCAAGGGGAGAGAAAGACATAAAATGTTAAAATTAAGAGCTACTAATGAATCTGTATAATGACACATCTTGGATAGTAACAATGGTAACTCAACTATAAAGCCATTGGTTATTATGCCAGACAATATCCAAATTATCACTGAAAATAGAGACTAAGACAATTCAGAAGCTTGTTGGTATTGCTAAGGAAACTGAAAGGGTTGCCCAACTTAGTGACACTAATACTACTAGTAGCCTTTTAGACTGACCCACTCACGAGAAAGCTTACGTGCTGGATTATACCTTAAATACAATTCTAGTTTTTTGAATGCCAGGGATTCAATGGCTAGCTAACAATTTGTTTGCTTCTCAGCCACTCTGTGGTCCCTTGAAGTTAAGATGACCACAGTTGTTTCTACTCTGGGATATCTTTTTTGTCCCTAAGTTGGTTAAAAAAAAAAAAAAAAAAAAAAAAAAATTCAAGTTCAAAAGGATTTTTCTGTAGGAAATGCTCTAAGATAAAAGCAACACCATTTCTTTATTTAGCTTGGCTGACTTAGAATGTTTTGTAGAAGATTAACTTTCTTTAATAAGCCGTCTATCCTACTATGTTGATAATATTTCAAATAATCACAAAGTATTCTTCTCTGGTATATATTGGATTTCTATCACCCACCAAACTTACTCTCATAGTAAGCCAACAGACTTCCAAATTCCTAAAAGGCTGAAACACCTTGAGAATAAGTACTGGCTGTAGCTTGGGCTGGATATGCAGCCACACAACTGGATAACTGAGGAATCTGGTTAACTTGGAATCCATTCCTCCATCTCTAAGTCTCCCAAACCAATATGCATTTATTACAACTTGCTAAGAATGAATCAGATTTTGACTACTCCTGAAAAACTCTTAAAAACATGGTCAATATTTACCCATAGATGCCCAACCATAACTGTAATAAAGAAAGCTTTCAAGAAAGATTTTCTCCATCTATAAAAGGTTGCTGTGTATCTGTTCCTCTTCTTTAAAGAGCACAGAATTAATTATTTGGAATATCAAAATTCATTCATAGTTCCAAACTAAAAAGAAAACAAGTATTATTTCAAGTTACTTCTAATATCAATGTAAAACATGCAGACTTAACTAGTCAAGTTTAAATAAAAAAAAAAAAACAACAAACTTATTAGCTATACAAATTCAATAAAAATCAGTGTACTGGGCAAATAATTTAACTGATACATACACATGCTGAAATTACTATGCATATGTAATATCCACTTTCAGAATCAAACCCCGAAGATTTCTGTACTTCCATTCATTACCTGTGGGATTACTAATATAAATTGCAAGCAGATGCAACATAGCAAACCAAATAATGAAATACCTTTCTTCTGACAACTGCATATATAAGCTATCTTTAGGATATAACCTCCTTAACCCATTCCTGATACTGTGATATTTTATGCCACCTCTGGCCAGTTTCCTGTATGAAGCTACCCAAAGTTCACTCCAGACTGTGGAAAACATCATTAAACAAAGTACAGGGGAGAGGGGAAAAAAAAAAAAAAGAAAAAGGGAAAAAAAAAAAAAGCTGTACTTTGTAAGAGTTTATTTCATCCAAAATCACCTTTATCTGTCTAACCCCAAAACTGATCATTAAAGCCCCACCATAAAGTGTTTTTTGGTCACCTTCTTTCTCTGAGAAATCCAAACTAGAAGGAGCTGGTTTTATTCTGTCAGTCAAAAATGAAGCAAAACAAGCCAAAGCAACTGTATCTAAGGAAGACACCCGTGAGTATTGATTTCAGTGTGATAATCAGGAAAATTAATCACGTATGTCATATGTGTGATATGGAATTTTGCAAAGTTCTGCAAAGGAGATGCACATACACAGGCAGCCATTTTACTTATCACAATGGAAGAGATTTCTACAGTTTTGGCATAAAAATTTGGGAGTAGAGTGGAAGGAGTAGAAGGGTCCCATACAAGATATGCATCCACCTTCTTCTCTGAACTAAGGATTATCAGTGTAATGGCACTTACTCAGTCTGCTGTGTTTTACTGTCTGTGGATCCATACAGAGACTTACCAAAAATTTTTTGCTTGAAACTGATGGCTCTCTATGCATGCAATAATGGTTTGCTGTCCATCAATTGTTTTACCATACACCTTAATTAGAAAAAAAAAAAAAAAGGGAAAAAAAAAAAAAAAAAAAAAAAAAAAAAGATAT
>VWYP01023772.1:238425-256707 GCA_013400435.1 Pycnonotus jocosus
AAAAAAAAAGAACAGAGTCAAAGTTTGAGTAGACCTTGCTCAAACTGCTTAGATATCTGGTTCTACTATTGTTACATAAATTTTAAAATTTCATTTTATAACCATTATATACATAATATTCTGTACATGAAGCAATAAAGTATTTATTACAATGCAGAAAAAAATCTAAGATTAAAAAACCTGAAAGTCAATCATCTTACCTAAATTTTATATATTGTGAACTCCTTTTTCTACCACTACAGGAATTCTATGCCTGTAACAGTGACTACTGAGACAATATATATATATTTATTACCAGCTGGGTTTCAAACACCAGTTATTCTACCAACTACATGACAATTGAAACCTATACATAATAGCAAAAAGGGTGGATTTGGTCCTCTCTTCTGCTTTATCCACCCAAATCAAATACTACTAAAAATTATCTCAGCGAACATGCAATCTGGTTTCCTTTACAGGAACTGGAACTCATCTTAGGAATCCAATTCAACTTGTTAACTCAGCAACTGATTTACTTTCCTGCCCCTAGATAATTTTTCTGTCACATCAACATAAATCACAGAACAGCAATCAACAGATCAGTTTGCTGAGATTTAAATAGTCATAGGGCTTGTACCAGCAAGAAAATACTATTTTAGTCCAGACTAAGTGGTTTGATTTAAAGAAGCTCTCAGAACCACCAATTCTGGTGATACGAATAATGGACATACATGAGGTATGACGGAGCAAAAGCAGTTTGCTTTACTAAAACAGTTTTGTCAGTAAACCAAACCAAGGCTGACATTTCTATCTAACAGAATTTTTCTCCCCTTCTAAGGAACCAGCTAGATAGCCAGGATCAGCAGGATCAACCTGCAGTAGTCCACAAAATGTATAAGTGCAGTAAAAAATTTAAATAAAAATGCTTACATGCAGAGGTAAATCTTCATTATGACCTGCAGTAACTACCCACTAATAATCCAATAACTAAAACATTAAATTTCTGAAGCTTCCCTGCATTTCTCATGAAACCCCAACAGGAATAAATTCTTTACAGTCAAAACTGCCTGTCTTTCTGGTTTACAAATAGCTCGCTTTTAAAATTATGGCTATCTATAGTGGTACAGTGGTTATGTAATTTAGCACTTACTGTGCAGACACCATTTGGATAGTGTTCCTTCACATATGCTTTCATTGCTGTTTCAACTGAATTTCTCCAGGACTCTATGGCATTTTCAACTTCATGGGGTCTAGGATCAGTAGCCTCCTTTCTTAAGTGATCAAATTTAAAAGAAATCTTGTTCTTGGGATCCAGAAATTTTNATGCCAAAACTTCTTATATCTTGCATTTAATGGGAGCTTAAACACACCCAAAGACTTAGATTTTAAACAAAATATGCATACAGCAAGAGAGGAGAATGCAAATATGATACACTGCCTCAGAAAAACAAGTCTTGAATCTTACCCTCTTACTACAACAAACAATGCAGGACAGAAATCCATGTCTCCTACAACTAAAGATGGAGCAAATTGTTTTTACAGCTCCAAAACACTGAATTCTGCCAAGACTGCAAAGTAAAATTTCAAGTTCTTTAGATATCTCTGAGGACTGGTACTACTGAAGGGGCACAATCTATGTTTTGGTAGGGAAGATGCATTTCTTTTAATTTTCTTGCCAAGAACTGTTCCAATACCAGAACATCTTTAACAGTTTAAGGAAGATTGCAAGTATTTCATTGTATTCATACCTGTTCATCGTAACCGTCAATTTTTACAGGAGTAAACTGGTCCAAGTTGTACTGTGCAAATGCACTACAAGAGAAAAAAAACAACAAAAGCCTGCATCAAGCACAATCTTTTTCCTTAGTAGCAGTTAAGGGATCTAAATAATAGCTAATAATCTGGGCAATGATGCATTAAAAAATTAAATCAATGCTTTACCTAGCAGGCCAAAATTCTTTGAATCACTTTGGTTCGTTGAGTGTTTGTACTGCAGATTACAACCACCATTACACAAAAATTTACATGCAGAAGTAACCTGATATAGACAAACAGCTAAGCTTTACAGTAACCCACAGAAACTGGAAGAACAGATAAAGTTTAAATTCCACAGGGATCCAACCTACTAAGCCACATACCTCCCCTCTTACAGATGAAACTAATTTTGGCATGAAAGTACAGTAGGCATAATGTTCTGATATAGAAGAAGGGTCTAAGGATGCAGTATCTTACCGATGTTCAAGGAACATCTACCATGAAACCGAAAATAAAGTTGCTCTAATCATTAGGATACAATACAGATATCTCCTCTGCCAAGAATTTAATCTTGATCAAAGATGCCCAACACACAATAGGGCTTTACTAGCCAAGCACACATCTTTAAACAAACTGATTATGCAAGTCCTACTGGAAAAACATCTTGCTTTTATGCCACTGAGTATGTGACAGCTGGTACTTACTGGGCTGCTCCTTCCCTGAGAAGATTGTCATTATTAAGCAGCAACCGAACATCTGAAAGGAGATATTTACAACATATAAGTACAGTTAACACAGAAACTTCTTTCAGTCACATAACAAATGTCAACAGACTGCACAAAACAAAAAAAGCCAAACTATTCCATACCCACAGAGATTACTAGGTAGGAAATTTATTGCTTTGTATTTTATAGTTTTGACTGAATAAAATGAAAATAATAGTATAGAAATGGATCTCTTCCAAGACAATCTGGCAAATAGATATAAGCTGTATTTTACAGGCTCTAGGAATCTGTCAATCTTATTTTTAGAGAATCTCTGAATGAGAACAGCACAGAAGTCTACCAAGTTTCCTTTAAATTGCATATTACCAACTCCCTCACACAATATTATTGTTATTGTATTCTGTTGACACTGATATGGTATGCATTGAACTTACTGGTTTTTAAGCCTTACCCTTTTTAGTCTCATTCCTAAATGACACTTAGTAGGAGGAGGATTATACACCACAATAACATTTTTTCTACCATGATACAAGAAACATATGAATATAAAGTCAACACTCTCCTCAAAATTACTTAATATTTATTGTGCAGTAAATTTCTCATTTATGTATTTGACTTTACTAGGCACTGTTTTAATAACAATTTAATTCACTGCTCATTAACTAACCAATCATTAGTCTCACCAGAACATATTAAACCTCTTCTAAATATTTCCAAGGTATCATTTGAGTGAAAAGAAAAAAAATCTGGAATATACTTAAGGTGTTTTTTTTCTTTAAAAAACAAGCAAGCAAACCCTCCTGGAATAAATCAAACTCCCCCACCCAAACCAGAACACAAAATACCCCAAAGGAAAAAAACCACCTCACATACTCAAAAAACCCCACATGAAACCAACCAACCCCACAATTTACAGAATTGGAAAGAAAAGCTTTCTCTCTCTCTTTAAGGTGGCAGCCTGAATCTCATTGAACACTGGTCAGACATTTGTGATCAAATGTTCATTATGTGTTTTCAAACACATTGTACTCTGTTATTGAGCAGGTAGTTGCAACTATGATTTAGCATGACAAAGTTTATAAGTAGTACTACTCTAAGACATTCTAATCATCTTCAGAAAGCTGAGTTAGTAAGCTGCTCACTTCAAAAATGAAGCACTGAATAATCTTAAATAATAACCAGCTGGCCACAGTTTAACTATGAACAAGGTACTTGTAAAAAAGCATTACATTCTCTAATCTGCTCTCTCCAGTCTGACACTGACTACAGGTTTAGTATACTAAGTTTACTTTTTTACTTGCATAGCATCAGAAACATTTGTAAGCCACAACTATAAAGCCTGTCTTTCTGTACTGTATGTATGCCCAAATATCTTGATGACAGACGAGCAACAATTTTTTTAAAAAAATAACATCTTAGGTAAAGTTCAGACAACAATAGTTGAAAGAAGCTTATTTTAAGTTTTCTTTCAGTTTACCAATACACTCAGTAAAATGGAGTGTGCCTAGAATTTAAAGGTTAGAAATATTTAGAGAAGATTAATATTCTTTCCACAACTGGCATTAGGCAGTAGTCTTTTGTGTATTCAAGTTAAAGTATTTGTAAGGATATTCCTTCTTTAAAAAAAAGGATCATTTTAATTTCAGTTAGTTTAATTTTTGTTGAAAAATATAATTATCTATCAAAGGTCAAAAATAAGAGTATGTGTCTTCTAACAGAAACCCTTGTAACTGTTAATTCATCAACCACTGAAAACAGAGACAAAGTTTGTTCCCACATCACAAAGAAAAGTAGTTTCCCTTGTTTTGCATTTAAACTTCAAGTTGTCTTGTGATTGCAAAGCTTATCATGCCCCGCTACAAAACCAGCCCTTATAGCAAGGGAGCTGCTACAATATAAGCCACATGAAATTAAGGAGAATAATCAGCAATGCAGTTTTGGATATAGATGCCTTAAATGAAAGGACAGAGCAGACAGATACTCACCATTGAACACCTCATTGAATTCCCCAGGAGGAGCATGAATTATGAATTTTGCTGCTATACGCACCTTAAATACAAAAAAAATCACATGATTGTATATACTTGCATTCATTCCTATTCAAAGCAGTTACGCATTATGCAGTTTTAACAGCCAGACATGAAATTGTACAACTCCCACTGTTTCACATATTTGTTCACATTATTTCAACTACTTGGTCTTTATTAAAAACACAGACCATAAAGTTCCACCTCTTCAAACAGAATAGAGATTATATATGATGGAAGTCATCCATGTTTTCTATTACTGGCAAACAGGAAAAGATTAATATAATAAATAAGATCAATCCCATATTCACAATCTATGTCAGCTTTCAGTCCATGGATGCCTGGGAATCAATACACAATCCAAGAGAGCAAAAAATCCTGATAAAGATGCATTTGATCTTTAAAGCTTCTCTTCCAGTTTCACTACATATAATTTGGTTCTGTACTTTCGAAAAGGTCCACACTGACAGATTAAGCTTAAAAACACTGCATAGACACTAAAGCTTGTAATTTCACCTACATCTACTTAAGACCTCTTAGTACCAGAGTACGAGCAGATAAAGCTTAAAAAAACCTTGAGATCTTAATTAGCAATTAATGGCCTTCAGCCACAACTTCTTGCAGGCAGAACACAGCATAAGCCAGTATTTCCACTAAAAGTATGCACACCTGCCCTGGCTTTCGCTCTCCTGCTTGCACAAGCCCTTGTACAACAGCACAATGAGCAAAATCAGGAAAGTTATTGCTCTTTTTCTTCAGACCAGGTCCCTGAGCTGGTTCACTACACAGCTACAAACATATGTGCTTGCAAAAAACCCACAAAAATACCTTCTAAATGTGAAACAACTTTTAAACTTCTCAACTGTTACCTTACTTGCAGAAGGTACGGTAACAGTCTCACTTCACAGACACACTTTCATTCATTCTTGTTTTCATTTCCCCCTTGCACTGTTAAAGGCACCCATTATAAAAACTAACTAAATATTGGTTCCCTAACTTAACCTGGCAGAAGTTTCTATCCTCTACAGTTATCCAAGTTCACCACACACTTAAAGCCCTCTTGCATCCTCGAGATGGTGTTGCTATTCAAATACAGGACACTACCTGAACCAGTTTCCCTTTCCAACACTTTCTATCATGTATCTATGGAATGAAGAGCTGGAAGATTCAGTGTCTGGGAGCACTTGTTTGAAAAGCACTCATTTCATTAACAATATCTAAAAATAACCGAAGAATGAATTACATCTACACATTTCTTTGTATTTGAAACTACAAAAGAACTGAGCATGCTAGAGCTCTTGAACTAACAAGAAAACAGCTTTTACAACTGAGAGTAGCAATACAGCCAGTGTCTGGGCCCCTGCTTCTTGACAGGGCCCAAATTTCAAATAAGGGGTTCCAGGAGAGGTGGTTCAAGTGAAGTGTCCTGGGAGAGCACTGAGCTCTAGCTCATTAGCAGCATTCAAGCCTCCTGAGATCCCACGTGGCCAGCCCAGGCAGCTTTCAGGTCACTAACAGCACATGATCATTCAGAGTTGAATAATGGAAATAGAAAAGTTGTCAGTTCCCAACTTTCTAACCTAAATGTTGCATTTTGGATTGCACACAGCCTTTGTCTGCTACCTTAAATACCTACCACCAGAGCTCCTCTTTCCATGTAAACATGAATTTGCATTACACTGAGATAAATGCCATAGAGTTCACTCTTCTCAAAACAGACACAGAGAGGCAAGAGCATCTTCTTCTATGGCTACTTATTAAAGCACCTTGGATTGTCTCATTTCAATGAAAAGAATGTAAACTTATCTGTGTTACCAACATTATCCGAACCAATCCGCACACTCCTCTACATCTTGCTGAAGTCAAGGCACCGCACTGAACTCAGTGCTCAAGCTAAGTAATATAAAGAATGTGAAGTAAGGCTAACTTCTGGGATTATTAAAGCACTTACAAAGGAGAAGGGCAAAGCAGGCTCCAAGGTTCTATCACCAGCACATTTTATCAAATGACCAATTGTGCTGGTTTTGGCTGGGGCAGAACTAATTTTCTTAACAGTTGCTGGTAGGAGACTGTGTTTTAAACTCATGCTGAACACAGTGTTGATAATAGCTGTTTTTGTTGTTGCTGAGCAGGGCTTACACAGCCAAGGCCTTTTCTGCTTTTCCTACTGACACACTGACAAGGACGTTAGGAGTGCCTGGGAGGTTGGGAGGAGACACAGCCAGGACAGCTGACCCCAGCTGACCAAGGGATATCCCACACCACATCAAATCATGCTTAGGATATAAGGGGGGGTGGGGGGGGAAGAAGGAGGAAGGGCTGGAGATTTTGGAGTGATGGCATTTGACTTCCCAAGTCCCCGTTACATGTGATGGGGCTCTGCTCTCCTGGAGATGGCTGAACAGCTGCCTGCCCATGGGAAGCAGCGAATTAATTCCCTGTTTAGCTTTGCTTGCATGCACACCTTTTGCTTTCCTTATTAAATTGTCTTTATCTCCACCCATGAGTTTTCCCACTTTTACCCTTCCAATTCTCTCCCTGATCCCACTGGTGGGGCAGTGACTGAATGTCTGTGTGGGGCTTGGTGGCTGCCTGGGGTTAAATCATGACACCAATTAACAGGAGCAGGGATTAGCCCCGAAAAGCAAGTATTCAGTTGTGTGATTTCAGCCTGACTATCACTGGTCTGACTCCCAGCTCAAGATGAACAAACATCATTTCTTGATTCCTTGACTTCAGGTGAACAGGACTGCTGCTCACCCCTGCCAAGGCCAGGTTAGTTCTGGGCAAGCACAGAAACAAGACTTAGAGACATCTGGAGTTGTAAAATAACAGGTCCATCAGTTTTGGGCAGGCAGCAGCTATAGAAGCAAAATTAGGCAAAACATGGGTGCCCAAACTGCACCCTGAATGACCACATGCTTTAAACTGGTAACATCTTTAAGGTGATACATTAGGTCTACACTAAAACATGACCACTACCTAATTTTCAGCTGTTTCGGTAATATAAATCTGGTTTTGCTTATTTTTTTTCACTATCAGTAAAAACTATTCTTATCAGTCAGATTAGCTACACTATAAGTAATATTCACTCAAAAGCATTCAGTAGTAACAGACGTCCTCAGGACAGGCCAACCTAGACATTACTTTTTACAAACATTTTACAAGTGAATTCCATTTCTCACTGATGTTTTTTTCAGTGTGAAAATTCATCACAGAGGACATTTTTTCTAGAACAGATAAACACAATCATGCAAATTTGCAAAGAATATATCATCAAGTATAAAGTATATGCATGTTTACAAAGGCAAGAAATCTAATGTGTTTTCAGAAGTTGAGAGTGTGTCAGCTAAGACACACACTGTATTTTGCTACCTTGCCTTTGTGAAGCAAATTTAAAAGTAATCCACTTTCCCAGTTAAACTAAATTAACTTCTCTGTGATGAGTATCTGATAAAGCCATTATTCCTCCAATTCATACATACAGAAAGCCCATATAAAATAATTACATCCAGCAGTCTCACTGAACACATTAGAACTGAAAAGCACTTAAAGATTTATTGCCACTGAATTTTTGCAGAAATAAATGCTCTAAAGGGGGCTTCTGTTTTTCAAACCCAGACTGATCCTGAAGGATAAATAAATGCACTTCCATGAGCCTTTACGAGATTAGTATCTCCTCCTTTTGGCAGCAAAAAGCCTCTGGCTCAGCTCTTACTTGGGGAAGCACAATTAAAACAATGGGTAGTTCATACAAAATATGTTCAGAGGCAACTAAAAAAAAAAAAAGGTAAAAATGCACATAACTTGTAATACAAAGTGACAGGCAAAAAGCTAAACTCTCTTTAATCAAACTGAGATAGGAAATTTTGTCTGCTGAAAACAGTTTTAAGAAAATCAATCAGGTGCATTACAGTTGCAAACAGTGCTGATTATTCAATGCATTGTGACTTCTAAAAATTGATTTGAGCAAGCCAAAACAGAAACATGACAATGTATTAAGAATGCAAATGACAAAAATCTTTTTCCATTCAAGAGAACTACACCTTTACACACAGTACAAGGAACTTATACATGTATCAGCAAGTAATAAAAAATTGTTACAGTTGAGTCTTCCTTCAGAAAACTCAAAGACAAAATACCTTAAGTTTCTCCACTTATTACTGTAGTTACTCCCAAAACACTACCTAAAGTTTAAGACAGTGTTTTATCAATGTACATTTGATTTACAGCCAGTTTTTAGCTTCAAGTCTTCAGAGTAGCAAGAAACTATAAACTTCAGACTTCACTAATCCAAACCATCTGATCAACAGTGGTTTACAAAAAAATAGCTTTTACCACAAACCTATGCAAGGAACCATGCATTTTCTATATTAAATTTCTTGAATGCAAAACACCCTGATCTATATATGTTTTTATGAGCCATGTCTTTGTGCAGCTCTGAGCATTAGAGGTCAGAGAAATTTGGAGAAATCATACAGAAGCTGAGAGCCAGTTTAAAAAAAAAAGTCTAAAAATTACTTGTGAAACACTGAGAAAGGAACTATTCCCCATGGCAGCCACTCTCTTTACCCAGTTTTCACAATTACACCACTCTCAGTCTTGCTTAAATTGAAGTCTGCTCTCAGTAGGTAAGAGCCAGCAAGATTTACTTTCACAATTCAAGTGAAGCCAAATGCTACCCATCACATCAGTTAAAAGTTTATCAAACCTACAAGCTTATTGATTTTATGAAGTAAACGATTTCAATTAAGATAAGAATTCACATAGAGAAGCCTAGCAAAAGAGGAAAAGACAGGATCGTTGTATGTGATGAACATGACTATTAGGCATTATGCCTAAATCTTTATTCTGCTAGAGATTAAAACGGTTGGTCTGTCAACAAATGCCTACACTTAGTTATGACAATATTTGCAGTTTTAAAGAGCAAAGAGCAATGTAGTAGTGTACAGAATCGTGGCAGTTATGCTAAACCTATTTTTTTCCATACTTCTGCCTTAATTTCACTATTTCATTTTTCTCAATGTATAATACTCATCACGTACATGGAGAAATCCTACTTCTCTATCTTTTCCAGCCTAAGACATTCTTAAGTTTATTTTCTTTTTAAGAAGTTACACATAGCAGCCTCAAAAACCCCGAGATGACTCTTCCTGTTCCGGGCACATGAGGACCGACACTGGTTGGAGAAGCCCGACCTTGTGTGCTGTATGTGCCTATATATGGTCAAGGAGTAGCGCTCCCACTGCAGGGCTCCGCAGTGCCACTGTCAACTCCGCCAAGGCAGCTCGCTCCTCACACTCTGCTAAGGTGCCTCTAACAGTGACACCAAAACTCTCCCTCTTTCATTTCTTTCCTCCCTTTTAACTCGACTGAAACACAGTTATTTCACAGCTGTATTTGATAGGCACCCAAACAGCTCACTACTTCAATCAACATCCATGCTGCACAGAAAAAATATATTGACAGGCAGGATGCAGTGAAACCACATACTCACCCTTACTCTTTCCTACACATCCCTTATTTCAAATTCAGAAATCCAGCTGTGAACTCTTTGCAGCATGGAGACCCACCCCTTCCTCTACACTTATAACAGGTCAAAGGTTCACTGCTCCACAGCAATAAAAATTAAATATGAAATAGATACTAGAAGCCCTTTTCACCTAAGAAATTGCATGAAAATTTGGAAGGCGAGGGGGGAAGGAGGAAGAGGGAGGGCGTGCAAGATTCCCACAATAATTTCCACTCAAAGACAACTTTGTTGCTAATCACAGATGAGAAAAAAGGGCATCCCACAGTTACTTTTATCACTGCTACATCAGGCTCAAAGCACTGTATACCATGCATTTACATTCTGGATTCCTGAGGGTACCCTTGCTATCTTACAACACACAGTAAATCTCCTACTCACAGAAACCTGTGTTTGGCAAAAAGAAGATTATGAGATATTGTATCCAGAAGGGAGCCCCAGGAACAGCAGAGTCTAGAGAGCTCTGTTCTCAGTCATGCCTTCTGTGTAGCTCTTGTTGAAAACCTGTCTGCAGGTAACTAAACCAAGGGGTTTGTCTTGACCCACTTAACCCTGTTTACAGGTAGCTACAGGGTTTTCTCACAATTAGCTCATAGTTACATAGATATTAACACAGACTGATGTAAATGAGACAAGTTTGAATTCTCTCAAGATCTGTAAGTCACACTCAAAATAAGGGATACTTCTTGTACTCACTGGAGTGATACTAAACGTAACACTTAGCTAGTTTTACTTAGTTCTGAGTTTGATTCAAACTTGTGATTTGAGTTCAGCTTGAGCTGTACCATTATTTTTCAATATGCTGCTTTGCTATTCCTTATAAAACAAAATGGCTCTGACATCTACCACTCAAAATGAATTGTGCATTGGAATATGTAACACATCAAGGAGCATAGTCTAAGGTTCAAATACTTGCAAGATACAATGCTTAATGCTCTATCCAAATATCAGCATAGTTTTTGACTTTGTAAACCCTTCAGTGTTTACGAAAAAAGTAACTGGCTTGCTCTTTGGATAGCTAGGTATTTCGCAGTACTGGCTCCAGTCACTCATTAAATCTTTAGGTTAGACACTTCCCAGGATGTGTAGTTTTACAAACTCCTATGTACTATCAGTGCTCATCTATTTCTGTGAGTATTCAGACAAGCAAATTGATCTAGCTAAAGAATAACTTTAAAAGGCAGCAAGAGGATAGCAACCAATTTAGCTAAAAAAGAGCTATTACCCCATGTCAGCACCAAACTGCCTTCACAGCATCTCATGAAACCTCACCATACCCACAGTATAACTTCAAACAGCAAAACAGCATCCCAAAACATGCATCAACTCACACAAATATGGAACAAAGGCAGTGACTCTGGTAGAGAGGGAACAAATATAAAATTAGTGTAGCAACAGCCTTCCTACCAAGCTCAACCGAAAATTCACTGTAGTATCCAATTCACTTCTGCTTCTAGAAGAGCTAAGGAAACAAACCCTGTAAAAATGTGGTTCAGTGGCACAGGAAAGGAGGGGCACATTCCATACCTATGGTTTTGACTGAACAGACATGTCCTTAATTGTAATGCCTAAAAGCTGCATTGCATCTGGAGCATGTTTTCCTCAATTATTTTTAATACACAAGTATTTAAGAGTATGTAACAGTACGAGCACTTACCAGTAGTGCAAAAAGAAAATCTTACACATGTGTGGTAATTTAGCTGTATTCTTTCTACCTGATGACCTGACTTGAATAATGAGATTTATTTTCACAAAAATAACCATTTTGAAAGGCGATAGATGCTTCACTGTAGGGTCTTTCAGCAGAAGAGTATCTAAATATCATAGAAGTCTACATCTTAAAATCACTTTACACACACACATCATATCAAGGATTAAAAAATCCCCAAATTTAAAACAAGACTCCTGAAAGTCATTGTTATCAGGCACAGATAGCAAAAAGGAATATGAAAGCAATAGATGTTACTTGGGTAATACACAAGACTAACCATAAAAAAAAATTACATAAGATAAATGTCTCCCATGTTATTCTGTAGTTACATTTATTACTCCTGAGTATATAAAATTGGAAACCTTTCATTATATATATTTATTTACAGCTATTTATGTGTATAATATATATATTTATATACAACTATTTACAATTATATATAAATATATACAATAGCAGCTGAGCAGCTGCATACTTAGCTTATGGATCAGATAGACAACAGATAAGCAGCATAAAAAATTATTTCCTTGCAAAAGTCATTCACTGAAAACTGAAAAAGTAGTAAAATTTTACATTTAATGAAAAGCAAAGGCATTAACTTTTATTTGAGAAGTAAATGGTATAAGAAATGGCTAACTAAGACTTCACAACGAAAGAAACCAGTGTCATCTCCCACATAAAAACCTAAGACATCCTGTTACAGTGACATCAATACATATGACCCTCAGCTGCAGCATAAAGGCCTCTCTTTCTCAGCAGTTTTTACAAGATGGTATCCACTATAAGCTGAAAAGCACTTGGTTCATATTTGCAAAGTCTTCTTCTACTACAAAGCCCAAGTTTTTAAAGTGATTCTTCCTCCTACCCCAAGATCATTTCTTATAATGGGATGCTCCAAGGACATCAAGTCCGGATTCAACAGCAGTGGGGAGAGAAAAGGAGCATAACATAGTTTGGTCTATGCAAATTGATAAAATAAGGTAACACCCTGTTATGTCTCCCCCTCTTTCTGAAAAAGTGAAACCATTGAGATATAAGCTTATTGAAAGAGGTGTAGTCCCTTTTTTAAAAAATATGCTTGACAATTCCCATATTTATTATGTTCAGCATTTTAAGGAATGCAAGAGCTAAAACAATTCCAGTGTTTTATAATTCTCTCTCAAAGTTACCTATTCAAGGTCTTAATGCCTTTTGTCAAGCTCAGAAAGTATTTGAAGTATTTTACATTTCAGAAGCTTTTTTACTCAATGATTAAAAAAGTAATTGCCATATGCTCAAAACCCTGGTTTCGTTTCTCAATAAGTACTTTAAACTCTTCCACATCCCACCTCCAGAACCTGAAAGTGAATAGCATACAGGGCTGCCTGCAAAAAATCCATGAGTTTGATAAACAATGCAGCTAAACCGCTTTTTGTATTCTTTTTTGACTGCCAAAATTGAAACCAACCGAAAATAGAATTTCACAGCAGAACTGTAGGTTGAAGACTGTATTGGTAGGCAATAGAACTATATCTATTATACCATAAATTAATGTCTCCAGTTTCACCACCGTATTTGCCAAGAACTTGTTCTATTACTCTATTTTTGCTTCAATTTTTTTCTCTTATCTGCCTGAACTATGAGGTTTCCTAGGTAGCAAGCTTCTACAAGAAGTTTTGAGAGTACAAAGACAGCAAGAAGGTGGCTTTTGGTGGTCCTGAGGTGCCAGTGCATCATGAGTACTCCCTAACACAGTAGAAGTCATAATCCCCAAAGGGCACCAGATTTCTTCAAACTAGTACTAAGGAAGGAATATATGATCTGAAGTTTTAGAAATCACGGATCTTTTATTTATAATAACAGGTTTCATTTGTATTCATCTTCAAGTAATTATTTTTAACTTGTCAAAAAGGCAAACGATTTTGCTTTGCACAGTAACTCACTATAGAGGTAGACAGTGAAAGACAAGCAGCACTGTACATAAGTTGCAACAATTATAAATTAGGAAAAGTTTCTGACTGTGGGCTTAGACAAAAATTGCAACACCTCACCAAGAGAGCCAGTGCAGTCTCTGTCCCTGGAGATACCCAAAACTCAAAGGATAAGTCCCTAAGCAACCTTATCTAAGCTGGCCCATTTTGACTAAGCAGCATTTGAGTTACCTTCAGAAATTTCTTCCAGCCAACATGACTGTAGAAGTAAACTAAGTTATTATCTGGAGTTACACATACAGTATATGACTGCTTCTTCAGACAGTGTTTAGCACTTTCCCAAGAATGTATATCTATTCTGTCTTTCAATCTCAATGGTATTGATGCATTTTTAGGTGAAAAAACCCCAACATCAACAAAAAAAACCAACCAAAGAGACCCCCTAACTCAAGACAACACACTATCTTCACACACATTTTTTTCCACGTCTATCCTGAAAAGGACGTGAAAATCTTAAATCTTGGAAGGCCTCCAATATTCAAAATTACATGTCAATCTGATAAGCACTCCTAACTTCCTCATTCTTACTACAGAATGTCATCAAAATGTTATCAAGGACACTTGCAAGACTTTTAAGTTTACTTTATAGATTACAGGGCAATTATACCCAGAAAAGGCTATTCAAATGCACTTCCTACTCATCTACAGTCTCCAACTTAACACAGTTCTGAAAGTTGGAATTCTAAATTCTTTCAAAATGAATGATGCAGAGCACAGGAATTGCTTTAACACATGTAAATTAGAAAAGTAACATTTTTTTTCTATCAAAAATTCTGCTAATGCTTTCAAAGCAGTTTTAGGAAAAAGGTTTATATTTGCATTGAGAAAAGTAGCTGAGCCTCCCACGTTGGTGGGCTCATACATGTAAGTGCAACCTGCTGCCAATGTATTATGCTTTAAAGACAACATTACAGGAGAGAGATTCATTTTATTGGCCTAGGCTTTTCATTCCAAAACATTGACATAAGAAATGGGTTTTCCTTAATCTGACAAAACTACACTGCAGAGTTTAGTTTACCTTAATTAGGTAAATTAGGTGTCAAAATCTACAAATGTAAGAAGTTACAAAGTTACACAATGCACCAGGAAATACCTGGAAGTCATCCAGGCTCACTTTCACAAATGGGACTACTTCCTCATTATAAGGGAAGTTTTCTTCTAATCACACTGTTAAACCCCATCTTTCTGAAAAAGTGAAACCATTGAGATATAAGCTTATTGAAAGAGGTGTAGTCCCTTTTTTAAAAAATATGCTTGACAATTCCCATATTTATTATGTTCAGCATTTTAAGGAATGCAAGAGCTAATTTAGTATTTAAAGACTTCATGTGTTATCCTTTCCTCCCTGAAGGCATCCTGATTTTCTGAGGCTTTATCTCAAGTTATACACAACTATTTAACTCTTGTGCTTTGTACATTCACATTAAAAACAAAAACCCCCAACCAAACCTACAGAAAACATGTCTCTTCAAGTCACCAAAAATGGACTAGAGAACACTAGTTCTATGATTTAAACAGTTTTTGTGCTGTTTTCCATTGTGCCATTGTTTGTAAATGAGTATTTACATTTTTACAACTCTTACAGTAAAATCAGTACCCTTCATCAATTATGGCCTACATTCATGTAGAAAAATTGTACCTTTAATATTCCCACTAATATGCTTATTAAAAATATTTTTATATATGTTTATTTGTTGTAGCTCCAGGGAAGAAAACAATTTTTAAATAAACTGGAATAAAATTGAACTGCAAAAGAATGGTTACTAGACTTCAACAAAACGACTTCAAATACCGTGCGTACATAAATAGGTTTTGCATTCAAAACTTGTTAAGTGATGACCTATTATCTATAGGAAGGGTGCAGAAGTGATGACTTTGTTGCTTGGGAGTTCAGGGCTTCAAGATTTCCACCTCTCACATCCCATTCTTAAATACACAAACAGAATCAATAAACAAACAAACTTATATTAGTCAACATACCTAAAAGCTTCTGAAATTTCAGTGACCTATGTGAATAATGCAACTACAAAACACTGTTGGTCACAAAAGCTGTCTCTAGCACTTAAAAATTGCTGCTCCTGGATGCTAGAACCAGTAACTTTCACTGGCAACAGTCCAACTTCAGATCTTTGGATCTACACAAATCTTACATACCTTCTTTGCTACAAATGGTCCTTGCATTTTTTTAAAAAAGCGTGTTCAAATGTATTGTCACACTCATTGCATCATTAAAAGAAAAAAAAGGCTTCAAAATCTCTTCAAAAATGTGATTCTAAGGAACAATATTGAGTTCAAAACCATTTATGCAATTTTGAATATTGAACTGCTCTTTCTGGTTCTTCTCCTTCCCTGGATTTAAAGATTCTTTACCTGAACTGTAACAATCTGGTTTGTCATTATTCCAATTATGCCCCTTTCTATATTCTCAATTATGCTGAACACTGCAAGTTTTAAACTTGAACTACGCTACAGCTAAACACAGTCATCTTAAATCTAGCAATAGTGAGGCATATGGAACTGCTTACTGCCTTTGCAACACTTAAATCTTTTGATTAAACATAAAGTAAGATATGAATCAAAGACCTTTCTGAACTTGTCCTATCATTGCATCACTCGATCTCCTACTTAATTGTGCTCAAATATCATTATTACAAGTCTGAGACAAAAAAAGTTCTGTTATTTGGTTCACTTTCTTTTCTCCTTGAATTTTAGGAGTTTCAGGGGTCTAGTTATGTTTCTACTGAAATTATCTACAGAACTACATTACCACCATCATCTGCATCAGCCTTTAATACTGTCGGTTCTGTATCATGGGAGGAAAGCATATAAAGGAGTAGTGTGATTTATTTCTCACGAAAATCAATGTTTGCCTCTTCACATCTACTCCTGATTTATTTTTAGTCCCAACTGGATGAGTGAGAAGGGTGTGTTTGTCAAATGCTGCCCAGTTGATTTTTTTTTAACCTCAGTAAAACTCAATACTCGAAATAATGTTTTTACTGTACAACAACAGCACAACGTAATGCATCAGAAATCAAATCCTAAGGTATCACATGTATATTGCTACATGTATATTTTCCATGAGTTTGCAGTGTTGCCCATCTTTGGTTTCTCAGCCAATATAATATACTACCAGGCTTGGAAAATTCCACTCATACAAGACAATCAATTTTGTATGGGACTGATAGAGAAATCAATTTAAATTCACAATGGATGAGTGCTCATTCTATTCAATTATATCAAGGCAGGGAGAGTCTCTATGAGTCTCTGCACTCATTCTCAGAGAAAAGAAAAAATGAAATTAATGAGTGGAAGAAAGTTCAGAACTTAACTTCATCAGCCACAAAAGCACAGGCAGCGCTTCCAAGATCACACAGAGACAAGATAAAACTGTCATTCTGTCTTGTATTATCAGACAGGACAAGAAACAATGGGCACAAATCAAAATCCAGGAGGTGCCATCTGAGCACAAGGAATTCATTGCAAGGGTGACCAAGCACTGCCACAGGTTGTCCAAGGAGGCTGTGGAGCCTGCATCCCCAGAGATTTTCAAAAGGCATCTGCACCTAGTACTGGGCAGCCTGCTCTAGATGACTCTACAAAATTATGTCCAAGGATCCCTTCCAATCTTAACCATTCAGTGATGGCAAGATAACTTGTAGTCAAAGTATTTTCAGCATACCTTCTGGAACAATGTACTTGATCAGTGTTGTATTTTCTATAAGGGGCTAGAAAAAATGCAATTACCACTTATACCTCTGGATCATATTACGACTTGTATCAACAGAGAGGTGGCCTTGAAATGTGAATTAAGTAGAGGAAGGCAGAGTCTTTAAACTTCTTGGGAAGAGGATAGTAAGATCTTAGTGCTGCTATGCACGCCTAGGCATATCAGTGCACCTCTACTTATAAAACAGGGTCAAACAGCAAATCTGCCTTACTGTAACCATGTAGATATTTGAGACATCCTTCTAACTTCAAATAAGTTTGCAACGTCATTTATTGATGCCTTCCACATTTCAGTTATCTCACAACTTCCACAGACATGAAAATATTCGTTTTTAAAGTGGGAAGTGAGCAACAGCATGCATTACATAAAGGCAGGAGCAGTGCACCAGCACCATGTACACCACACCCTAGCTTAGAAACAGGCAGCTGCTGTGATGTGAAGCTGGATCCCACAGAAGATGACAAGGAGCAGTGATAACTGAGGTCTCACAAAGCATCCTGCTCCTCTTGAGACTTTTCTGGTAAAATGTCCCTGAAATTTGAGTTTCCAACTGCCACAAAAAGAGTACATGGTACATCTCGCTAACACAGTCCCTCTGCTCCTTGACCTCACACTTCTCCAATTACTGCCTCCTAACAGGAAGCAAAACAGCCTTTCTCATCCCCACAGCTCCTTCCTCTCGTAAATCACATGTATCCCATCTCCTCCCGGAGCCTGCGGGGGTGCCTGGGGACGGCAGGCCGGGTGCTTCGGAGCAGCCGGCTGGCACGGGCACGGTGCCTCGGGAACGGGAAGTGGAGGTGGGGGAAGGGAAAGCCCTTCCGCGTCTCTTCTGCCTCTCCCCGCCGTACCCGC